>BMAU01015500.1:0-326412 GCA_019973935.1 Trichonephila clavipes
GTCCACAAACCCTGGGCCCCCAAACAAAATTGAATTAAGAATTGCTACCCACATTCAATCCTGAAGCTGATAACATGGACCTGTTCCCTCGCCTACTATTCGAACGGCAATGAAGCTATTGGATCTCGGTGAAGATCTGTGTGGTGTACCCTAATCCCCATTGGTGCCCTACCTAGTGATGTAACCTTCCTCATTGCCCGTGAGCCTGTGGAGAAAAGTGTGCAGGATTACTCCCACACCCGAGGAATGCTTCCTGCAACGGTTCAAATTAACCGCGCAGAAAAGTTCCGGGAGCTGTTTTCACGTCACAGAAAAAGCCCAAATGGGACGTGGAAGGATTATTATTTTGAAATCCGAGCATATATTTGTGAAGGTTGGCTCTAATGAGCTTAAAAGTTGATTCATTTGACGGATTGAAGAATTTGATGATTGCCGATCAAATGAAAAAGAGATGCTCTCCAGAGTGTAAGGGAACATTACCTGGATATCTCGGGAAGAACTTATATCCCCAGAAATGTTAGCAGATAAGCTGGAAGCTTTGACAACATCCGACGTTCCCTACCCAGTGGACCTAGGAGACACGTGAAGGCAAGTGAAGACCGTAAAATGATGGAGAGACAGGTATCATTCAGGAAACCCGAACGCCTCCCAAAAGTAGAATATTCCCCCATCAGGTACCAAATGAGAGATCCCCCTCTCAGATGCTATGGCTGTGGGAAACGAGGGAGTGATAGTAAATCTAGGGGCCCCCACCTGCAACCTCAACGCCTCACAAAAGAACAGACGTAGCAACCAATCACATCAATGCTTACACAGCTCAGCACCAGAAGCCCCCTCAATTGACCCTAATCGACATAACTTTCTGTGGAATAAAGGGGACGTGTATGTGCAGACACAGGATCTTCATTATTCAATTGCTGGGGGAAAGGATGTTGCAGATATTTAAGGATAAGGGACTCCTTTTCCAGGAAACCATTAGCAATGAGCTTAGCAGATGGTCAGAAGTCGATCATGAGAAGACTTCAGCTATTTTAGGGATTCCACCTCCTAAAAATGTGAAACAACTGCAGTCCTTTCTGAAAACCTGCTCATGGTACCGAAAATTTATAGCCAATTTTTCTGAGATTGCCCGACCCTTGAGCAACCTAACTAAGAAAAAGGCTTTCTGGAAATGGTTAGAGGGAGAGGAGAAAGCATTTCAGACCTTGAAGCAATGTTTGATGTCTCCACCAATTTTGAAGCAAGCAGACTTCTCTAAACCTTTCCTGATAAGAACTGATGCCAGTAACCATGCTCTAGGAGCAGTCCTCCTACAAGGAGAAGACAAAGAAGAACATCCAGTTGAATTTGCTAGCAGGTTCTTAAACCCAGCTGAAAGAAACTACTCGACCACTGAACGAGAAGCTCTAGCTGTGGTTTGAGCCCTCAACAAGTTTAGGGGATACATTGATGGGGCAAGCATCACTGTAGCATCTGACCACCAACCCTTAAGGTGGCTCATGAAACTGAAATATCCTACTGGAAGACTAGCCCGTTGGGCTCTGCAATTGCAATCTTTCAACCTCAACATGGAGTACATCCGCGGAAAGAGTAATGTGGTTGCAGATATGCTATCTCGTCCTGCGTGTCATGAAGAAAATGAACTGTGTGAGGTCTGCACTGTAGCCATTGATGTCCCATCCAGGTCTCCCAAGGAGATACGTGATGAACAAATGAAGGATGAGGAACTGGTCAAAATTATTTCTTGCCTCGAAGATCCTGACAAGAATGTGTTAATTATGTCAATTGGGTCGAACGAGGTTATTTAATGAATCAGGGTGTCCTATTCAGATATGCTCCAGACTCTGAGAGTGAAGAGGCCCAGTTAGTGGTACCTAGCCATGAAAGAACTTTGATCCTCAAAAACCATCCTGATGCCCCAATGGCTGATCATTATGGCGCCGAAGGCACCTATACTCGAATAGCAAAGAACTATTATTGGACCGCTATGAGGAAATACATAACTGATTATGTAAAGAACTGTCCTGACTGCATTAAATACAAAGCTTCAAATCAGAAGCCTCCCGGGCTATTACAGACACCTGTGCCAGCCCAACGTTTTGAAACCTTGGCCATTGATCTCTTCGGGTCCCTACCTGAGAGTAAAGATGGTATAAGTTGGATCCTAATCATTGAGGATTGTACCACCAAGTGGGTCGAACTGTTTGCAACTGTACCCAATGCCACAGCTAAAGAATGTGCCATTACCTTGACTGAAGATGTTCTACTGAGGTATGGAATTCCTCGCCGCCTGATCAGTGATAATGGAACCCAGTTTGTGTCAGCAGTGATGCAACAAATATGCTACCTATTAAACATCCATCAATCCCTGATCCCTGTATACCATCCACAAGCTAACCCAGATGAACGAAAGAATAGGGATCTGAAACCACGGTTGGCAATTCTCGTCCAAGACAAGCATGACTGTTGGTCAGAGAAGCTACCCTTCATCCGCTTTGCTCTCAACACAGCCAAATGCGAAACGACAGGACAGACGGCGGCCTTTTTGAATTTTGGTAGAGAGTTACGTACTCGAAGTAAAGTTGTTAATGATATCCGAGTCGTCATCCAGAACGATAATTTTGTGCCAGAGATAACTCCCTATCTCAAGAAATTCGCTAAGTTTTCCACTCAGATTAGAGAGGTGGTTGAAGAGCAACAGGATAGTAGGAAGTTTTACGCTGATAAAAAGAGAAAAGCTGCTCCAACATATCAACCTGGAGAACATGTCTTTGTAGCATCACATCCGCTGAGCAACGCTGCGCAAGGAAGAAGTGCGAAATTAATGCCACGCAGAGACGGTTCCTACGTGATTTTAACACAAAGATCACCATCATCTTACGAGATTGCAAGTCTTGATAATCCGGGGGAACCTCTTGGTGTTTACCACACCTCTGCTTTAACTCCTTGTAATAATGACAAAGTAAAACCCCTTCCTCTTTGTAAACGTGGCCGTCCACCAAAGGTCCCACAGACTCCTGGTTCCTCGTCGGGACGCCCTCGAAACCAGAGGGGGAGGATGTAACAAATGGTAATTCTTTATTTCTCTCGTGCTTTATATTAATGCTTTTATTAATGCTCACGCGCGTGCGTGGTTTTATTTATAAAAATTAACTGTAATTTTAATTATGGAAAGTTCTGGAACTTTCGATGACAAAAGATAAGGAGATGGAATATTGAGTTTGGAAAAAAAAAGTCTTGAGTTATATGTGGCAAGAATTGCTGACATTTTTTATTTTCGTGATAAGTACAATTTTTTGTTGTTGTGTGTGTGTGTTTCTAGTATAAAACTAATTAAAGTGGAAGCAAGATGTGCATTACAGAAATAAAAATATGATGAACACAATTTATAAAGTAGATAAATGATTTCAAACAAAATCGTTGAGAAAGCCAAATAGATGCATTAAAACCACTAAGAAATCAAGTAGGAGGGCTATATGATGCTTTACTTGTTGTTTGTAATAATTCGAAGATTGACAGCTCTATAAGAGTTGAGGCTTTTGGACTATTAAGTTGTGTTAAACAATTTAAGTTCTTATGCTGCATTGTAATTTGGTACAAAAATCTCTTAAATTGTATCAATCCTATAATTAAGCTCTTGCAGACAGAAGACAATGATTTACCATCTGCTATGGAGTTCTTGAAAAAACGTAAAGATTTTTTCAAGGATCTTAGATTGGACACAGCCTTAAATGAAATGCTTTGCGATGCTCGAGAATTCCATGACGAAATTGACATACTGGTTAATTTTGAGCTCACCCAGCCACGTCATAGAGTTTGAAGAAGGAATGTTAATTTCAACTATGAGGCACGAGAAGATCTGATAGAAGATCCTACTTTGAAATATAAGGCAGAGTTTTATTTTTTCACATTAGAGAGAGAGAGAGAGATAAAGCTATCAATGCACTTGAATCCAGGTTTGATTTGATCAATACCCACAGCAACTATTTCCAATTTTTATACAATATTTGTGATTTAAAAGATACCCTCAAAACGACGAACTAAAGTATTGTAAAAATCTAGAAACAGTGTTAACTAATGGGAATTCATCGGATATAAACGCGCTGAACCTGGCAGATGAGGTAATAGCAGTTTTGGCTTTGCTAAACAAAAAAGAAAGTCCAATCGAGATTTTAAAGTTCATATCGAACTTGGATTTTGCTCCAAATCTCAGTATAGTCTTAAGGATATTTCTTACTCTCCCAATAAGTGTGGAAAGGGGAGAAAGGAGTTTCTCCAAATTAAAATTAATTAAAAAATTTTTACGCTCCACGACTATCGAGGATCGGCTAAACAGCTTGACAACAATAGCCATTGAACAAGAACTGGCTGAAGAAATTAGTGTTAAAGAAATTATAAAAAAATTCTCAGAATTAAAAGTGAAAAAGAAACATTTTTAAGTTTAAATCTTGGTTTAAGTATATTTTTAATATGTAATTAAGTTTTAATACTTAGTGGTTCTATAATTTGTTTTAGTATTTTTTTAATATCTGTATTTTATAATTATATACTAGAAATGACTTTTTTTGTGTGCTACCCTAATTTTAATTTAGTGCCAAAAACATAAATTAATAAATTAGTATTTTTTGCTAACCAAAACTTCAACATTATTGATAGCAATTTTTTGCTCTCGTTTTACGCTTTCATCTCTTTTAAGTCATCTCTTTTAATTTTTTTTATAAAAGGGCGGCATTTTACCTCTTTGCCCGGGGCGGCGAAACTGCTAGCGCCGGCCCTGGCCACATTCAAGCCTTTTAGCTGTTGCAGCTTGGAGGCAACGAATTAGAGAACTTATATGGAAAAGCATAATTTGTGTAATACAGCTAACAGCGTATACGTTTCACAGGAAATGCAGATTGCGGCATTTTTATATCAAATCGATCTAAAATTCTAACGAAGTGGGCTTAGATGTTTTGAGAATGAACTATTGAAACCGATCGGTTTAATTAAAAACTAAATCAATAGATGGCGCTGTCTTCTCGTTACCTAATTGTACCTCGAAACTACTGAGTTCATTTACATCTTATTATGCAGCTTTAGCATGATCGTAACAAAAAAAAACACCCGTTTATTAATTGAATCAAGGTTTTAATTAGCACCCATTCAGCTGCAAGTCACAATTTTACGTATAGAGATTGCTGTTTTAAAATCAACAAATATTTTTCTTAACTGCAACAAAAATAATAGACTTGTTTAATACATAAGAATTAATTCTCTGATATTTTAAGTACTTGAGCAAAGATAAATAAAGGAGAAGAATAATTTAAAAAGTTAAATTTTTTTTATTAATCTAGACCAGCGATACACAATACGCAGCCCGCGGGTCGCTTGTGGCGCACCGGCCCTTTCTGAGTGACCCGATCATGTCCCGTTGCACAAACAAATTCAATTATTTAAGAAAATGCATTAAAAATTTAGCGAGTAATTCTATCAATAAAGCAATCACATATATCAATTTTGCTATCAATGTCGTGCTGGTACGAATTGCGAGATAATTTTTTTTTCTTTTTGTAATATATATTGTAATGGTTAGTGATAACATATAACGTGGAGGAGGGACCATTTTATGGGTGAAGCTAATTTTTAGTTAACTCTCATGTTTTCCAAGCGAAAAATATGTAAAGAATATATGTTGTTTAAAAACGATTGGGATCTTAACTATTTCGTAAAGAAAAAAAAAAAAACACAGATCAACAACTTATTTAATTTGTCGTGAAAAGGTTATATTTAAGAAATATATAATTTTGCTCATCACTATACCACTAACCACAAATCGTTCAAGGACTCTTTTTCTTGAGGACCTCTTTCAAGACGAGGTAAATTGGCTTATTTAAAAAATTCTTTACAAGAGCAATAAAATATTTGAGGGGACTTGAGATCATACATTTAAAGAAACCAAAATTATCCCAAAACTGTTTAAAAAATGTATAAAACCTATTTTTTGGGAGTTGAGTTTGATGAAGTTTAATAAGTTTTAAAATAAATCCAAAATTATGAGTTTTAATATTTCGATCAATTTACCGTATTTTAAATGTCCTCGATCTTATAGTGCCCCCCTCCCCATAAATCCTCTTCTTGCGGGCCCGTGTGAAATATTTATCATATATATATGGCCCGGCGAGAAAAAGGTCGCGTAACCCTGATCTAGACTTTCTCCAACATCAGAATAAGTTGAATTTTGCTCAGGGGTTTCACCATACATTAATATAATAATTTTTGCTCTAATATATATATATATATATATATATATATGTTCTGTTTGTTTTAGCTCTATTATGTCTGGTTATAAATACAAGAAAAATAAATTAAAACAGAAATTGATTATTATACGGTAACTACAACAAAAAACGCGTAAAATATTTTTAATTGCGTTAAATATTTATAGAGTAACTTTTTAACAATTAATTTTCGTTGTTATTTAAGTTAACATTACTAACGTTCGATTTGTTGTTGCGCATAAAATTTAGAATGATTTTTTTTTTAATTTTGTTTTAGGGTTATATCTAGCTCCTTGATAATTAGTCAAATATTGACGCGATTTTTTTTTTCCATGGATTTTTTTTTAAATGTCTGGATTTATATATATTAATAAAATTTCAATATACAGTCTCTTTTTTTTTAAGTCACTCTTCTTTCAAAAGGCTTCATGCACAGTGCAAATCGATGATTCCTATAGCTCCCTTCTCCTCATTTTAATAATCAATATCATGTAAGACCTACTTTCTTCGGCTGTGGCTGCCTAGCAACAAAATCACAAGTTAATGATAACAAATGCACAAACCACTGTCCATCACACCATATTTTATTTTAATACGGACAGGTTGAACGATGGGTATTTTTTTAAAAATTATATATATATATATAACTACATTCTAAGTAGCGAAAAGTAAAAATGTGAATAAATGTACTTCAATTAATCCTTTTTTGTATCCTCCCCCTCCCTAAATGTACCAAGCCAAAATAAAACGGTTTGAATTCGTCGAAGTGCAAAATGCATAAAAGTTGATGAAGAGTTTCAACAAAAGTAATTTATTTAATATCTATCGTTGTGTCAATTGTGTGAAAAAGATAAATTGAAACTTAAAAAAATATTAAATTTACAGATGTAATCGACTTTTGACCAATGAAAATATAGAATTGGGAGTTTAGCCCTTAGTTACTGCAAAAACATGAGTCATGAGTTAGAGCCTTGTACCGCTGAAGACCCGCCGTGCAGGGGGGGACGATGAACGATCTATCTGTCGAGGCTCAAATGTACAGTAGTTGTATTACCTATTTTCAATCTTTACGTATTTTTAAATTAACATCGCATCCGTGCATGCAAACTACCAGCTGAGTGAATGTGATGTGATGTGAAAGTTTAGATAGAAGGTTACCTCACACTCAGCTCAGGCGTCGTCCTCGCCACTTGATGATGTGATGTGATGTGAAAGTTCGGACAGTAGATTACCACACACACGCTCACAGCTCAGGCGTCGTCCTCGCCACTTTATCATGGTTCGTGTTGCTTCTGAATGCTCTACTTCAGAGGTCTTCAAACTGTTCCACGAGTCACAATTAATTTAAAAATAAAAAAAACTGATAAATATATATGCAAAATTATTATTTCTATGAAGTTTGTATAATTACAAGTATCTAAAACTCATTATATTCATTAAAACTGAAAATTTTCTTTATATAGAATAAACTTTATTTTTTAACATTTTAAAAACTTTTATTATTATATAATACAAGAATATTAAAATGTGTTTATCTTTATATATATGCTTTAGATTGTGAATATTCTATTGTTTACTATCTCGCGTTCCACGAGATAATTTTATACTCGTTAATTAACACAATGTGATGCATAACTAAATAATTTTCTAATGGAAAATGCACTATTATGCAATTGTGGAAAAAAAAACCCACCTGTAATGAAAGAGAGGAAACAACTTATCAACAGATTCGATGTTAAAATTTACATTTAAGGAAGAACTGCTCCTAAATTTTGGGTTGCAAATTCATGAAAAATACACAGTATTTCTCACACAACTATAAACTCTTAAATGCCATTCAGAACACTATATTTAAGTAAAATATATTTCTCAACGTGTGAGTGGTTACAAAAACAAAGTATAAAAACAAATCAAAATGCAGAATATGAAATGTGACTGCAGAAAAATTCAATAAACAGATAATTTGTGTGAAAAAAAGCAATCTCATATCCCAGTTACAAAATATAATGCACGAGTAGGCGACACTTGGATCATAAATCAATATTATTAATGAGTAAATTATACTAAAAAATTAGATTATATAATTTGTCACCCAACCGGTATGGTGGTTAGCGACGCTGACTGCGGTGCCATAGAGACTGGGTTCGAATCTCGGAGAAGACATGGATGTTTGTAAATGTATAGTGCCTTTCCGGCAGGGGGGTACTCTAAATTGCCTTCCAGCCGCAAGTCCTCTTGTGTTTGGTGGAAGAGAGGTGGGAGGCCCCTGGCCACCCCCAGGGTTTTCTCCCTCTAAATTGGGGTGGAACCGAGCAAAATCGTACTGTCATCAGCATGATGCTCAAAGCTAAGGTTAACGACAGGCGTAAAAATTCTAGTCATTAGCCGCTATGAATTTCGCCGGCCTCGATCTGACTTCATCAGGCAGGTAGCATTAGTCACAACAGATTATAATTTTTTTTATTGTACTTCTGTATACAATACTTCTTTTAATTGCCTTTACATAGTGCCTATAACGTGTTGATCTACTTTAAATATTATTTTGAGATGTATTCTTCTAAGTATATATGTGTGTGGAATGGGGTTCCCCGAAAACATCTTCAAGTTCTAGGGGTTCCGTGGATTGGAAAAGTTTGAAGGGAGAGAGACCACTACTCTACTTTAATATCAAATCTAACTAAGTCCATCGTGTGTAGAAAAGAGACATTCAAATTCTATGTAAAAATAATTGAATTAGAGTTAGCGCATAGTGTGTTGTGAGTGAGTGTTTAGTAACGTATCACTATAAAACAACACGAAAGCTATTGGAGACGGGCGTTGAAATTTTGAAACATGTTCAAGTGATATAACTGAGCTACCATCACCTCTCCACCACACCAACGAGAGGACTTTGAACCATGACAGATTAAACATGCATCAGCCTCTTTATATGGGTCTTCAGTGGCACTAGGGCTCGAACTCACGACACAGCGACCATGAAACCAAGACCATAACCACTAGGCTATCAAGGCCACTGGTGTGTTGTGAGAGCTTGAAGATTCGAGTGTTGAAATACGAGAATCATTTGTTTTAGGCAATGAGTTCAAATACTATAAATAACTATAACACTGTAAATTACAGAATTAATATGTAAATTCCGATCAGTGATTGGTTTTAAATATTAAGACGTAGAAATAATTTTGTTCAATAAATCTAATATATATTATAAATGTGAAAGTTTGTGAGGATGTTTGTGGATCTTTCACGCAAAAACAACTGAATGGATTTTAATGAAACTTTACAGTAATATAGCTTATATATCAGAATAACACATAGGCCATAATTTATAGCATAGACTATAATTTATAAAAATTTGTAAAAAATGTCCAAAATATAACTATATTGTCAAGTAAGTAGGAAAAAATTCTGGCATCTGCAAGCAAATATGGCTTGCGCTGCAAAAAAGCCCACCACAGCATATATCTGTCTTTTGTTTGTGAAAAACTCTTTGTTTTGGCTACGCAAGGGACTCGCTTCTAATTAATTCAAAACTAAGTTTTGAAGGGAGAGGTTGTTATAAATCTCTCTTTATTTTAATGTTGTTGTTTTTATGATTTTATTATGCACATTTGGTAGTAAGAAGTTGATCTATTTTCAAAATAACTACTTTTATCGCTTCTGGTACTTAAAGTAAATAAACTTTCTCTCTCACACTGCATCATTTGGACAAACTTTCATAATTTTTTTGAGGTTAGTAGTTAATTATAACGCTGTAATTTTAATTGAATATGCAGGTATTGCATTTTTAAGTATAAAACTAATTATAACTACTGCACTGCATTTTTTGCAGTGAGTGAATATTAACGCCGCACACTGTTCAGCTACACGAGGGCTTTTGGAGACGGACCACGTAATTTTGAACCATGGTCAAGTGACGGGAACGACAACTGAGATGGCACCCTCTTCTCCTAACTACCCACTACACCAACTTAGAAGGAATATTCTACCAATACTTAGCAGGAATATTCTTTGAAATCCACTCTTCCAAGATATATGGCAGCACGGGTTCTATGATGAGTATTTTAGCGGGGAAGCCGAATAGTTTTGTAGCAGATATTCGTTTTCAGCGGATTGCAAAGATTATTATTTTTGTCCCGAAAAAATAGTTTATGTCAAAATTTAAGTGTCTTATGCTTTTGTATGTTAGTGAAGACCTTGGAAAATGATTTGACTACTTATTTTAAGTGAACGGTGTATATAATTAATTTTACAGTGGAATATATTTAATTAATTTATTAGCTCTAACGGATTAAATTTTCCAAAGTGGAGTATTTTGTTTATGTATATCCCTTAATTTGTAAATGTAGTGATCCAAAAAAAATATTGTATGAAAAAAACTGCAGTAAATCATAATGCGGTTGGATAAAGTATTAAAGTGCATTTCTTCCCTACACGGCGGGTCTTAAAAAGCTCTAATAAAGCTGGAGCTACGAAATAGCTAGGCATTTGCCAACTTGACTATCGTTAACATTTCGCTATGTTTTTCATTGAATCGCCATTATAATTTAAGAAACGGCGTTGCTTGCGAATATTACAATTTTAAAATAAAATAAATACAACAGAAAGTAATATTAATGCATTACACTTTCAGATATAAATTATTTACACTATAAATTATTACACTATAAATTATTTACACGCAAATCTTTTAACAATGTGTTACTTTTGCTGAGCAGAGATCAGCTTAGGGAGGTATTTTGAAAAATCGACCCCCAAGAGTGTTACGAGGAATTATAAATAAAAAAATCCTTTTTATCAGCTATTAGATCTACATACTTAAAATTTAACAAATGTGTTTTTTTCTTTCTTTTTTTTTTTTTTTTTGTTTAGCTGAGATATGCAAAAAGCTTTTTTTTTTTTTGTTTAATTTGCAATTCACATAAAATTAACTCATTAAAAACTGCTTTTCCTTCAATCTTTGTTGTTTAATTTTTCAGTTCACCCGTGCACAGAACGGGTATACCAGCTAGTTATATATATTTATTATTATCACGCTTATTGTCAACGAATTAATAGTAACATGTCGGTTATTTAAATGCTTCTCTTTGCTCGAAGTTATGAAAGCATTATGTAATTTAAAAACACCAAGGATATAAATTATTATTTAAAAAAATTTAATTTCACCGATATATCTTGGTGATTTTGATGAAAGTTATGTATACCGTAGATGTTAATTTAGTATCCTAACATGCTAACATTTGGCACACCGCATTGAGTAATTTTACTGTTCAAATACGGTTTGGCATTGAAGCATACACACAAGTCTTGTATGATGTCCACTGACATCTCGCTCCACATTTGTTGTAACCACGCCTCTAATTCGACGAAATTCGTAGACTGTCCCAATAGCCATCCTTAATAATCCTAGATATGCTCAATCTGTGACAAATCTGAGGATGGAGTAGACCAGGGAAGGGTGGAAATGTAGAGGAGACAGTCCTGTGAAACCCTTGCTGAATGTGGGCGAGTATTGTCCTGTTGATAAAAAATGGCTCCTGGAAGCTCTGCAATGAGTGACAAATGTAGTTGGAGAATGTCACGAACGTACCTCTGAGCTATCATGGTGCCGTTGATAAATATTAGAGGTGATCGTGGGGCATATGCAATGGCATTCTATACCATCACACCAGTTGAGGGAGCGGTGTACCGCTGTACAGCGAAGGCAGGAGTGAGAAGTCCACCAAAAACCCACCCCTACATGTAAATGATTGTTATAATGTCCAAATTGTATCTGAGTTCCTCGCTGAAGACTACCTGATTCCATTCGGTTGCAGTCCAGTCACTTCGAGCATGACACCACTCCAAATGGAGGTGGAGAAGAATCGGTGTAAAATGAAGTACACGTAATGGGCGCCGTGATAGCAACTGTCCTTCAAACAGGCACCTTGAACGGACTGACACAGAGACCCGTATTGTAAGTGCTGCCTGTGTATGAATAGTGGACAATGAAACAATAGGCACTATGCGTGCTCGTCGTATGATGCGACGGTCTTATCGATTATTGGTCTGTCGAGGGCGTCCGGAGCCTGTTCGCCGTGTAACAGAATTCTCTCTTGTCCATTGGTTCCAACCTCTCTTCACAGTACAGTCAGAATGGTCTAGGTGGCAAGTTAGTCACCGAACTGACTACCCGTTTTCCATCCTTCCTATGATTCTTTCCCTCTCGATTTCTGACAGCTGTTCATATTGTCTCCGATGATAGCATAATGGCATCTCTAGTTAAAAAACATCGCTCTGCAGACAGATTAAATACATGTGAACAAGCTCTGCTTACCTGTTTTATAATCCAAAGAGAACGAAGTTAAAGAGAATGTTCAAAGAGTTATGAAGAGAATGAAGTTGGCATTACGCAAAGCGCAATTACGCTGCATTTCTAATTGTAGATTTTCAACCCTTACAAATTGTTTTTTTACCATTTCCATGTATTTAATATTTGTATATTGTTTTCTTATGTAACATCGGTTTTATTTATGTAATTTTATTCTGTACTTATTTATCGTTCGCCTGCTCTCTGGGGGGAATACTCTGTAGAGTTTCTCAACTCCTCACTCTTGTAAGCTTTTCATTGCGATCTGCGCGTGCGTGAGACCTCCAGCAATTGCGAGTAGTGCTTACTCGCGCAGGCACCTATGATGCAATCTGCGCATGCGTTAGCTTTTCAACTACAGTGACCTCTTGCATTCATTCCAACTTTACACTCCGCTGGCAGTACACGCGTCCCTCCGAGAGCAGTTACCGAACATGAGAATAAATGCAAGTTATATAATCCTTAATCATCGCCTCGTTCATTAATCATACTGTCTCCCACATAATCAATTACATATCTGTCTAACACGTAACTGCCTTCACGCCAAGTTTCGTAACAATCCCACTCTTAAGGCCGTATCACACGTATACATTTCAAGCAATTTTTCGTCCAATTCGAGCAATTTTTACTCAGTTGCCATAGCAACCGCTTTAGAGCAATTTCTTGCTAGTGAGCTCAAGAAATTGCCCGGAATAAAAAATTGCTTGGAATTCCAGCCAATAGGAATCCTGTAAGCTCGAGCGGTATAAAAAAATAATGTATGGTTGTTTCCGAAGGAGAAAAATCGGCGAGTAACATTTCAATGTGGTGAAAGTGCGCGGTTGACGTCAGAGCATGTCGTTTTGTTTACGGCAACCCTTCATCCTTAGTAGGAGGAAAAATTGCTTGAAATAAATCTGCGTGTGATACGGCCTTTACTTCTTGGAGAGCAAACTTTTGTGATGATGAGTGTAATTATTACAATAAGCTCATTTTTTCCTTTCAAAATTATTCACAACATTAATTTGCATTTAACACACATTTTTGCATTATCCTTGTTTAATAATTAGGTATGAAGTATTTTTCGTAATTTTTTAGCATAGTTTTTGTTTCAGTTTAGTATACACTTGGTTCTTTTTTTATGCGGTAGATGCGTTCCAGGGAAATCCGCATAAAAAAAAATCGCACAAAAAAAGACATACATTTATATGCAAAATGATGGATACGTTCCATTTATTCAAAAAATTGCATAAAACCCAAATAATGTTTTAAAATGCACCAGAAATCGCATAAAAAAAGATTTATAAATAATAAGATTTATTTTTTTTCCCATCATATTTTAATAAATGGCACATATGTATGTTAAAAACAAAAACAAAACTTAATATGTAACAAAAAACAAAACTTCATTTAAAATCATATTAAGAATGTTTTCATCATTATTCGCTGTCTTAATGTGCGAACCCGTTTGTGGATTGGTGCAAGATCACTTTCATCACTTGAAGATAAAATTACGTCATCAGATCTACATGGTAATGCTTCTTCAGGAACTTCAGTGATTTTTTTTTTCTTTGACAAGGTAGTCAGTAATCAAACTCTGTGATGGCACTAGTTCTTTGTAGAGTTTCTGTAGCCAGACATACAAAATTTCAGATCACGTTGGAATTTTAAGGCGCGTTCTACATCATTATCATTTTGAATAAAAAATTTGCCAATTTACCGGAAAGTTGAAGGCCTTCCCGAAGTAATTTTTCGTCCAGTGGAGTAACATCTTCTTCCGGTTCGCTATCTACTGTTTCCAAATCTTTAGTAATATCTACCATACTTTCCAAAATATCATCATCATTTAGGGCTTCGTCCACAAGCAATTCTTCTATATCATGCTCGCCAAAATCATCAAAACCTTCCCACCTATTTCCTTAGCAATTGAAATAATTTCAATGTTTTATTGCTCTATTTGATTCGTTTCCTTTTGATACGCATTCAGGCCAAGCAGCTTTCAACATGCATTTAAAGTTTGTGATTTTATTTCGGCAATTGCTAATGCAACATGATTTACACAGTTCAAGATATTAAATTGTTTCCAAGCTTCAGTAACTGTTATTGTTTCGGATTCCAGTTTATCGAAAATGAATTGAAAGTGAATTTTACATAATATTTTTTAAATGTTGAAATAATTCCCT
Source organism: Trichonephila clavipes (assembly GCA_019973935.1). NCBI lineage: Eukaryota > Metazoa > Arthropoda > Arachnida > Araneae > Nephilidae > Trichonephila > Trichonephila clavipes. The sequence goes on from BMAU01015500.1 coordinate 14,766, forward strand.
GATCTAATGGTTGAATTAGGCTCGTTGTGTTTGAGGGAAAAAAAGCTACCTTTATATTTGGATGTTCTAAGATTGGATGACCTGGCGCATTGTCAAGAATTAATAAGATCTTAAATTCGAGACCCATCTCATTCATATAATTTTCAACTTCGGGTACGAAGCATTTATTGAACCATTCAGTGAAAATAGCCGTTGTTAATAGCCATCCAATGTGGTATTTAAGTCTTTTCCTTTTAATGCACGTGGTTTTAAAGATCGATTTACAAGCAGCGGTTTTAACATTCGATCGCCAGATGCATTTGCTGCACAGCAATAAAGCAACTCGATCTTTAGCAGCTTTAAAACCACTGGCAGTTTTTTTTCGGACTTTTGCAATGTAAGTACGGGTTGGCATTTTTTTCCAAAACAATCCTGTTTCATCAGCATTGAAGACTTGATGAGCGCAATATTCTCCATCTTTAATAATTTTAGCTAACTTTTCAGGATATTTTCTAGCAGCTTCTTCATCTGCAGAAGTCACCTTTTATTTTTAGATTATGAAAAGAATGTCTTTTTTTATAAACCAGTTAACCACCCTGTGCTGGCAGAGAATTGTGGATTACTTTCACGTGAAGATGTAGATGGCTCTGATTCTTTTAACTCCTTGTAAAATTTAAGGGCTTTCATCTTGATTAAATGTCCATCTAACGGAATTCTTTTGAGTTAAATCTTCAATCCAAATTACGAGAGCCTTTTCAGTTTTTTCTATTAAAGTGTCTCTTGAATATGATGAAATTTTAGAACTCAAATTTGTACCAGATCTGACTGATTTTCTTATTAGCCTTCATTTTTTTTTTATTGCTCTTATAGTAGATTCGCCTAAATGAAAACGTTTACCTACTGCTGTTGATCTTTCTCCTTTCGCCAAGCAATCGAGAATTTTAATTTTGGTTTCTAGCGAAATTGCACTTCTTTTTTGTTTTTAATATTGTCACACACATTTTCTTTAAGAGGACTAAAAAATTATAGAGAAAACTTAATGTACAATTACGCACTAAAAAAAATAAAAAAAAACTTACAATTCACTTGAGTAAATTTATCTTCCGGTTTTCGGTAGTAACCTTTTTTCACAAAGTTTTGTTTTCTAATATGCAAGCTTTTTTTAATTAGTTTCATAAAAAAACAAAATGCAATGCAAAATGCAGCATAAAAACACGCAATTTTAGCCGGATATTTTTGTTTTTGTCTTTTTTGTTTTTAAGAACAAATCAAGAGAAAACATGTCAATAAAAGAAAAAAGTTCAAGGTATAAATTTGCATATAAAGGAGAAATTCTTTCGTTGTATTGATTGCGTAATAGTAGAGTTGTAGTTGTTATTCTTATTCGTTTTCAGAAAAAGTAAATCACCAAAAAGAATTAAATATGAATAAAAATTTTTTGTATTGATTGCGTAATAGTAGAGTTGTAGTTGTTATTCTTATTCGTTTTCAGAAAAAGTGAATCACCAAAAAGAATTAAATATGAATAAAATTTTTTTTTTTCTTGCCATAAAAAAACCGCATAACTCTAAAATCGCATAAAAAAAAAACCGCATAAAAAGAGAACCAAGTGTATTTGTCATTAGTTGTTAGTGTGGGAAGCCGGTAGCTTCATGCAGTGTTTGTTTATATAGGGTGTTTTTTTAGAGGTATAGAACTTTAAAATGCAATAAAACAACGATGTATTATTCGATTGACATGAATTTTTTTTATTCTAAAGATAATCTTGTGGCGTTACATTTTAAATATGATTTCTGGCATATGACTACCACGGCTGGCTCGGATGTAGTCCAATCTGGACGTTCAGGAATGAAAAAGTTAGTAATCATGGCTCTATACCGATCACCATTGACTGTAACGTTGTGGCCTTCATCATTTTTGAAGAAGGATTCCCCCAGCCCATAAAGCGCACCAAACAGTCAGTTTTTCTGGATGTAACGGTGTTTCGACATACACTTGTCGATTAGCTTCACTCCAAATACGGCAGTTTTGTTTGTTGACGTAGCCATTCAAACAGAAGTGCGCTTCATCGCTAAACAAAATTCACTTATGAAAATCGGGAACAACGGCAATCTCGTTTTGGGCCCGTTCGACGAATCTACGCCTTGCTTGATCATATTTAACATGTAATGCCACAAGATTATCTTTCGAATAAAAAAAAAATTCATGTCAATCGAATAATACATCGTTGTTTTATTGCAATTTAAAGTTCTATACCTCTAAAAAAAACACCCTATATATTTATTAATAGTTCTAGATTATTTTTTAGCATCCTTATAAACAGTCCTTTGTTTTCATGTAGTTTATTATGTTTATTTACGCACGAAAATGATTTACAGTATAGAATTGAGACCATTGAATTTGGAAAAACTTCTCATATGTGTACAATTACTTATTGGTACATATAGTGTATCACTCCTCATAAATTCATAAAATAGTGTAATTTATTTGAAATGAAATGGTCCCATTTTGAAACGTTAATGTTTATGCCTTTCATTCTCTGATTCCCTTAGTAAATACCAGCTACAAATATTTAATGTTTTTAGAAATACTATCTGTATAATTTCTCATATAAGAGTATGGAGCATTCAGAAACAGGAAATGCAAGTAAATATAATTTTGGAAATGAGTTTATAATAAAATTTGTCAATGACATGGATATATTTTTGTTTATTTAAAAATTTTCATACCTATTTCTAATGTTTAACAAGAGATTTATACTTTTTGAGAGCAGAGTGTATAAAATAATAATTGGTTAATAATGAAAGTTTTTGATTAATAATTAGGAATTCTTCGGTGATGGAAATGAAATTGTTTTTAACATCATTTAAAGGTTTGGGATATCTGAAATAATCTTATTATAAACAAACATTTGATATGTTTTATAGTTTGACTTCCTTTGCAATTATTACCCTTCAAAAGGTTTGAATTTTTTTAGAAATGCCTGTCTCCAACATTCAGAAAGAAATGAACTTGACTTTTTAAAAATAAATTAAGAAACATGCTTAAAGAAATAGGCTTTTTAATAAAATTTTAAAGTAGAACAAATTAAATTGTTTTCATGAAAATTTCTCATATAATGAAGCAGAAAATTCTTATCGGACAGTTTTATTCAATAATCATACTCATTTTAATATGCATTATTTATTGACACTTAATTTTAACATTACATGAATACACTATAAGTAAATAAAGCAGACTCTATATGAATGTAACACTATACTATAAAGACAAATAGTGAACAAACAGAGGATCTAACTGTGTCTAACTAACCAGATTAAATGAAATATCCTAAGAATTTTAAAATTTCAGATCTTAAATCTATACAATCAACTTTCTGAATTTACATAAAACAAATTAGAATACTTAAATCATGCAACTTATAGAAAGAAGTTTCGAATAAAAAAAACAAATACACATATAAAATGGCAATGTAACTATTTTTTGTAAAATATCTCGATACAATTTTTTTCTCATGTCCAATACAATTTCAAGTACAATAAACCTTTGTATTACATTTGTTTATCATACCTGTAAAATTACATATTAAATACTAAAGCTTATTATATTTATTTTTAAGCCACTCTAATTTTTATTTTTATTAATAAATCTTTACATTGCATATACTACATCAAAATAAAATTGACAAAGGATTTTCTTTTTTTAATTTCACACTAATTACAAAATTCCTACAATCTGTTCCTTTAAAATATACGAAGCATTATCTTCTGTTTTAATGGGAATATTTGATTTTTTCACACTGAACATACCAACACTGCATACCTATTTCTACCAGTTATTGTATGTATAGTGTTAAATATACTTCAGTTCATCCAAAATTAAACTTATTTGGATTAATGTATTGACATGTTATTTTGTTATCACTGATTATGTGCATCTTAAGTATCCTTGTATACAAAATTATATTTATATTTAAAAAAATTGAAAATGAAACAACATTAAGAAAATAGATTCAGAATTCTTGCTCTGAAGTTTCATGTTTGAAAATATATTAACTTCAAATATAAAATTATTTACTTCAAAGTTTGTCTAAGAAATGCTAAATCAGTACTCATACCATTCCAAAATTTGGAACATACATATTAAACTGCTAACTAATTTCGCCAATCAAAAAGACATCCGAATTTTTAAAAAAATTATATCACTATAGTTACTGAGTTCAAACATGATCATGAACAGTTTCTACTATTGGTTGTATATCGTAGCATTTGGCGATTTTATGATTTTAAGAAATTAGAGAGTCTATATTATATAATATACAACTGCTCCAAATTTGCTCTCTCAATACACGTCACACAAAAATATCAGTGATTTTGGACAATTAACCCATTAAAAATAATTTTGAAATTTTTCTGAAATTACCTTTTTTTTTTTACTGAATTTTGCATTAATGTAGATTATTGCGAACAGCAATTTGTCAAGTTATTCCTTTAAGAGTAAATAGAGAAATGAAACAGGTTATATTAAAATTTCGAATACTTCTATTGCTTTTAGAAAGTAAATATCCTACAGAATCAAATGTTTATATGTAAAATATTTAGTTTCATGATCTTAATTACTGATAAATATCATAGAACTGATCTAAGAACACTTCTTGGGCCAATATTTGTAAATAACTCAATACAACAAATTTATTCAGGACTTAAATTTATAAGCAGAATAGTATCAATACATATGAACCTTTTAGACTTTAATACTTATGTAAAAATTAAAATCCAGAGCATTCTTATGCTTAATACATTTCAGCTGGGGTTGCATAGATTTCTTCAATAAACTGTGTTATACTTTAATAATATGTGTATAGTCTATATGTAAAACTTATCTTCAAAATTAATGAATTTTACATTTTGATAACCCTTCTGCAAATACCAATAAATGTTATCCATAGTAAAAAAAATTGTACATCTGTGACAAATTTATACCAGTCAAATTCTGAAAAACAGATGTTGTGTTAAGAAATCCCTATACTACATAATAAATACATACACCACACTAATATTTTACAATCTTCATTTTTTTTGTGTAAAAGAATTATGAATTCAAAAATGACATTATTTTGACCATGCAGGAGAGAACAGGACTTTTATATTCAATATATATACACACCAATTTATCTTCCATAATATACACAATTTAATTAAAAAATTTTAATGTCTTAATTTTTTACCACATTCAGAATGAAATTCTCGATAAATAATATCTTTTTACTAAAATGGTGCTGCGAATAAAGGCTTTAAAAATGTTGCATAATTTTTTGAAGTGAAAACTTCTTTAGTCGCGTTGAGCGTTTTGGTAGAGGGTAAAATCCTCGTTTCGCGTCACCGACATGCTATGGAGAGCCAGACTAGCGCACGCGCAGTAAGTAGCCTGTGTACACGTATACACTAATACATCGACTATTTCTGACTGTATTATGTGCGCGTTGGACGCTTTTTGGATAAGTATAATTTTGTGAGTCACGTCACCAATACGTTATAGTAGCAGTACATCTGTAATTGTAAATGTGACGCGTTGTACATTAAGTATTAGAGTGTAGTTATATACATAAGTAAAGTTAAATTGACCACGTGGGAAGTTCAACTTGTGTGTACTGGATTTTGTTTATTTAAGTGAATTTTTAATTTGACTATTATTGTAATTATTTAATTGAAGGATTACTGTTTATTTATTGAATTTAAATTCATTGACTTCAGTATAAAAGTGAGTATGAAACATATTAATATTTTTATACAGATAAATGAATAATGAAAACAACGAATATATTTTTAAACATTTTTAATATTTGTACGAATATTTGTATTTAAAATTTAGCATTATTCATTTTAATTATGTTTTTAATATTTAACCTCTTCATCATGAAATGAGTATTATTACGGTATAAGATTTATCTTACTAGCGTGGTAAAATAGATTTCTAGTTATTTGATAAAATTTTTCGTGGATTTTAAAATTGGAAAATTAAAAAAATGTTATAATAATTTTAGATTTTATGAAATATGTTCATTTATTGTAAAAATTCAATTTTACGAAGTTATTGTTTGTTTGTGTAATTTGTTAGATATAAAATACGTGCTTTGTTGAAGTGAAAACTTCTTTAGTCGCGTTGAGCGTTTTGGTAGAGGGTAAAATCCTCGGTTCGCGTCACCGACATGCTAATGATAATAGTATATCTATAGCTATGGAGAGCCAGACTAGCGCACGCGCAGTAGCCTGTGTACACGTATACACTAATACATCGACTATTTCTGACTGTATTATGTGCGCGTTGGACGCTTTTTGGATAATTGTATCATGTAGAGAGAGATGAGAATGGTGATATTATAAGAATTTGGTTAAAATTTCCAAAATCATGTGGACGAAAACAAGCTACAAAATTAAGAAATCTCAGTGCACGCCTCAATCTTGATGATGATGCTGTGCCCATCACTTCTCAAACATCATCAGTAGCACTCAATAATAATAAAACCATAATAGCGAAACGAAAACATTTTCCACTTGTTTCTGCTTTTGGCAATGACGATTCACAAATCACAGGGAGGTACTTATGATGCTATTGTTTACGAATATGATCGCAAACATCCTAGAGAATTGGTATACGTAGCTTTATCCAGAGTGACGAAGATTGAAGGTTTATTTATGGTTACTAAAGAAAATACTGAAGACAGCTGGAAATTTTGGATTGGTAGATCAGGAATACCTTTAAATGCTTCAGAATCAGATAAACATCTTAAGAGATCAACAAGTCATCGAGAAGATCTAACATTAGAATTAAAAAGATTGAAAAACAATACACTACAAACAGTCACCCAAACTTTTCTTGAATTCATTTCTAACAAGAAAGGATTATCTATATTTTCATTCAATTGCCAAAGTTTACATGCACATGTAACTGATCTAAAAAACGATGCTATTGTAAAAAATCAAATGTTTTACTTTTTGTCAGAAACTCGTATGAAAAATGAAGAACCAATTCATATTCCAGATTTCAATTTTGTTGCAAGTTATAAAAGGCCTGAAGTTCCAGCAGCAGGAGTAGCTATTTATCAACATACACAAGATACATCACACATTGTCACTTCATACATGGACATCCACACTAAATTCACTAGAGGGATTGGTGTTAATGTTTCAGACATAGGCGAAATATGCGTTGCTCGTTGCAATTCTGAAAATGGACAATACATTTTAATGGTTGCTGTTTATATATCTCCTGAAAAATCTATGCAACAGATAGAACAATTTTTATTCGAAAATTTAATGATTTACACAAAAGAAGGTTCTGAATTACTCGAAAAAGATTTGGCGAAAAATTTGACGACATACCTATGATATTAAGCGGAGACTTTAATATTAACTTCGCAGATGACAAAAATTTATCATTAATTGAATTTTTGAATGAAACATTAGGTTTGACTATGTCTAATGATCGAAAAGTCAGTACAACAAAGTATAAAACGACTATCGATGCTGTTTTTATACGATATTTAGATAAATTTCAATCAAACATTTTTATTTCTTATTTCAGTTACCATAAACCTATTGTATCTTTTTTAGAATACAATGAAATGATTGAACTAAGTATTGTCGAAATTAATGATGACAATGATGTAAATAATGAAAATAATGTTCAAACTTGAATTCATTGAAATTCGTGTAAATATAAATACTATGTATAATTAAGATAATTGTATATTAATTATTTTTTCAACCACTTTGTATTTATATTTTGTTCATGATTTGTTTAACCCATCATATGTAACTAATAAATAAAACATAAAAAATTTCATATAATTTTTGCATATAGTTTTTAATTACTCTCAACTTAATAGTTCCGTTTTCACTTCTATCGGCAGTCCCACGACTGCTACTGTTTTTTACTTATAACTTTACAAAATGTAAATGGTAATTTGCATTTCTAATGTTTGAAAATGGTTTTTAATTTATCTTCAAGTATAAACAAAAATGAGCCTGTAGTAAATTAAGTTATTTTTTCATTTCTGTAGTGAATGCTTTTCGAAATTTGTTTCCCAAAAGAATAAAATTATATAGTAATACATATTTGTCTCTCTCTCTATATATATATAATAAATTATATATACATATTTGTCTATATATATATATATATAATACATTATATATACATATTTTTCTATATATATATAATACATTATATATATAGAGAGAGACAAAAACTTGTTTTAATATATGACATGTAGGGTTACATATTAGATTCTTGTGTTTTTATTTTAGATAATTTAATACAGAAATATCTATTAACTACTCTGAAGATGAGTAAAATAATTAAAATTTAACTAAATATATTTTATCTTTTTAGGTATGTTCTCTGTATAATTTAATTAAAATAAACAAAAAATATTTCCATTCCTGTAGATATCTATCCAAACTCCTTTTAGCAGAAGTTTCTTTTGTGAACACAAAAATAGTATAGGAATGGAGCTGGCGACGATTTCTAAAAATGTTTGGTATTGAAAACAAGATTATACAAAGTGGTCAGAGCTTAAGTGAGGAGATGGTTTAAAATCCTTACGCTTCATCACGTTAACTAAACACTCGAATTTTTTTACCGGGATATTAAAAACAGATTTTTTTCTATACAATTATCTGATCTTTTACTGTAATCGATTTATAATGTAAAAGAGCAAGAGCAAAATAGTACACAAAGAATTATTGGGTTAGAGTTAAGCGGGAGACAAACCAAAACATATTCACGTGCTCTCCTCATCACGTGATCATGACGTCACATGAATCAACCTCAATGAGAGTAGATTCAGTCTGTCATCGGATTGTAGACGCCAACTGATCTGGCGCGAGAGTGGTACTGCTTATCGTCCAGAAAATATCCAGGAAAAGGACCGATATCCAACATGCAGTATCATCGTGTGGGCCGGCATCATGATCAATGGCCGCACGCGCCTACATGTGGTTGCGAATGGGACTTTGACGGGCCAATGATACATTGATGAAGTTCTACTTCCTCATGTTCGTCTTTTCCGTGGTGCTGTCGGTGATAAATTTGTTTTTATGGACGACAACGCAACATGTCATCGAACACTAGCTGTTCAGGATTGTCTAGACAGCGAGGGTATTCAACGTCTCGTATGGCCAGCGCATTCTCCAGATCTAAACTCCATTGAAAATGTGTGGGATGCTTTGGGGAGGCAAGTTGCTGGTCGAAACTATCCTCCGACAAACAAGAACACTCTCATTCGTGTACTCACAGAGGAATGGGATAAATTGCCTCAACAGCTGCTGGATAATGTTGTGCAAAGTATGGTACGACGTGTGGAATGTTGCATCACACTCCACGGTGGACATATCCCGTACTGATACCTTTCTTTAAGGTGCCTGCTGACTTTTAGATGCATTGTTCCATTTCTCCGTACGCAGATCAAATGAACATTTTTTTTTCTTTCAGATGTTTCACAGCTTTTGTACTTTCCAGAACAATAAATATTCTTTATTCTAATGTCTGAACAGTGTGGCAACTATATTTTATCCTACTAGGCCTCATGTCTCGCTTAATGTTATGCTACATAGCAATTTGTGACAAGCAATTGTCCAGCAGTGTATTTTTATTTTTCTACCGTTCCTAATTCAATTTCTTTCGTTACATTTTCACTGTTTTTTAATAATTAGAAATCAATGTTAAACATCATTAGGTTTTCTTTCATGAAAATAGTTCAGTTTATTTACTTTGAAATCGATAAATTCTTATAGGTTATTTTTAGTTAAGTACGTAGGTAGTTGTTTCTAAAATAAGTATTTTTAATTACGTTTTAGGTGAAAAAGTGCACTTACACCCTTTAGCTATACTTAAAAAAGAAAATCAAATCTTTTTAATATATACAAATAAATTGAATTGAAGTGTGTTTGTAGTTTGAAATTAACAGCTTTTTACTAAATGCATTTAAAAGTATATACGGTACTTATTTAAAAAAAATCAAGTTTTTAAATTTTTGTCTGTCTATTTGTTCCAACTAATTTCTGAAACAGCTAGACCAAATTTGACAGAACTTTCACTGGCTGTTGTTACAAGGAGTAATTTAGGCTACTTTTATCTTGGAAAAAAAATAGGGTTCCGCGAAAACAAAATTAAAACCAATAAAATAATGAACAACATCCAATTCAAAAATATATATAGAGAGATTATTTATTACTTTTTTGAAGTGAAAAACTTCTTTAGTCGCGTTGAGCGTTTTGGTAGAGGGTAAAATCCTCGTTTCGCGTCACCGACATGCTTGGAGAGCCAGACTAGCGCACGCGCAGTAGCCTGTGTACACGTATACACTAATACATCGACTATTTCTGATTGTATTATGTGCGCGTTGGACGCTTTTTGGATTATAATTTTGTGAGTCACGTCACCAATACGTTATAGTAGCAGTACATCTGTAATTGTAAATGTGACGCGTTGTACATTAAGTATTAGAGTGTAGTTATATACATAAGTAAAGTTAAATTGACCACGTGGGAAGTTCAACTTGTGTGTACTGGATTTTGTTTATTTAAGTGAATTTTTAATTTGACTATTATTGTAATTATTTAATTGAAGGATTACTGTTTATTTATTGAATTTAAATTCATTGACTTCAGTATAAAAGTGAGTATGAAACATATTAATATTTTTATACAGATAAATGAATAATGAAAACAACGAATATATTTTTAAACATTTTTAATATTTGTACTTAAAATTTAGCATTATTCATTTTAATTATGTTTTTAATATTTAACCTCTTCATCATGAAATGAGTATTATTACGGTATAAGATTTATCTTACTAGCGTGGTAAAATAGATTTCTAGTTATTTGATAAAATTTTTTCGTGGATTTTAAAAATTGGAAAATTAAAAAAAATGTTATAATAATTTTAGATTTTATGAAATATGTTCATTTATTGTAAAATTCAATTTTACGAAGTTATTGTTTGTTTGTGTAATTTGTTAGATATAAAATACGTGCTTTGTTGAAGTGAAAACTTCTTTAGTCGCGTTGAGCGTTTTGGTAGAGGGTAAAATCCTCGGTTCGCGTCACCGACATGCTAATGATAATAGTATATCTATAGCTATGGGAGAGCCAGACTAGCGCACGCGCAGTAGCCTGTGTACACGTATACACTAATACATCGACTATTTCAAACTGTATTATGTGCGCGTTGGACGCTTTTTTGGATAATTGTATCATGTAGAGAGAGATGAGAATGGTGATATTATAAGAATTTGGTTAAAATTTCCAAAAATCATGTGGACGAAAACAAGCTACAAAATTAAGAAATCTCAGTGCACGCCTCAATCTTGATGATGATGCTGTGCCCATCACTTCTCAAACATCATCAGTAGCACTCAATAATAATAAAACCATAATAGCGAAACGAAAACATTTTCCACTTGTTTCTGCTTTGGCAATGACGATTCACAAATCACAGGAGGTACTTATGATGCTATTGTTTACGAATATGATCGCAAACATCCTAGAGAATTGGTATACGTAGCTTTATCCAGAGTGACGAAGATTGAAGGTTTATTTATGGTTACTAAAGAAAAATACTGAAGACAGCTGGAAATTTTGGATTGGTAGATCAGGAATACCTTTAAATGCTTCAGAATCAGATAAACATCTTAAGAGATCAACAAGTCATCGAGAAGATCTAACATTAGAATTAAAAAGATTGAAAACAATACACTACAAACAGTCACCCAAACTTTTCTTGAATTCATTTCTAACAAGAAAGGATTATCTATATTTTCATTCAATTGCCAAAGTTTACATGCACATGTAACTGATCTAAAAAAACGATGCTATTGTAAAAAAATCAAATGTTTTACTTTTGTCAGAAACTCGTATGAAAAATGAAGAACCAATTCATATTCCAGATTTCAATTTTGTTGCAAGTTATAAAAGGCCTGAAGTTCCAGCAGCAGGAGTAGCTATTTATCAACATACACAAGATACATCACACATTGTCACTTCATACATGGACATCCACACTAAATTCACTAGAGGGATTGGTGTTAATGTTTCGTGACATAGGCGAAATATGCGTTGCTCGTTGCAATTCTGAAAATGGACAATACATTTTAATGGTTGCTGTTTATATATCTCCTGAAAAATCTATGCAACAGATAGAACAATTTTTATTCGAAAATTTAATGATTTACACAAAAGAAGGTTCTGAATTACTCGAAAAAGATTTGGCGAAAAATTTGACGACATACCTATGATATTAAGCGGAGACTTTAATATTAACTTCGCAGATGACAAAAATTTATCATTAATTGAATTTTGAATGAAACATTAGGTTTGACTATGTCTAATGATCGAAAAGTCAGTACAACAAAGTATAAAACGACTATCGATGCTGTTTTTATACGATATTTAGATAAATTTCAATCAAACATTTTTATTTCTTATTTCAGTTACCATAAACCTATTGTATCTTTTTTAGAATACAATGAAATGATTGAACTAAGTATTGTCGAAATTAATGATGACAATGATGTAAATAATGAAAATAATGTTCAAACTTGAATTCATTGAAATTCGTGTAAATATAAATACTATGTATAATTAAGATAATTGTATATTAATTATTTTTTCAACCACTTTGTATTTATATTTTGTTCATGATTTGTTTAACCCATCATATGTAACTAATAAATAAAACATAAAAATTTCATATAATTTTTGCATATAGTTTTAATTACTCTCAACTTAATAGTTCCGTTTTCACTTCTATCGGCAGTCCCACGACTGCTACTGTTTTTTTAATACTCAGACATTTAAAAAGCATTTCTTCATGGAACAATAGAAAGATTTTTAAGCACAAACACTGTTTACATATCCTCATCCTAAAATTAAAACATGCATACTCTTCAACGAAGTGGAGAAACTCGCTCCACCACCCATAACACAACAAAAAACACTCTTAACATAATTTAGCTGCACTGCATCATTCACTCTGCTTCGTTAGAGCGCTCGTGCTTTGGGGTACGTCCTCCCTCCCCGTTTTTTGTGGGAGTTTTCGTGATTTGTTTAATCTTCATATCATGGTTATCTTTTTCTCCCATCCTTATGGCAATAGGCGCCAGCGATCATCTAATTTTAGTTTAGTTTAAAGATTTTTCAATATTGTATATAGAGAGATTTAATATTAACGTATATTACACATCCAGATACAAATTATTTACACTATTTTAAGCGTTTATTGCACAAAATTAGTAACAATGTGTTATTTTTGCTGAGCAGAAGGAAGGTGTTTTCAAAAATCAACCCACAAGAGTTATGGGGCGTTATAAATCAAAAATTAATCTTTTTTATCAGCTGTTATATCTACAGACTTAAAATTTAGCAAACATGGTTTTTTTTTATTCAGCTGAGATATGCAAAAAGCTTTTTTTTTTGTTTAATTTACAATTCCCATAAAATTAACTCATTAAAAACTCCTTTATTCTTCAGTCTGTAGTTTAATTTTTCAATTCACCCATGCGAAGAACGGGTATACCAGCTAGTTACTTTATATAAGTAGTAAAAATCCATAACATATAACAAACACATACATATTTCTTTAGATGACATGAACCATATCTACATTAGTTCGAGAAAACTTAGTAATATCTGCGTTTCAGTGAGTATCAACTACATTTAATTAAAAAAAAAAAAGATTATCAATGAAAATAGTGAATTTAATTTTGTAAAATCGAATGGATGTTTCGAGTTCAAAAAAATTTAGTATTGAAAAAAAATTGAATCGAATTCTTTTTGAAAGAATAAACGTGTATCAGTGGCGCACACAAGGGGTCCCCGGGTGAGGAACCCCCTTCAAAGAATTCTATTCTTTTTCGATTGATTATAATACTATGTATATAGTTTTTAAAATTAAATTATTTTTTAATAATTAATTAATGCTAATTATTTGAATTAAATTTTTACTGTTCTTTGTTCTCGAAAATCAAAATGTGTTGTGCGGTGTATTTGGGTATGATACGAGAATGGTGGACTTTTGACCCTGGATCCCCCTTGAAAAATTCCTTTTACGTGCATACAAGCAGACGACAAAAAGTCAGTTTCGTTTGTCATAATGCTTTTTGGATGGATTTACTTGTCGATGCTTAAAAGTTTGTACTTAGAAGTAAATTTCTGAGATTAAGTTTTGGAATAGGGTATCAAAGAACATCACTTTCAGATAATTAGCATCATAAACAAAGTTATAATTCAGTTTTATTTGTAAAGGAAGTAAAAAACAACCTTTCACTTGCATAACTATTTAACGATATCGATAACGTGTCTCAAAACATCTCTCTCGGCGAATGTTTCTATTTAGAATTGAATCATTAAGTCGGTCCCCTCCTTCATCTGGCAGATTATTCTATACTCGATCGGAATACTTCGAGAAACATAGATAGCAATATATTTAGACAAAATATCAGGTTAATAGTACGCAGATATTTCTAGAATGAGTTCTTTAGGGTTGATTAAATCAAATATTTATACAGTGGACCACAAAAATGTTCGTACACTTGCAATTTCCTATAAAATGTAATGTTTTCAACTAATAAAAATTAATGTATTGGAATTGTAATTTTTTAATGATATTTACAACTTATTCTTATTGGAATGATATAATCAATTTTTTAAAAAATTAATAATCACAAAAAGCTACTAAAAAATTATGCCACAAAAGTCTTCGTACACTGAACAAAAATCTCAACATAGCTTTAAATATTGTATTTCTTTCTTAATAGGTAGTAGGATATCCTATAGTGTTCGCAACCACTTTTAAACGTCTTGTTATAGATTTAATCAGTTTTTTGTAATTTCTGCATCGATTTTCGACCATTTTTCCATGATTATTGTTTTTACTTCACATTATGTATTTATGTCATGTTTTCTTTTCTTTTAAATCAAATTCTCAAAAGACCTGTTCTACTGGGCTAAATGAAGTGATTGAGCTGGTGTTTCAGAATTTGGGGACAATTATAGAGACACCAGTGACGTACATTGAGAGCAGTGCAATTGGCATCATTATCCTGTTAAAAAATGAAGTTGTTTCCTTTTCCCCAATTTTGAACGGGTAATTTAAAATTTCTCTTTAACGATTTTTCTCTTCACGATTTACAATACTATAAAAAATGCCAAATTGCTTAATTCTGAGGTCGATATACACACCCACATAAGAACACCTCCACGATGAAGCATGGAGGTGGAGGAGTTATTGTTCTTCAAAAATTCATGGGATTAAGCTCATTTTTTCATCTACAAGCTATTATATGCCCTTCGGAACCAAAAATGTTGCATTTTTTGTCATCCTAATCAATTTTGTATTTTCTGAAACTTAATCCTAAGAATCTAGTTGGATCAGTGAAACATTGAGGTGGGAGTGTGAAGAATATCAAAATCTAAACAATGAAATTTGAACATTTAAATATTCGAAATCCATATGTGAATTTCTTATAGATACACCCAAAAATTAAATGGGAAAAAAATAACGAATTTCACAAGAAATAACAATTTGTTAGTCTGGAAAAAAAAAACACACAATTTTTTAAAACTTTTGCATTCAAATTAAAATATGCGCAGAAAACTATTACATATTCGACAATTTCAAACATGACGGTCACATAATAAAGGCAATCACCTGTTCCAACTTAATTCAAAACTGACACTAAACTAACTTGCATTTATATATATTCTATTTGTAAAATTTGGATAACATATCAAATTTTATGATTGGGTAAAAATGCTCAAATATAATGAAAAAAAAATTCAAAAAGATTTTAAAATAAAATCTTATTTTATTTGAGTACTTTTAAATTGTATAGCTTGCTTACTTGTGTTATTATAGTAGACACAAATGTACTTTTTAAAAGAAAATTTCTGCAATGAAAAAAAGTTTCCAACAACGATACATGAACTGACGTCACATGAATTTAGCTTATTGATATTTTTTGACAAAAGGACAAAAAATATCAGGGAAAATACTAGATGCACCGACATGTAGAAAAATTGATCAACATGATTATTTCATTGTGTAATTTTTTTTTAAATATGAAATTTTTTTCTTAATATGGCAAATTTAGAACAACTAGTTTCAGTTTGAAATTGTCTTGTAATTTAACATGTGAATAATAGAATTATCTTGTTATTCAATTTGAATAAAGAAACAGCATGATAAAAGTGCCTATGATTTTAGAAGAGAGTTATTAAGATGTACTTGCGTGTTTATTGTAAATTACTCTTCTATGCAATTATACAAATGGATCCGATTTAGATGTTATTAATATTTAGAAACAAAAAAACCCTTTTTGGGGGAATAACATTTTAGTAAATGCCATAAATAAATCAAATTTAAAAATGACTCAATATGAAACTAAAATTTCTCTCATATATATTACCTTTTTTTACACACAAATTTTATTAAAATAATGGAAATTAGAACCTTAGAAAACAAACAGTTTTATAAATGCTAAGTTTATTAATTAATAAAGCATTATAAACAAAGAATAAACAGAAAGAAATGGAATGGTTCATGTTTCTGAGAATTTTCATGATACTTAATGTCTGTAATATTAGAAACTAACTTTTACTTAATATAACAAGCACAACTGATCAACTGCATTAGAAATAAATTGTTTCACATAAAAACAAATGTGTGAATACATATATATCAATATATTCATCTCTCCATCAAAATATAAGAGTAGCTGAATAATGCAACATTAATATTCACTCCCTCCCAACAAAATTAATGCCGAAAAAAGGAACATAAAAGTGACAGATTTTGTTTATGCCACTGTGAAAAACTTCAGTATTTTTTTTTCCGTTTACAGCAACACATATATTCAATTCTATGTGAAATGAATACAAAACTATGTGCTTTTGTTTAAATATTGCAGTCTGGTAATTATATTAATTTACAAGCTTCAGCATATTGCAATTTTTATTTTATTTACAGAAATGTAAAAATATGAATTACTATAACATATAATCAATTTTAAAAAGTTAATTTTTTCAGCTATTTTTTACAAATACACTGAAGATTTTTAAAAAAATCATCACCACAAATATTTTTCAAAAAATAATTTTTAAATAATATCAAGTAATGTATCTAAAATATACATATGAAAAACACTAAGTATCAAGGTTATCTTATTCATTCAAATCATCCATAACAGGTGAAATTGGGAAAAACTGTTTTTTACTAAAGGAGGAGGAGGAACCCCCACACACACGAGGTAACAAAAAAGCACTTTTCAATGCCAAATTTTAACATGAAACATTGTATATGTTTCTTAATCCTATGAGACCCGGAGTTATAGATTCAAATTAAACTGATACTTTATTTCTTTTTAAATTACACAAAGTTGGTTAATGTTTAGTAATAAAGGAATAATACATACAAAAACAAAATCCAACTAAGGTTTTCTTTTAGGTGGGGTTCCCAATCAGTCACACCATGCCCCCATACGTTAACAATTGCAATATTTTGAGGTAGTTCCAAACTATCCCATCATGTAAACATCAAAAAGGTAGAATTCTTTAAATATAGCCATTGCCCCTCCCTTTTTACAATGGCTTCCCTTTTTGCATTCATCATGTTTTAAGCTATTAGATTTTTCAATAAAAAGGTAAATAACTTAAAAAAACCTTACTTAGTAAATAATACTACAAAAATTTAAAAACTTTTCAAAATGCTAATACATAAATCAAAAAAGCAAACAAAAATGAAGCACTAAGTTCAAAACATTGGTTTTTTTCTCTGATTTGTTTTCATCAAACCTTAATATTTTATCAACTTGCATAGAATCCTTATATATGTATAAAAGTAGAAATCTAAGTAAAAAATAAAGCTTTAAGCTTAAAGAAAATAATCACATGAAATAAAAATGTTTTTATGTACCTACTTTTCATTAAGAAATAAATGTTACTCATATAAAAACGAAGATTGTATAAATTTCTATGGTAATACGAATTTCCAATACTTAATTTAGTAGTGTTATACAGTGAAACTGGTTCAAGTGAATTAAATTATGCTGTATTATGAAACTCTCTAATTTGAAGTATATTAAATTAAAAACATTTGTATTAGGATGAGCGATGTGCATCCAAGAAATTAATTTAAAACACAAGATGATTGAACAATTTTACATGAGTTACTTAATCTAAAGACAACTACTTATAAAAGCTTCAGAGCCTTACGCAGTAGATTAGTAGATAATAAGTTGCAGACACAATAAAGAGTTAATGGAAAATGCATTTGATTAGAATGAAATATTTATAAAAAACAAGAAGCTTCTTAAACAATCAGTTTTAAAAAAAATGATATCCAATAACTTTTAATTAAAATAGGAATCAATTCTGATGAAATAATTATTTTTATTCAATTGTAATGACACATAACGTTAATTTATCATTAACTTTTCTTTTATGTTAAAAACACGGAGCGGGAAGAGGTGGCCGATTCGACAATCTAACCAAAATTACTAACATTTTGATAATAGACATATTAGTTATTAAGATTTCATAAATTACATTGAAAACATTACAATATTCAAAAATCAGAATAAGCTAATAATTTTTCTATAATTAAATGTGACAATATTTAAAAATATATCACTTTGGAAACTTATATCCATTACAATCCAGAAATTTCTGGATTTTCGACGGGCGCAACAAACAGCTAACAATAGTTTTCCCGATACACAATTCCCGTGCTACCAGAAAATTCTATCACCTCGAAAACGGAAACTAGCTGCAAGTTCCGGTTTATGTACTTCGTGATCCTTCTAGAAGCATGGAGAACATTCTGACTACCGGCGAATTATTCATGTACTTTCCGCTTTCCGGAAAATAGTTCTATATTGTTTCTATTAGTTAGTACATTTTAATCAAAAAACAGAAATTAAATTATTAAGATAATTGTATAAAAAAATAAAAAATATTCTATAAAGAGTGAATTTTGTTCATTTTATTTTACAAATCAGTTGATCTAAAATATTGCGCGCCGGTGTATGAGTCTATATAAGCAAATTTCTACCGGCTTCGGAGCAATACCGTTCTTGATACAGTGCGCTTGATATCTGTGAATTAATTGCGTCCTCTTGAGTTTTTCTGGCTACTTTTTTCCTGTAATTTAAAGGTAGGTATGCTATGAATTTAACTGTTTTGTCAATGCTTTAAACTATTAAATGTATTTATGTACGGAGATATCTTAATCTTAATTTCAGATGCCTGAAGACGTACAAATGCAAGAAGATGCCGCTGAGGCAGAAACCTTCGCATTTCAAGCGGAGATCGCCCAGTTGATGAGTTTGATTATAAATACCTTTTATTCCAACAAAGAAATCTTCCTTAGAGAATTGATTTCCAACTCTTCCGATGTAAGTTATCAACTGTATTATGTAGCCATTTTTTTTCTGTTTAAAATTAATACATATGCTCTTTTGCGGAGTTACTAAGTACACTAAAACTATCTTTTTCTCATTTTCAGGCTCTCGATAAGATCAGGTATGAAAGTTTAACTGATCCTTCTAAACTCGACAGCTGCAAAGACTTGTATATTAAAATCATTCCAAATAAGGATGACAGAACCTTGACCATCATTGATACTGGTATTGGTATGACCAAAGCTGATCTAGTCAACAACCTTGGAACCATCGCTAAATCTGGTACTAAAGCGTTTATGGAGGCCCTGCAGGCAGGTGCTGATATTTCTATGATCGGTCAGTTTGGTGTGGGTTTCTACTCTGCCTATTTGGTAGCAGATAAAGTGACAGTGACATCTAAACATAATGATGATGAGCAGTACACCTGGGAGTCGTCTGCTGGAGGATCTTTCATTGTTCGACCTGACCATGGTAAGTTTGATTTTTAATTCACTACGTTTTCTACTTGTATGTCATTAAAATTATTAACTTTTGTGCTATGAAGGATGCTTGTATTTAGTTTCATGTAGCACACCCCAGTTAGCTTTAAATTAATAGACACTTTCAGTTATACGAACGTAAAAGCTCAGTCTTCTAACATTTGTGCATCTATTTATTATATTAAATTTGAACTAATACTATGATACAATAACTCAATGGTACTTTATACTTTCAGGAGAGTCGTTAGGTCGGGGTACCAAAATTGTCCTATACTTAAAGGATGATCAGCAAGAGTATGTAGAAGAAAGGAGAATTAAAGAAGTTATCAAGAAACACAGTCAATTCATTGGATATCCAATTAAATTAGTTGTACAGAAGGAAAGGGAAAAGGAGATATCTGATGATGAAGCTGAAGAAGAAAAGGCAGATGAGGAAGAGATGAAGGAAGATGATGATAAGCCTAAGATTGAAGATGTTGAGGATGATGACGATAAAGAAAAGGATAAGAAGAAAAAGAAGAAAATTAAGGAAAAATACACTGAAGATGAGGAGTTGAATAAAACCAAACCTATTTGGATGAGAAACCCAGATGATATCAGCCAAGAAGAATATGGTGAATTCTACAAGAGTTTAACAAATGACTGGGAGGATCATCTTGCTGTGAAACATTTCTCTGTTGAAGGACAGTTAGAATTTAGGGCTCTTCTCTTCGCTCCTAAACGAGCACCTTTTGATCTCTTTGAAAACAGAAAGCAGAAAAACAATATCAAGCTATATGTAAGAAGAGTGTTCATCATGGACAACTGTGAAGATCTCATCCCTGACTACTTAAGTAAGTTTTGAAGCAAAATAATCTTATAATAACTGATCATGTACCAGTAATGTAAAATTCTTTTTAATGCATAATGTTTTAATATTCTTGCAGATTTCATCAAGGGTGTTGTAGATTCAGAAGATCTACCTCTAAATATTTCCAGAGAAATGTTACAACAGAATAAAATCCTCAAAGTCATTAGGAAAAACTTGGTCAAGAAGTGCTTGGAGCTTTTTGATGAAATTGCTGAAGACAAGGATATGTATAAAAAATTCTATGAACAATTCAGCAAGAACTTGAAGGTAAAATTTAAATCTTAATATGTGATATGCTTTAATTTTTCTTGATGAATTGTATACACGTGCTCGGAAGTAGCTCTCAATATATTGATCAGGTTAAAATAGAAATGTCCTTGGATTAGTTCTTTTATTTAAGCCTTGATGTGTGTAGTTTAAATATTTTAAATTCAGCTGCTATTTCAGAATTTTGACTCCAAATCCTTGGAGATAATTAGCTGAAATTCTGTAATCTTGAAGCATTTACTACCAGAAACTTAAGATGCTGTAATATTGAAGTTCAATAATGACTATTACATGCTTAATATTTATGGATTCTGTTAGTCTTGAGTTGTGCAGCTAGGAAGTAAAGTTTACTGACTGAAGGGAATGTATTTATAAAATGCTTTGTAATAATTAGTTTTGACCATGCCAATCATTGGTCGTTAGTTTAGCAGCCTCCTTAAGATATGTTAAATGAATATCTGAAAGGTTCTGAAGTGTCCTACAACTGATTTTAAGTATCGTCATACTATGATCATGCTGTCAATTTTTTCTTCCATGGTTACGTGTCAATGTGTCTGATTATTCAAAGGCAGACCTGTTTTTAAACATTTTGAATAACGGTTGACTTTTTGTTTCTAGCTTGGTATTCATGAAGATTCTACTAACCGCAAGAAGCTGGCTGAATTCCTAAGGTACTACACTTCAGTAACTGGAGATGAATATTGTTCTTTGAAGGATTATGTATCTAGAATGAAAGAGAACCAAAAAAGCATCTACTTTATCACTGGGGAAAGCAAAGATCAAGTTGCCAGCTCTGCCTTTGTTGAAAGAGTAAGGAAACGTGGTTTTGAAGTTATCTACATGACGGAACCTATTGATGAGTACTGTGTACAGCAATTAAAAGAATACGATGGCAAGACTCTAGTATCTGTCACTAAAGAAGGGTTGGAGTTGCCTGAAGACGAAGAGGAGAAAAAGAAACGTGAAGAGGACAAGGCTAAATTCGAAAACTTGTGCAAGATTATTAAAGATATCTTGGACAAAAGAGTTGAAAAGGTAAATATATTCTATTGGTCAAAAGTAACATGTGTTGTAAATAAGCTGCATATTTAATATTAGTTTTGACTAAAAATATTTCTTACTCTTGCAGGTTGTAGTATCAAATCGTCTAGTCACATCTCCTTGCTGTATTGTAACAAGTCAATATGGATGGAGTGCCAACATGGAACGAATCATGAAAGCACAAGCTTTAAGAGATTCGAGTACTATGGGCTACATGGCAGCCAAGAAACACCTAGAAATCAATCCTGATCACCCTATTATTGAAAACTTAAGGCAGAAGGCTGAAGTTGACAAGAATGACAAATCTGTTAAGGTTAGTTAAATTTTTGTTGGAAGCTACACATATGTATTTAAAGTTTGAAAAATTTAGTTTTTATATCTGCATAAATGTATTAATTATCAAAGTATTATGGAGTTCCTATACTGTTCAACAGGGCCTAGGAATTCTTATTATGCAAGATATTAGAATTTCTCTTTTTTAATCTCTTTGGGTGAATTATTTGAAAGTTATCTTCAAATGTAATCTTGAATGTATAAGCTTTAGAAGTAGACGAATGTAACTATTCGGAGATCTCAGATTAAAATCTCCTTTGTGTATTCTATTAGTTCTGATCATGTACTCTATTTTCTTTTATTCTTAGGATTTGGTTATGCTTCTGTTCGAAACTTCCCTCCTATGCTCTGGATTTGCCTTGGAGAATCCTCAGACCCATGCTTCTCGAATCTACCGAATGATCAAGTTGGGTTTGGGCATTGATGATGATGAACCAAGTAGTAGTGGTTGTGGTGATGCAGCTGTCGAAGAAATGCCTCCATTAGAAGGTGATGATGAAGATGCATCCAAAATGGAGGAAGTTGATTAAAACTTCTGTTTATGTAGGACTTTTTACTTCTAATTATTGATCTGTATATAAAAGGATGTAAAGAAGTTAACTTAAAAAAAAATTTTCATTCCATTTATTTGTAAATTCACTAGGTTTTTCAAATAAATTTGCTTACTGTTGTTAAATGTCTTTGTTTTATTTTGTAACTTTGAATGTTTAGCATAAAATTGCCATTATTTAACAAGTCTTTCTAAAAGAAATTAACAGGTTAGTCTAAATTAGTCTTAAAGATCTAGTATTAAAAGATATTCAGTTCAATTTATACTCAATCAAATATTAGATATATCTATTATGAACAAGTTCAGAAGGCTGATTCTGTGTGTGTGGATGTAAAATGGGAGGCAAATTTGTATTTGAAACTACGTGCAAGTTTATCAGAATTAATAATTGGTCAAGGCAATTCATTACCATTTAAAAAAGGTATTTAAATTTATTTTATACTGGCTACATAATGTTTTGAGCATGGTTGCTTGTATTTCATATGAAATTGATGCATTAATATAAATTTATCTCAATGTCTGTAAATGTATTTATAAAGTACCAAGGAGCTGCATGTTGTAATTCCAAGTGGTAAAATTAGTGAAGTATTCAATAACTGTTCACGTTCATACTTTAATATTACTTATGTAAACATACTTATTATTTACAATAGATTTTGGTAATAGTGTATAAAAGTATAATGGGTATTAAAGAAGCAAAAAATTACATAGCTGATTATTACAAGTTTTTGAGATGGAATACTCTGAACATGCACAATCCATTAAAAAAAATTTTTTTCATCAGTTATGTAATTACTGAATATTTATACTGAAAGAACTTGGAAAATTAAGTTTTTAAATTCTTAATGTGCCTCGGAATGAAATAAGTGCTGGAAGAACTATACGAATTGTACCTAAAATGTTGAGCAGTATTTTCCAACTATAAAGTTTGAAATTAATTTGGCTTTTTCTTGGTTGAGGGCAATTTTATATAAATAGGGAGTAAAGAGTTTTCCCATTATAAATGAGTAATCCTTTTTATGCCAAGAAATGGGTTATTGAACCATTTTATATAAGCATGGTAATAGAGCAGTTATATTAATGAATGTACTCAGACTGTCATTTGTGGCATAGCAATCTCTTTTAATATTTGAAAGTATGTAACAATTGTTTTCACAAAATGTTCATGCTTCCATTCAAATCTGTTCTTTGGCATACAAGCTTACATTTTGTGTTTTTCTCGCCAAATCTTCAGTTTTTTTATATTTTGGAATATTTAAAAATTTCTGCAAAAGACAATAGTCTATAAAGCTATTCTGGAGTCTGCTTTTCTGAATTTACGGAATTTATGAATCTTTTCCCGGTATCTTTGCACACAATTTTCCTTAATGTTTGCTTAAAAATTTAGAGAATTTCTTATTTTGCGAATGGAAATTACAGCACAATATAATAGTTTTCAATGTTAATAGCTGGGGTGACCAACCTTTATGGGAAGAATGCCACTTTCTGGTAAAAAGTTCCCTCTTCATACTTTCTAAACATACCGAAAATTTTACTTGTATGCTTATGGGATTTTTGCACAAGAGTAGTGGCAATTTAAAAATACAATAATTAAGATGAAAGTACAAACTTTGGTTTTATTTTAATATGAACTGGTTCAATCATTTAACTTGGATATAAAATAGAAATTAACTTTAACACAATTCTAAATTATTAAACAGCACTTTCTTAATGTGTTCTTGAATTAGTAGTTTTCTATGCCAGGTTATCTTGGTTATTTCTCGAAGATGCTAACAAAATTGTTATGGGATTGTATTAGTATTGAGAGATGTTTTGTGATTTTTTTTTTTTATGTTCATAATGGAAAACATTTTTCACAAACATGGTGGTCCTAACCTACAATAACAACCACAAATACATTAGTTTCAAGAATTGCTTGTTACACAGTACAACTCCGAAATTCAGCACAATTCAAATCCCTTGCAGCTGAAATAAGTTATTAGGTTTGCTTTTCAGTGTAATATAGTGCTGCAAGTCAGCAATTTGGATTTCGGTACACGTTTCGTAGAGATATGAAAAAGAGCTTTTTTTTCTTTTCAAACCTAACACTGAATGAATCTTACATAATGGTTATTGAATTCTTATATCTATCGTAGCCTGGAGCAATACTAACTTTGGTAGATAGTTACTGCATTAAGTCTTTTCTCCAAATTCGAGGGGGGGAGGGAAAGTAAGGAAGTAAATGATCATTAGGGTAGGAAAAATATCTTTCCCATTTTAATTTAAGTACTTAAAAAAATATCTCAATAAAAAAAAGCTCAATTCATTCTTGACTAGCAAACTGGGGATGGGAGCAGTTTATTGTTTACTTCCAAATATTTAGAAACATGCTCCTTCAAATTCCAATCTCACAAGTGCACTTCCTTTCGAAAACCAGCCAAATTAGGTATTTTCTTAATAAGTATTTTCCATTGTAATATAATTAGGACTATTTAAAGTAAATTTTGATTATTTTTTGTCTAAAACAACCGCATTTAAAAAAAATAGTCTTCGCACATGCCACTGGGCTTGGTCACCCCTGGTTGAGAGAGAATCAACTATTTTGTAGATTTCCATGTTTGTTATCTATTACTTAATCATTATAGATATATATATATATATATATATTTTAAAAAAATATTTTTGTATATTTTTTAACCATTTAATATACATTAACGGGCACAAATAGGTTCGAGAAATGCTTAGATATGAACAGATTAATAATAGTGTGATAAAAAAGTTAAGTGGTTTGTGTGATTATTCAAAACGTGCCATTTTGGTGAAAATTTTTCGAAGTTTCTTTTATGCTTTTGTTTTATAGCCCATACACTTAAGATTCCAAAAACCCTATTTTTGTTTCTACGATATTCGGAAGCAGTTAAAGCATAATTAGTAAACCGTAAGTAGATCCACACACAAAATATTTTTCAAGATATTGAATTGAAATTTTCAGAACATGTTTTTTTACTTATTTCTATCTGTGTTATGAATCAAAATCTAATCTCTGTGTATTTCTTTATGTACTTTATTGCTATTTTATGAAAAAAAAATCATTACTTTTTAAAAAATCGTGTTTTTGCGCAAAATTTGGCATATTCAAAAGTATTAAAATCTTTTAATTCTTACGATATATAAAGATGTTAATCACAAACTATATAAATATTATTTGAATACATTTATTGAAATTTTGTGACTGCAATTTTTCATCAAAATTTCACTGAAAACGACAATTGTTACAGTTTATAAAACTTCAACAGCAAAAGATTTAAAAAAAAACCCGAATTAGGTAAACATGAAGTTAAAGAGGTCTTGACCTATATAAATATGGTGAGTTTAAAAAATGTACAATTAGTGGAAAACTTTTTTATACTGTATTAAAACCTTTAAATGTATTTCCTGAGAAACAAGTTTTTTCGATTTCGTGCTTCACAGTTAAGTTCACTACAGGATTTATTTTTAAGATATTGAACTGAAATTTTCAGAAAATGTTTTATTTAGTTTTATCTTCAGACTATAGTAGATATATAGACTATAATCTAATCTCTGTGTATATATTTATGTATGCACTTTTTGTGAGAAAATAACATTTCGTTTTTTGTAAAATATTGCGTTTTTGCATAAAAAATAGATATACTTCAAACTTTTTCAAAAGTATCACAAATCCCATAGCTCTAAACACAGATAAGGATGGATCGAAAATATTAATTAGAATTTTCAATACAAGGTTTACCGTAACTGCAATTTTTCACTAAAATTTCACTCAAAATTCCCAATATATCTAAAATTATTTTTTAATTTGTAGAAATTGTACTTGAATTTTTTGTTTTGTGCCCCATTTCGAATTTAAAAAAAATGTTTATTTAGTTGAAAATTTATATATTTCAAAAAAAGAGTGTTCTGAAGGTAGTCCTAACCTTAAGGAGAAATATCCCTTTTATCCACTCCATGATCAGAATTAAAATGTCTAATGAGAAGAGTAAGAAAACACATATATTTAAGTCGAGTGGCGTAGCGGAGAATATTTGGGCCCCTCTGTAAAGTCAGGTTTTGGGCTCCAAGCTCATGCTCCTTTTGATTTTGTCGATTTTCGGGAACAAAACACAGTTAAAAATAATTATTGAATAAATAATCAGCATTAATTAAAATTAATCTCATTAACAACAAATACTTACCAAATCCGGCGTATAACGCGCACTTGGAACACAAAAAATAAGATTGAAAATTAACAGTGCACGTTATACGCCGGGTATAAAAACGATAGCTTTAAAAATAATAAAAAGGATGGGCATAAAAAAATTTACTTCTAGAAGTATTCAAACACTTTATATTTAAGAGAAACGAGTTGCCTTATGAACAAGAACAGTTGTAAAGGGTGTTTTTTGAGAGGTATAGAACTTTAAATTGCAATAAAACAACGATGTATTATTCGATTGACATGAATTTTTTTTATTCGAAAGATAATCTTGTGGCATTACATTTTAAATATGATTTCTGGCTCGGATGTAGTCCAATCTGGACGTCCAATTTTCGATGACTTTTTCCAACATTTGTGGCCGTATATCGGCAATAACACGGCGAATGTTGTCTTTCAAATGGTCAAGCGTTTGTGGCTTATCCGCATAGACCAATGACTTTACATAGCCCCACAGAAAATAGTCTAGCGGTGTTAAATCACAAGATCTTGGGAGGCCAATTCACAGGTCCAAAACGTGAAATGAGGGTCACCAAACGTGTCTTTCAATAAATCGATTGTGGCACGAGCTGTGTGACATGTTGCGCCGTCTTGTTGGAACCACAGCTCCTGGACATCATGATTGTTCAATTCAGGAAGGAAAAAGTTAGTAATCATGGCTCTATACCGATCACCATTGACTGTAACGTTGTGGCCTTCATCGTTTTTGAAGAAGGATTCCACCAGCCCATAAAGCGCACCAAACAGTCAGTTTTTCTGGATGTAACGGTGTTTCGACATTCACTTGTGGATTAGCTTCATTGCAAATGCGGCCGTTTTGTTTGTTGACGTAGCCATTCAACCAGAAGTGCGCTTCATCGCTAAACAAAATTCGCTTATGAAAATCGACCATTATTTTCGAAATAAAATTGCACAATTTGAAAGCGTTGTTCAGGCGTGAGTCTATTGATGATGAATTGCCAAACCAAACTGAGAATATATCACTTGACAGCTGTTAAATCGGTCGCCATCTTGGAAAGTAATGCCAACTTAAACTTTTATACCTGGAAAAAAAAACACTCTGTAGTTTTAGAAGTATACTATATTTTCAAAAGTCTGGGATAATACCTCGAATAAATGACTTCAAAACATAAAAACAATGTATACTAATATTTCAGATTTCTTCGTTAAAAAGGGGGGTGCGCGTTATACGGCGAATATAACTAAAAATTAAAAAATTTAGCTTGAAAGTTTAGGTGCGCGTTATACGCCGGATTTTATAATTTAAATTTTACGTACTATATTCTTAGAATTATAATAGGAAAAAAAATCAAAGGGCTTTCCCTCCCCTTGTGTGTGCCACTGCGTACTTGACATTAGTCGGGCTTTGGGCCCCCCGCAATGCGGGTGTGTACGTTACGCCACTATTTAAGGCCGTCAAAATATAACAGCAGCGCAAACGCAGGGAGGGAGAAGAGGATGAAAATTTGAGGAACAGTGATGTATTTATCTCCGAAGCGCAACCCGTTCAGCGGAAAATTCGGACCGGCTGGCTCGTAGGATTACACGTAAATTTTAAATACTAAATAATTTTTTAAAGTATTGTTTAAAAGTATATATATTGAAAGAATGATTACTGCCATGCTCGTTGCCTTTCATATTCATTAAATTACGAAGATTAGACAGATTTAATATTAATCACCGCTGATTTCTAAGTGATAAATTATGTAGACGAGCCGTCTCGTGCTGTCATCTATGTGATATACTTCGTAAAAATATGATAGAATTTTTTAAAATTTTGAAGTTAAATATTTTAAAAATGAGAGGATAAATATTTTTGAGACTGGGTGAAGTTACCGTAACAGAGTCCGAGCAAAAATTTTCGAATAAAGGTGAGACTGAAAATAATGAGGCAGAGGTCTTGAAATGTAAAAATAGAAAAATTTTTAAGCAATTAAGAACAAAATTTCCTTATCAATTATCAGGAGGTCCTCAACTTTTAAGAGCCGGGAAGTGTTGATACGTACAGTTGAAAGTCGGTGGCGCACACAAGGGGCGGGGAAGGGGGTCCTCGGGTCCGGACCGCCCCCCTAGAGCACTTGATTTTTTTCCCCGATTGATTATAATCCTACGTATATATTACGCAAAATTTAATTTAAGCATTTGTTATTAATAATTTTTCTGAAACTTATTTTGAGTTGTTTATTAGGCATGCCTGTTAGAAATGCAAAGCTGTTATTTTTTCCTTCCCAATATCGTACATGATAAAATTGTTTAAGAAGTAAGTTGCCTCTAAATAATATGTGTGATGATGATGAGTGCCTGTAATTCTTGTGCATTGAATCATGTTGAATGGATTATATTAAATATATGGTGACTTAACAAATATAGTTGCAGCAAGATCTATATAATTATTAAAGACAGTTTTAAACTGGAATTTTCTCGCCTCTTATGCTTAAAGAATTTCAAATATATTAATACTAGTATTGCTTTATTCTTACTTAATATGAGCTGCTGTACGCAAATACTGACCTCTTAAAAATCTTCAATTAATTGCTGAAAGTTACAAACTAAGTTAATGAACTAGATAGAGATAAGTTCTTTTAATACTTCTTTTTGTCGCACCTGAACACACCGTAATTACTATAAAATCCAGCGCACCTGCATTTTTTAATTTTTAGGTATATTCAGCGTATAACGCGTACCCCCTTTTTACAAAGGAACCTGAAATATATGTGTGTTATGTTTTTAAGTCATTTATATTCGAGGTATTATCTCAGACTTATGAAAAAAATGTAGTATACTAACCCTTTAAGTTATTTAGGTATGTCATTTCTTATAAATAAATGGTATATTCCGATTTATGTAGAGAAGTCCTTTTTTTTTTATTCTCACCTCTTTCTTTATTTTTGGTTTTTGAAGCTATCATTTTGATATACCCGGCGTATAAAATGCGCACCCGTAAATTTCGACCCTATTTTGTGTGTGTGTGTTCCAAGTGCGCGTTACACGCCAGATTTTAAGGCATTTCAGATTGAATAAAAGTCTGGTTGAAAAAATATAACTATAAGTATAATTTAAAATGTATTTATACTTTGGTGGTGAATGTATTGGGATAAATCTGAGAGTTTTTGAAATTTATGTAGAAAATAATTTTAAGAGAAATTGAATAATAGAATTTTATTTAAGAACTTTGTAACACGGATAAAAAAAAAAGTCTCTAAAGGGTTTTTTTAAACATTGAAACTCATAACTTAGGTCTTAGGCGTAACAATTAAATCATTTATTTTGAAGGGGTTATATATATATATATAGGATCCAATAATTCTCAAGACAACTCCACGCAGTCTTCGCGCGCAGGCGCAGCTAAAACACGAACTAAAACTTTTGAACTAGTGGAAGAGAAACAAAAACTCTTGGACATTAGAGAGAAAAGAGAACGAGAGAGGTGCGCGAGCAGGCGTTACCTTCTGCATATCATCGTCAAACTTATCTGTTAAAAACTACCTTTTTAATTAATTTTTGTTTAATGTTAAATAAACCATAAGAAAGACCAAATCTTGGACCCCTTGTTGTCTCCCACAAATTATGGGGGCTCGGCCGAGATCGATAAAATTTCGATTTTGAACCAAAGTCTGGACAATGAACAAAAGCGTCCGTGAAGGAGACGCTCCGCCATTTTTCGGAAACTTCGTTCAACCTGTGTAGAGGTTTGAACTCAGCATAAATATTCAACCTGTGTAGAGGTTTGAACTCAGCATGAAAATTCCGCCTGTGTAGAGGCCGGGATTGAAAAAAATTTCGATTTTGATCAAAATTTGAACGTGAAAAAAAAAAAGCCGTCCGTGGAGGAGACGCGCCGCCATTTTTCGGAAACTTCGTTCAACCTGTGTAGAGGTTGAATTTTTCAACTTCATTCCGCCTGTGTAGAGGTCGGAACAAATAACCTGTATAGAGGTGTATTTTTCAACGAACCATCGACAAATATTCCGCCTGTGTAGAGGTTGGAACCACTCACAAACACCTGCGAAGAGGTGTCAATTCGAACAATTTCAACTATATTACCTGCGAAGAGGTGAAATCAGTGGAATCAACGTTTTTATTGGATACATCGTACGTGCGAGCAACAAGGGGCCCGAAAAAAAAAAGGTAGGATCTTTCCATATTTTTCTAAAATGTATAAAAACGCTCTTAAAGAGGATCTCATAAGAGTTGTTGAGGATCTAGACGGTTCTGTGGAGAGCACGGACACTATTGCTATACTAAAGACTAAAATTGAGAACAGTAGTACATTTGAAAGTGATCCAGATTTCGTTAAAACTTTAATTCAAAACTGTATAGATAAGAGAGTATCGCGAAACGAAAGAGAGGTAACTTTAGAAAAACAGAAAATTGAGCTCGCGAAACTTCAGTTAGCAAAATTAGAAAAAGAAATCGAACTTCAAACGGCTAAAAATAAAGCATTAAGTTTAAATCCTGCAGCTAAAGTCGAAGAAAAACAGTTCGAAACTAACATAGAAAATATGATAAACAGTATTAGGACTTTATCTCTTCCCTGTTCCCACCAGATCTGAAAATTTTAATCTGTTCTTCCAATCATTAGAACGCGCATTTTTAACCAAGAAAATAAATGATGAATATAAATCTGAAATTTTAATAAATCTTCTGGGCGAAAGAGCTCATAACGTCTTACTGTATATTAAAGAAGAGGAATTAAATGACTATGAAAAACTAAAATCTATAGTACTCAGAGAATTCCAATTAACCCTCGAGTGTTTAAACTCATTTAAAAATGCTGTAAAATCATCAGGCGAGACATACATCCAATTTGCTGCAAGATTGACGGCAAACTTCCAATATTATTGTTCGTTAAGAAAAGTTAATTCCTTTGAATCTCTATGTGATCTTTTAATTTCTGATAAATTATTTGAAACTTTAAATAAGGAAACTGCAACTCATATTGGCATTCGAGAAGCAGAAGATTGGTTTAGGCCTATTGATTTAGCTAAAGAGTGTGATATTTATATTTCATCTAGAAGCGGATCCCATAAAGAAATTCCTATTACTTATGGATATACCCAAGACCCCTTTAAAAATAGATCACAAAACTTTAAACCAAAGATTAAAGAGAACTATCCCCAATATCTTGAAAGAGAAAATAAAAATTGCTATATGTGCGGTGATTCATCTCATTGCGCAAGAGACTGTGAGAAGCGTTTTAAACCTAAAGAATCTAACGACCACATCCATAATAGAATAAACGTGAATACTTTGAAAAGCGAGAGCGAAAAACAAAATAGCGATGAATGCGCAAATCTTCAATATGTAAACATTTTTGTGGAAAATCAGCCCGTAACAGCCTTGATCGATTCAGGTTGCCAGATCCCAGTTTTAAATTCCTCACTAATTAGAGTGCAAACACCTTCCGAAGAAATCATAACATTAAGCTCATGTTTTGGCGAACAGCGTATGGTAGAAGTTAAACCGATAAATCTTTCTCTTAATCAACATTCTCCCGGTATAAGTGTTCGAACGGCGATATCACCGACCTTGACCGAAGAATTTATTATACATCCCAGTGTATATTCTGAAATAAAAAAACTAGGCCACGCAAAGAGCGATGTTTTATTGAATGAAAGTGAATCCTCTTTAGGTGCTCATGCTTGTGTTCATTTTAATTCAAATGTTTCTGTTTCAAATGTGATAGAAAACTCTAGTTATGATTTGTCACATGTTAAAAACTTTAATACTAGAAATGATTCGAGTTCTCTAATTAAGGATTATAAATGTAATAAAATTAAGAGTACTAAGTTAAAATTGAGTATTGTAAGATAAAAATGTTCTGATATAGTATTGTGTAAGAAAGCCAATGGTGCCATGAAAACGAGTTCCGTGGAATTTATCTCCCGCTCACCTAACCCTTTACCTATGAAGAGTGAACATCGACGGTTTGTGTTGCTCCGAAGGATCTTTGAGCCTTGGCAGTGGAAACGAAGGAAAAAGAGAAATCGTTTTGAACAGACGTCCAGAACTCTACAGAGGAAAATATCGATGCGTTCAACCAAAGATCAACTTGTTAAAAAAGACGTTCTTATGCCTGTGAAACACAATGTTTTCCTGTGGAACCTTCCGGATGTCGAAGAGATGCCTTCACATGATGGAGAAAATGTCTAGTTCAGCAAAATTATGATATGTTACATCTTTGTTTATTTGTCGTATAGTCCTTGTCTGTTTCGTCCTTTTTTTGTATGTTTCAGATTCTCCTCTGGTCTCCATGGAAGTACCGCTGCGGACAGCGTACAGTCAGGATAACCGACTATAGGATCCAATAATTCTCAAGACAACTCCACGCAGTCTTCGCGCGCAGGCGCAGCTAAAACACGAACTAAAACTTTTGAACTAGTGGAAGAGAAACAAAAACTCTTGGACATTAGAGAGAAAAGAGAACGAGAGAGGTGCGCGAGCAGGCGTTACCTTCTGCATATCATCGTCAAACTTATCTGTTAAAAACTACCTTTTTAATTAATTTTTGTTTAATGTTAAATAAATCATAAGAAAGACCAAATCTTGGACCCCTTGTTGTCTCCCACATATATATATATCTTCAGTACATATATACGTATTATATATAAATTACGTAACTCATTTGAATTTATCGTCTGATTTTACTTTTCATGAATGGAAACAAAATATTTTCGTGATATAAGTAGTAGAACGGTTTATTTGCTAACGATTTAAATAAATATTGAACATGTGAAAATGGACTGTTACAATGGAATGAAAGAAGTTATATATATATGTGGCATGCAGCCAAAAGCAAAACACAGTCTTCGCGCGCAGGCGCATCAAAGTAAAAGCAGAACTGAAACTTGTGAATTAGTGGAAGAGAAACAAAAACTCTTGAACATTAGAGCAGAGAAAGAGAGAAAAAGGAGAAGGCGAGAGGTGCGCGAGCAGGCGTTACCTTCTGAATATCATCGTCAAACTTATCTGTAAAAACTTATCTACCTTTTTTAATTAATTTTTGTTTAATTTTAAAATAAATGTGAAGTAAGAGAAACACGTCTTGGACCCCCTTGTTGTCTCCCACAAATTATGGGGGCTCGGCCGGGATAGATAAAATTTCGATTTTGAACCAAAGTATGGACAATGAACAACAGCGTCCGTGAAGGAGACGCTCCGCCATTTTTCGGAAACTTCGTTCAACCTGTGTAGAGGTTGAATTTTTTCAACTTCATTCCACCTGTGTAGAGGTCGGAACAAATAACAAAATAACCTGTGTAGAGGTATATTTTTCAACGAACCATCGACAAATATTCCGCCTGTGTAGAGGTTGGAAAACCCATCGACGAAAATTCCGCCTGTGTAGAGGTTGGAACCACTCACAAACACCTGCGAAGAGGTGACAAATCGAACAATTTCAAGAACTATTTTTTTCATCTAACGATATAACCTGCGAAGAGGTGAAATCAGTGGATTCACAAAGTTTTTTTCTTCATTGGATACATCGTACGTGCGAGCAACAAGGGAGCCAAAAAAAAAAAAAAAAGGTAGATCTTTCCAAATTTTTATAAAATGTATAAAAACGCTCTTAAAGAGGATCTCATAAGAGTTGTTGAGGATCTAGACGGTTCTGTGGAGAGCACGGACACTATTGCTATACTAAAGACTAAAATTGAGAACAGTAGTACATTTGAAAGTGATCCAGATTTCGTTAAAACTTTAATTCAAAACTGTATAGATAAGAGAGTATCGCGAAACGAAAGAGAGGTAACTTTAGAAAAACAGAAAATTGAGCTCGCGAAACTTCAGTTAGCAAAATTAGAAAAAGAAATCGAACTTCAAACGGCTAAAAATAAAGCATTAAGTTTAAATCCTGCAGCTAAAGTCGAAGAAAAACAGTTCGAAACTAACATAGAAAATATGATAAACAGTATTAGGACTTTATCTCTTCCTGTTCCCACCAGATCTGAAAATTTTAATCTGTTCTTCCAATCATTAGAACGCGCATTTTTAACCAAGAAAATAAATGATGAATATAAATCTGAAATTTTAATAAATCTTCTGGGCGAAAGAGCTCATAACGTCTTACTGTATATTAAAGAAGAGGAATTAAATGACTATGAAAACTAAAATCTATAGTACTCAGAGAATTCCAATTAACCCCTCGCGAGTGTTTAAACTCATTTAAAAATGCTGTAAAATCATCAGGCGAGACATACATCCAATTTGCTGCAAGATTGACGGCAAACTTCCAATATTATTGTTCGTTAAGAAAAGTTAATTCCTTTGAATCTCTATGTGATCTTTTAAAATTTCTGATAAATTATTTGAAACTTTAAATAAGGAAACTGCAACTCATATTGGCATTCGAGAAGCAGAAGATTGGTTTAGGCCTATTGATTTAGCTAAAGAGTGTGATATTTATATTTCATCTAGAAGCGGATCACGTAAAGAAATTCCTATTACTTATGGATATACCCAAGACCCCTTTAAAAATAAATCACAAAACTTTAAAACAAAGATTAAAGAGAACTATCCCCAATATCATGAAAGAGAAAATAAAAATTGCTTTATATGCGGTGATTCATCTCATTGCGCAAGAGACTGTGAGAAGCGTTTTAAACCTAAAGAATCTAATGACCACATCCATAATAGAATAATCGTGAATACTTTGAAAAGAGAGAGCGAAAAACAAAATAGCGATGAATGCGCAAATCTTCAATACGTAAACATTTTTGTAGAAAATCAGCCCGTAACAGCTTTGATTGATTCAGGTTGCCAGATCCCAGTTTTAAATTCCTCACTAATTAGACTGCAAACACCTTCCGAAGAGATCATAACATTAAGTTCATGTTTTGGCGAACAGCGTATGGTGGAAGTTAAACCCATAAATATTTCTCTTAATCAACACTCTCCTATCTTAAGTGTGAGAACGGCGATATCACCGACCTTGACCGAAGAATTTATTATACATCCCAGTATATATTCTGAAATAGAGAAACTAGGCCACGCAAAGAGCGATGTTTTATTGAGTGAAAGTGGATCCTCTTTGAGTGCAGATTGTGGTGTTTCTTTTCCAAATGTTTCTGTTTCAAATGTGATAGAAAACTCTAGTTATGATTTGCCACATGTTATAAACTTTAATACTAGAAATGATTCGAGTTCTCTAATTAAGGATTATAAATGTAATAAAATTAAAATTACTAAGTTAAAATTGAGTATTGTAAGAGAAAAATGTTCTGATATAGTATTGTGTAAGAAAGCCAATGGTGCCATGAAAACGAGTTCCGTGGAATTTATCTCCCAATCTCCTAACCCTTCACCTATGAATAGTAATTATCGACGGTTTGTGATGCTCCGAAAATTCTTGAGCCTTGGCAGTGGAAACGAAGGAAAAAGAGAAATCGTTTCGAACAGACGTCCAGAACTCTACAGAGGAAAATATCGATGCGTTCAACCAAAGATCAACTTGTTGAAAAGATGTTCTTATGCCGGTGAAACACAATGTTTTCCTGTGGAACCTTCCGGATGTCGAAGAGGTGCCTTCACATGATGGAGAAACTGTCTAGTTCAACAAAATTTTGATATGTTTAATCTCTATATATTTGTCGTATAGTCCTTTGTCTGTTCCGTTTTTTTGTATGTTTCAGATTCTCCTCTGGTCTCCATGGAAGTACCGCTGCGGACAGCGTACGGTCAGAATGGCCGTTGTGGCATGCAGCCAAAAGCAAAACAGTCTTCGCGCGCAGGCGCATCAAAGTAAAAGCAGAACTGAAACTTGTGAATTAGTGGAAGAGAAACAAAAACTCTTGAACATTAGAGCAGAGAAAGAGAGAAAAAGGAGAACGCGAGAGGTGCGCGAGCAGGCGTTACCTTCTGAATATCATCGTCAAACTTATCTGTAAAAACTTATCTACCTTTTTAATTAATTTTTGTTTAATTTTAAAATAAATGTGAAGTAAGAGAAACACGTCTTGGACCCCTTGTTGTCTCCCACATATATATATACAAATTAACCCAAAGTATTAAGAGCCGTCGTAGCCTGGTGGTCAAGGAAACGGACTCCTGGCCGTTGTGTTATGAGTTTGAGCCTAGTGCAGCTAAAGGGGGCCGTTGCGCATTGAATCTGTTGAGACTCAAACGTCCTCCTGTTGGTGTGGAAGTTAGGAGAGAGGATGCCATCTCAGGTGCCATCCTCGTAGCTCAAACTCACACACAATGAACATTCTGGTATTCATAATTATTAACACAGTAAATCACATTTAGGGAATTATATAATTGTGTGCGTGTGTTTTCATCTTTATGGACTTTTGTTACCTCATAATGCATTTCTGTTGAAATATGTGTATACCGTATTTACTCAAATCTGATACCCACTATTTTGCCAGGGTTAATGCTACTGAAAATAGGGTGCAGCCTAGAATAGAAGGCAAAACATTTGTTGGATGGAGGAAATTGAGTTCCCACCCCTTTCAAAAGGAAAAATGGGACCGTCCATTCTGGCCACTTGCATGGATGACTTATCCCATTCTGCAATTCATCTACAGTATTGAGTCTATCCAAAACATCGTGGTTTTTTTGTATGCACTCTTTCTTTTAATCACCTAAACATCAAAGACATCGGTAGTGGCATCAAGACGAGTTCACTATGGCGTAAGTAATTTATAAGAAGGAAGGCAATTTATATGCAGAAAAAAAAATGGAAACAGAGCAGCGGCCATTGAAAATTTGACACGGATGAAACAAATATACGACGATGACGTAAGCGAAATGATTTTTGCTTGTAAATATTCTACAGTCTCTTTATAATGATTCTTTTACATTCTTTAAAAAAATATTTCATAATAAATGCTTTGGATGGCACGGAAGACGGCACCGTGCGGGAAAATGGTGACGCCGGCACCAATTCCGAAGACAAATAATTTCAAAGTGACGAATCATTTTCGAAACATCATAATGACGGTTAGAGTTATAATAGGTTCGTTAATGTATATTTGAAAGTTTTTAATACTGGCAAAATAAATAAATTAAATTATTAACTTATTATTTCTCATGAATTTCTTTTTTAAAAAATTTCTTTAGTATTGGATATTGATGAACCTTTTACACATTTTTTTATTTTTTCTCACAAATGTGTAGAAAATTAAGGGTGCGGCTTAGAATCGATGACAACATTTTTTCACAAAAACATTTTGAGAATTTGCGGTGCGGCTTAGATTTGAGTAAATACAGTATATTTAAAAATTTTGACGAAATAATAAGATTAATTTCTCTGAGATTGATCTTTGGCCGCTGGAGCTGGTGGTCAAGGTAACGCACTCGTGTCAAAAGTGCGAGCGTGGTATCGTTGAAGACCCACCATCCAGAGAGGGCTGTTTCACGTTAAATATGTCGAGGCTTAAATGTCCTCCCATTGGTGTGGTGTGGAAGTTAGGAGAGGGGGTGCCAACTCAGGTATCGTCCTAGTCACTTGACCATGGTTCAAAATTACGAGGTCCATCGCCAAAAGCCCTCGAGTAGCTGAATAGTGCGACGTTAATGTTCACTCACTTACCGAGATTTGATCTTTACAAAATAATACATTTATGCATTGTATAGCTAGCCTGTGTGGCTGCTTCTTCATATATTTTTAATACCTTTAATCAATGAAATAAAAAAAAATCAATATATTAAATAACTGTGAAATTAAAATCATTTGCATTAGTTCCAATGCATTTTATTTGTGAAAAATAAAGACATCTTTAATGAAAGTGGTTGATCTTATTTAAAAAACAAGCTTCTAGTATCAAGTACAAAAAACTATGTTAAATAAGAAATTGTTTATTATCGTTAAACAAGGAAGATTAATACTAAAAAGTAACGAACCACATTGAAATAATGAGATCATAAGGATACAAATTTGTTTCTCATTAAAATGTTTATAAAACATCATTTTTAAATTACAACTACATCTTTCTTCGTTTCGTAAACAGGAACATTTCCAGTCTTTGAATTCAAAATATATTGAAATATTCTTGAAGATTGTACTTTAAGTTTTTTTGAACAACTAAATTGTATTGTGAACTCATATGTTATAATAGCCAACAAAACAATCCGTTTCCGCTATACCAAGGTTTGCAACGACAAAATTGATTGCCATTTGCACTTTTATGGCAATTTGCATTTATATTACAATCATATCTGTCTTTGCAATCTGCTATAAATTCTGATTCTATGTCGTCAAACGAATAGTTTTCTTGCTCTGCTTGGTTTAATTCGTCAGATTGCTCTGAATCGTTTTCGGTGTTAATTCGTTGTTTATTTAGTTCCGAACGATCTACTCTTTGAGTGTTACGAAATCGATCGAAGTTCGAATAATCATTTCTATTTTGACGGAATAATTGCACATGCTGATTCACACCAAAGTGAGTTTTACGCGATAAAAAATCGGAACCAATATCGTTGTTCATTAGTTCATTATCATCGTCTATTATTTGTTCATGGTGAAGTGGAATTTTAGCTTTATACAGAGAATTTCTGTTAAAATCATAGTTCTTGGGCTCACGATTGATAACATTTTGGAACTGTATATCTTGTGAACTGACTCGTCTTGGAAAAATAGTTTCCTTTTCTCTTCTTTTCCTTTTTTGATAGCTGACAAACTCGTCATTATATGATTCAGGCTTAGCTCTCTCTTCCTCGTTGTAAAAAAGTTCGTTATTTATACGAAGGTTTTCCAATGGCTGTTCTGATATGTCTTTAGGATACCTCATACTGTGCCTGTAAGTTGGTTTCTTTTCATATTGCTCATTGCTGTTATAAAAAACACCGTCGTTTTTGTTCGAATTTTCATAGTTATTTACCTCAGAAAATCTACTACGAGGCCTTTGGTACTTCAGTTCTTCATCAGTATCAAAACCTTCGTTTTCATAAAAGCTTCTTTTCTTCCGCCTTTTGAAGTTTTGGTTTGATGTTGTCAATTCACGTCTGTGCTTGTTAAAGTCTACTGAAAAATATATGAAGTCACATAAGATATTTTATATCACAGTAAAATATTTGTTGTTTAAAAAAATATACATAAAATTACTTCTTAAATACAAAGACGTAATTATTCCATGCGATCAGTGGCGTTACGGAGAATATTAGGGCCCTCCCGCAAACTCAGGTTTTGGGTCTCATGCCCAAATACGTACTTAGCGTCAGTCAAGCTTTGCCCCCCCCGAAATGCGGGGGTGTACGTTACACCACTGCATATGGTGGAAAAGTACAATCGAATGTTATGATTATTATGAATCAAAAGTGTATGCGAAAGAAGAGTTTAAAGCTGTCTTTGCCAAATGTACAAGAGTCTTAATTAAACTTGAAACATATTTTCAGACTAAGAAATATCTAAATTTTCATGAAAACTTGCAACATTGTAATTTATATATCTGTTTATAATGCAGTGCTTTTACAATTTCGAAACATTCCACAAATAATCTATTTTTCATTTTAATATGTGGAATGAAAACTTATCAGCATTAACGTATCCGACTACGTTTGGAACCGTGATTTTAAAAAAAAAGCATAAATGGATAATTTTCATGATATTTAGTGTCACTTAGATTAGAATACATGTTTAAAATTCTTTTAAGGACATTTTGACAAAAAAAAATATTTAAATACAGTATTTTGGCAAAAAATTAACTTAGAATAACCTTTTTTCAAAATGTTCTCCTTTTGTGAAACATGCTTCTATTATGACCATATTTTGCCTGTATATAGCTCAGACATCTGTACAGAGGCTCAACTACGATTTTTGAAAAAATCACATTATTTTCAGAGTTACAACCCATTGAAATAATTATCGGCGTTTTTTTCTTAAAATGTCTCCTCTCTGTTGTCGTAAAACATGGATAAACCCACTTCTAAGTTATATGTTTCAAAAATTCTAATTGAGCCTCTGAACAGAGGTCTGAGCTATATACAGGCAAAATATTATTATATTAGAAGCATTTTTCACAAAAGGAGAACATTTTGAAAAAAGGTTATTCTAAGTTAATTTTTTACCGAAATGTTGTATTTTAATATAATTTTTTTTGTCAAAAATTCCTTAAAACAATTTTATGCATGTATTCTAATCTAAGTGACACTAAATATCATGAAAATTATTCATTTATGCGCTTTTTTAAAATCACGGTTACGAACTTAGTCGGATACCTTAAGCTGATTCTAAAATTAGATGTGTATGCAGCTATATAGATAATATGCAATATATTAGCATAATAAACACAAATTAAAACTGCCACTGTTTTATTTAACTTACATTTATTTTTATTATGAACGTAATCACATTTTAAAATGATGTGGCCCTCCGGCATACTCCGCTCCCACAATGTGACCCGTAAGCCAACACAAGTTGTCCCTTCCTGATTTAGCCCATTTGCTCAAGAGTATGTGATACGCTCATTTTCCTGCCCAGTGGCTGAGTGGTAGCGTATCGCACTTCCACGTTATAGGTCAGGGGTTCAAACCCCAGGCTAAGCAAGGTCGACTCAGTTTTTCAACCCTTCAGTGTAAATGTGTGATCTCTATACTTGGCATATCAACAATACTTTGAATTGATAAATCAATTTTCGCAACCTTCGAAACTTCAAAGATTATTTTAAAGAAAATTTATGTTTTTGTTTGAAATTCAATTTTTTCTTAAGACAGAAAGGTATTTGCGAATTTTTTAATTTTCAACATTGTGATTTATAACTTATATATTACGTCTTTCTTAAAAACTATTTTTTTATTTCTGATGGGCAGCAGATTGGTGTTATACCTTTGCAGACCTAGTACATTCTGCAGGAGCTGGTATCTCTTTTTAGTGCAGCACCCTATAAGTGGATAGTAATCGCCACAGGTAATTTTGACAACCAGTTTCCTCCATAGAGGGAGGGCCTTGAGCTATGACGATGCGAACCTGTACTAGGATTTCATTTTGCCGAGATTATCCAAGCAGACACACTCTAGGGATCTATTACATGCTGTATAATCATACTACATGGCCGCTGTCGATTTTCTACATCATAAAAATCCACCGACTTGGGCTGGGGTTGAAACCGCAACCTTAGGTGCAAAAGGCCAGCGACAAACCAATCACGCCATTTAGCCAGCAAAACTTATTTCAGTAAATTTATCAATGATTTTATAGAAGAACGACTTGAAATACATGTTGCATCTTAACTTCTGGAGACTTGTACCCCATTCATGGTTTATAAAATTATTTTAATGGATATTTTTTCCCGTTAAAATTTTAATATTGTTGAATAAAAGCATAAAAACTTATGTGTGGGTTAGAGTTTCATAATATTCGGAAGCATGTAACAAAATAGCAGTAAAAGAAAAACATGAGGAGCTACTTCACCTATTTTTCTAAAGAGAAAGTTTCTTCTTGCCAGAAAAACGTTTTTATTCGAATAAACAGCGCATATTAAGACTTTGTCCACAGATGTACGTAATTCTTTTACTATAACTGAGCTTCCATCTGCATTGACTTTCATGTTGCTGGGTAGACTGTTTCTTGTTCGAAAGTCAGTATTACTCAGAGACCATTCAAGAGCTACAGATGACATTGGCAGCTCCATGAAAGCTCTGGCATAGATTACCAATTCTTCGCCTGGATACAATGCGCCCATATCTAAAATGTATTGCGACTGAATTATTTTTATTTGTGGAAAGAAATTTTGAAATGTTGGCTTCAAGTAAGATATAATTTCACGTAAAATATATTATTATGTTTAATTATTTAAAAATTCTTTGATTTGATTATTTGTAATTTTTTGTTGTTGTTGTGTCCTTTCTGAAGGGAAGGGAAAAAATGAAAGTTTCCAGAGCCTGATTCAGGTTGGACTTCTACAAGATAGATAGCAACACCATCTGTCTCCATCTCCACAATTTAGGCAGGGAACTGGAGGGGGAGGGAAATATTCTCCAGATCCCTGCACTGATGGTTTCTGCTGCGATCACCTACAAGAGACTTTCGGATCCACTGATTTAACGAGCACGTACTCCGTGTGTACTCGGAGGGTATTTGGTGGCATCGGGCATCAAACCCAGGCCCTCCAGTCTGGAGTCCGATGCTCTAACCACTAGGCTACCACTTTATCTGTTAGATGTAACTGTATCATTCCGTTATTAACACCGTACATGTATAATATTCTGATATCTGGAATATTTTTTAAATAATTGTTTTAAAAACATTCCTTTTGATCATCTTCTACTGAATACACGTTATTTTTATTTGATTTTTACAAAACTCCATTGTGTATTTTTTTTTTTTTTATTGAATTCCTGTATGCTAGGCCTACCGAAAAAAATCTGTCCATTTCTGGAATGAAAGGAATACGCGCATTTACGAGGTGGGATTCAAAAGTTCCCGGACTGAGTCTATAACTTACAGAGTATAACCAATTAAGTTGCTGAAATACATCCTACTTCGAAAGGGCATTGAGCAACAACACACTTATGCCATCACTTGTAAAGGCCATCGAAACATATCTGGAATCAATTTTTAGCCATGTCCTTCAATTCAGCCGGTGATACATTTTTACAATCATCTGCAAATTGAAATCGACGACCCTACAAGCGACGTGACAGTTCAGCAAATAGGCTGAAGTCACAGGGTGTGAGATCAGGGGAGTTTGAAGGATGTGTCAAAAAGGTTTTTTTTTCGCTAGGAAGTCAATGATGAGGAGGGATAGATGTTCAGGAGCGTTGTTATGCTAAAGTACCCTGCTCAGTCCACCATTTTAGTCTTTTCTTTCGGATCGACTCA
Organism: Trichonephila clavipes; assembly: GCA_019973935.1. NCBI lineage: Eukaryota > Metazoa > Arthropoda > Arachnida > Araneae > Nephilidae > Trichonephila > Trichonephila clavipes. The sequence continues at coordinate 58,699 of BMAU01015500.1, forward strand.
TGCAAACAACAGAGATTGACTCATAGAGTTGTTTGCTGACAGTGCGTCTTTCAGGGATAAACTCTAGATGCACAATGTCATGGATATAGAAGAACATCTCTATCCAGCATGACATTCCTTTTAGAGTGATCTGGGCGGAATTTCTGCTTGCGTGAAGATTGTGGTGATTTTCAGGTTGCCGATGCTCATTTGTCGTATAAGAAACGAAATTCCTTGTCACCAGTAACAATTCTGCCGTAGTGAAGGATATTTATCAACTGTCGCGAGTATATCTGCCGCCATTTCCATTCGAATTGCCTTTTAATCTTCGTTTAACATACGGGGAATGATGTGTTGATATACCCTATGCATGTTAGCATTCTTAGTATCTATTGACACGTGGCCTCGGATATTTCAACTGTGACTCTGCTACTTGCGCTATTGTTTGCCTCAGCCTCAGAAACATTTTCGGTGTTTTCAGTGGTAAGGGAAGTCTGCGGACGTCCAAATCATTAATCATCTTTGACACTTTCCCTGCCTTCTCTTAAACGTCGATGCCCCTCAAAAGCTTGCGTTCGTGATAATGTATCACTGCCGTACACATGCTTCAACACCCTCTTCAGGACCCCACAGAGGGCGAGGTCCTGGACCCGGGCCAGTTGGCCCATGCCTTAAAGCGTCCCTAATTGTAGGACCTTAAAAGACGCATTATGGATGCTTGAGCCAACGTGTCACGTTTTATGTTCTAACGTGCGAACGTGATATTCAAACGAGGATCCAAATCAGGAGCTTAGCTACCGCCGAATGAGCCGTATCAATGATACGGGCCCTCAAGCTACAGGGGCCCCAAAATGTGTAACTACAGTCCACTAACAGAGCTCTCATATCTAAAAAAGGGCCCCGAAGAAATTTTGATGTAGGGATCCCTCAGAGCTAGCTACATCATTGATTCAAATGTGTATTGCAGTTAACGGGAAGAAGTTTGAATATCTCTAATAAAGGTATATTGTTACTATTAGTTATATTTTTCTTTCTCAGGTCGTTGCTCTAAAGTCACGGCGTAAGAAATCACGAAAAAACAAATGCGTGATTTAACTGTTCTATTCTTTGCATTTTAATGTCCTTTCTAATTTCGGTGCAGATTATATAACCTTTTATAACTTCTATATGGTATATATATACAGTCGAACCTCTATATAACGAAGTCGCTAAATCCCGGAAAAAGTTCGTTGTATGGAAAATTCGTTATATAGAGGTTCATCTTTTAATATACTTTATAAACCACATAAAACAAATTTTAAATTCATAAACACTATGTATTAAAAAAAGTAATTATTCACACCCGTTTTAAAATTAATATATGCTTATTTTATATATCTTACCCATCAAAAAAGAAAGAAAGAAAAAAAAAATACAAGGAAAACAAGAAAAAAGAATGTCGAAGAATCCACTGCTTATTTTCAATATTAAGAAAATAATTTTATACTCAAATTAATGAATTTTAAGCATACAAGTAATATTAAACGTACATTATTTTATAATTAGAACCCGGGAACACGGAACAATTCCACTGAGGGTGAAAAAGGATATCGAAGATGTTTCTAGTGAACTTGGCAATGGGGGTTACAGGTTGCACTTCTTGGATGAAGCATCCAGAACTCGATTGCTCTCGGCGAGTTAGGATCTAATAAAACCAGTTTATGATTTATGACCACCCTCAAATGTATTAGAGAGAGAATATAACTTGAATTTTTTTTTCAGAGATACTATAAAAAAAGGGAGAACAAAAATTGAATCACAAAAGAAAAAGTTCGTTGTATAGAAAATGCACTTCGCTACTGAGAGGTTATTTTACGAAGAAAACCGTGAAATGTTCAAGTTTCCAGGAAAAAGTTCGCTATATAGAAAAATTCGCAATATAGAGGTTCGTAATATAGAGGTTCGACTGTATATATATACATACTATTCCTTAATCATATGAATTTAATAATCAGGAAAAAGAGATATATATTGATTTAAGGAAATCAAAAATTTCTGAATAATGTGACAAAATACTTAAATTTTTTTGTATAAAGAATTATTTACTAAATTGTTTCGTCAAAATAACTGAGATTTTCCCCAGAAACAATTTTCCACTTTACTGTGACTTTTATGTTTACTTACCAATTTGTATCGGCTCTATGAAAAATTTAATGAGTTGATGAGTTTTTGTTTTTCTTTCGAATTCATCCGATCCGTGAAGGATATCCACCATTGCCACAAAGTAGTTGTAACTGAAGTCGATTTCGGTCAATGGAGAAATTCTCAATTCGTTACTTTCCCCACCAATATTTATATTCCAAGGTGTGCCTTCTATAAGAGCGAAGAGAAAAAAAAACCTTTTCAATATATAGACATATATTTTAATAATTTCTTCTTCAATTTTCATTAGCACTTTAGCATTTATCGTTTCATTTCACTAATAAGCGTTGTATAAAAAGAGAACGGAATGATATTAAAAAGTACTGGGATTTATTTTTCTTGTGCCTGTACAGCTTTAGTATGCTTCAAAGGAGAACATGTTCATCATTATAGAATGCATTTGAATTCGACTAAGAGAGAATAGTTGCAAATGGAGGATTATTCCATAAAGAAATTGGTGATTGTGTCGGTACAACCCAGAAAAAGCAATGCGGATCTGTAATAGATGCATTCTGAAGAAAACGACTGACTGATGGAAATAAACTTATCTCACCACTAGACGGGATGTTAGGCATATTGTGAGCAGTTACGATTGACAGGCATATTGAGCAGACATATTGACAGACATTGTTAGGCATATTGAAGCTACGATTTCCGAATTTCTTACATTAAAGGATCGTTAACTGATTTGTAAGTGTTATTAGATAATTGATTTTGTCGTTAGTTTATACAGATCCAATGATCTTGCGGTCGTGAAAAAGGGAATCAGAAAAAGTCTGTAGAAATCGCTTGCATGGAAGCACAGTTTTTCGTAAATACGTCAAAATTAACAACAAGTTCCGAATGAAACTTGGACTACAAGATATTTAAACTATATTTTTTACTTAATTCTGAAAAAAAAAAGTTCTGTTGATGGAATCTTTTTTAGAGAAAGAGTGTTTATTAACGTCGCACTATAAAACAGTGCCTAAAACGCCCCTACAGGGCTACTAGGGTCAAACACATGACACGCCGGGCACGAGTCCGTGACCATGACCACTAGGCTACTGTAACGGGTATATTCGCGAACCTGTAAATAATCCTCTTGGGGTAAATTTATTTCTTTTTGACCGTTGTATTATTGAAAACTTTCTCCCGAAGAAGGAGACTTGATTTATTCAAATGAATGGTTCTATTTAAGCCTTGACTATTAGGTACGCGAAGATAGTGGATAGTAGTCGACGAGTAGTTTCTGAATAATCGATTATTGCTAACTGACGATTAAGTCATAAGGTAGAGTAAGTACGATCGGAGGTCATACAACTAATACAGAATTACTGTGAACTAGACCGTAGAAGTCCAAAGTGTTTTAAGAGTAAGTGAATTAGATTATACTCAAATATTAAGTATACTTTTTGCCGCGTAATTGCTCCTATACTTAGAGTGTTGTGCATTTCCTACCTTGAGATGTTCGATTTAAGTAAGAGAAATAATAAATTGTGGAATTTGAACTGATTATATATGTGGCTGATCTGTAATCGAACCCCCAAACACCAATAACCTCAACTAGGGTATTACACTACTACGGCTACGAACCTTTTTAGAAATTAATCAGAATTAACCAATCCATTACACTGTACTTTACTTCTCTATGAACTTTTAACATTGATACCAATTTATTCCAACAGCGTTAAAGATTCCGTACTCTATCAAGAAGGACTTTTTTTTGAGGATTTTACAAACACAAATAAAAAAATTAAAAACAAATTATAAAAGCAATAATTATAGTTCATCTATCAATATCTCTTGTAAATAGTTCTTAATACGTGTTTTTTACCTTTTGAAAATTCTTTCTTGAGCACAGGAAGATTTTCCCGTCTTTTGTAGTAACGAAACCAACGAACCTGCTGTCGAACTGGACCATCACGATTTCCTGTTTGAACTCCTAAAGTTACTGTTGTTCCCAGCTGTCGAATGTTAACGCATGTGCGACTTGTTGCATCGTAGGTATCACAAGGATATAAAGGAGTCAAACCCGTTTCCTCCATCAAGTTATTTCTAAAGATCAAAATAACCTTAATGTTAAAGATAACTGAATTACAGCATTTTTAATATAGTAACTGTCGATAGTTTTAATACAAATTACGACCCAAAAATAGTGAAGCAACATTGTAAAATACATCTACTTTTTACACCAGCTTTTTCATTTTCGTTCTTCAATTCGCAGCATGACCGCGGTGACCTTGTGGTCAAGGTAACGGACTCGTGGTTGGCGTGCCATGTGTTTGAGCCTTGTACCGCTGAAGTACCGTGCAGAGGGGGCCGATGCACGTTAAATATACCGAGGCTCTAACATCCTCCCATTGGTGTAATGTGGAAGTTAGGAGATGAGGTGCCAGCTCAGGTGTCGTCCTAATCACTTAACCGTAGCTCAAAATTACGAGATCCGTCGCCGAAAGTCCTCGAGTAGCTAAATAGTGAGACGTTCATATTCTTCATTCACTCATTCCATTAGACCAGTGTTTCTCAAACTGTGGGGCGCGCGAGCATATCGAAAATAAAAGATTTTAAAATATTTAATTTACTGGAATGAATTAAAACAAAATGCTTTCAGACATATTAAAAAATGCACTTTTACTCTGATATAATTAATAGGCACGCGCGCGCGATATTAAGTCATCAAAAATAAAAACTTCTTCAATACCTAATTAGCTATCTTTGATCCTATAACCAAACAAAAAAACTTTTTTTTTATTTGCTGTAATCCCATGATGAGAGATTTTTTTATTACGCTTCCTTTTTAATCCTGACATACTACTCATTCAGAGAAAAAACAGATCCCGGACCCAGAATCGAAAAAATTTAGGAACATAAAAAATTCATCACTGTCATTATTTTTGAAATACTGCACATTATAGATGTAATCTGTTTGACCTTCTAAGTTATTGGTACAGTTAGTTATGACCCCTCTCTTATGTGTTTGTTTCTCATTTAGGGAAGTTGTAAGTAATGTATTTCTCTGTTGCGCTTTTTTCCATGAAAAGAGTTTTATGATATTTGGAAAACCACGGAGAGAGATAGTGTATATATATATATATATATAAATATATATATATATATATATATATGAGTATTCTAAAATATATAAAGCACAACGAAAAACACACACATTTTACAAAATTTTTTATTACTAACATATATATTATCATAATGAATACACTTTTTACCCGGAAGTGGTCACGTGGGACACACAGTTTATGAAATCGTTAATTCTGGCAAAACTGTTTATTTGTTACCAAAGAAAAATTGAAAAGTCCTTGAAAGTAGGTAAGTATATTTTCTCATAATTAAATTATTCACTGGAATTACGATTTTTATTGTGTACTATAAAAATAATTATAAAAAAAGGATTGGGGTGACTCAATAACCCCGCTGGACCATTAGTATCGAGTGCGCGCCTGCTCCAGGGTTAAAACATGTTGAAGTCTTTTCGCTTTAAATATTAAAAATAATACAATTATTCTTCATCTGAATTTTATATTATTGTTCATTATTCAACATCAATTCTAAATGATAATTCTGTAAGGCTTAAAATTATAGTTCGCTTTAAACTAATTATACTTTGAGCAATCATTTAAAAAAATCATTTTACATTTTTGTAAACATTGTCGCGCACTTGGCTTTACTCTCCTTACAAAATTCAGCGATTATTTCAATAATGTTTTATTTTCTTATAAATGAACTCGTGCAAGCGGGTACTTCAGCCGGTATACTTTTAATGTGTCAGTGCTCCATAATTATATTAATATCCATATATATAATTAATACTAAATTAAGAACAAGTTAAATAAGTATTAACGACTTCCATGGGTTTGTCTTGCAAAGCAAAGCTTTTATAAGGAATGCTTATGACTATAGAAATTGACCCTCTGAGTTCTTTTTCTATATTTTAGCAGATATCTACATTTTGTCTTCTAAGCAGCCACCGCATTTTGCAATATGTTTAATTTAAAAATTAGAGAAAGGAAAAATAATACACATAATAATTATCCTATTATTTTATTTATTTATTAATTTATTACTTAAAAGTAGTAATACAAAATTTAATACTTATGCTACTAATTTGTATGGTTTATAATTGAGATCGCCTATTGTAGCTTTAGCATCAAAGTTCATTATTATTGCATTCAGTACATTATTAATGTATAAGGGGGCGCGATAAAAAGTGTGATCCAAAAGGGGGGGCAGTATTGAAAGTTTGAGAAGCACTCCATTAGACGCTCTTCTGGATGAATACAGTACAGTCCCGCTAATCCGAACACGGCTAATCCGAACATCCGGTTAATCCGAACGGCTCCGTGGAAAATTTTTTATAATTTTAAGGACGAAAAAATCGGTGAATATTTCAATATAAAACAGTGTAAACCTTAATTCAAAACAGTTCTTTATTTAATATTCACTCACTGTACATCAAGTTATGGTACAAATTTTAAAATGGAATAAACTACAGAACAGAACACTAATGTTTAGTATGAAAAATTGTACAACATAAGATTAAATATAAAATATGTACAGTACAGTACAGTACTGATAATGTAGTGAACAAGTACCTTATTACATTAATTCAGTTATTTTTTTCTGACGCAACGAAGACAGTCTTTTCGATGATGCGTAATTTCGCCAGCGCCTCATAAATAACACATCAGCTGGTGTAGTGTCGGGCTGTTGCTCCAAGTAGCGCAGGGCAAGGTCAAGGGCAGCCGCGCCGTCTGCATGTGGCACCACGTCCTTCTTATCGCATTGCGTCTCGTCGTCACTCCCCTCCTCCTCCATTGGCTCTTGAGTCACTGCCGCAGCTATGTCGTCATCAGTCAGAAATTCGGCTGTTTCCCCGTCTTCTTCTATCCATTTATTGATGTATCTTTCCCCAGCTTCCTCGCAACCAGGAATTGTCTGCACTTGCTGAAGCAGACTGGTCACATCATTTTCTGGTTGGTTTTCTGCATACTCAAGGGTTGGCCATAGTTTCTTCCAAAACTTTATTAAAGTTTGGTCAGTTACGTTTTCCCAGGACTCAGCAGACCAATAAACAACATCTTTCATGTTCGTTTGTTTTATTTTTGCAACCAAAGAGACTGTGTCATCTTCAATCAAGGTTCGCAAAAACTGCTTACGGTAAATTTGTTTAAGTTTTTGCAAAACACACGGATCCATAGGCTGTAGTAAGGGTGTAACATTTGGCGGTAAAAATATGGCTTTAATTTCTCCGCTAGAAAGTTCTTCAGTGCCTGGGTGCGATGGCGCATTGTCAATCAAAAGAATCGCACGTTGCGGTAAATCATTTTTTTATTGAATTTCTTTACAGCGGGAACAAACTGGTCATGAAACCACTCTTTAAACAACATTGCATTCATCCATGCTTTTTTTGGCTCCTGTAATATACTGGCAGTGATTTCATATTCACGTTTTTAAAAGCTCTAGGCTTAGCAGATTTGCCTATCACCATTAATGGGAGCTTGTGATTACCAAAAGCATTGCTGCATGCCATTAATGTAACTCGGTCTTTGCTCATTTTATAACCTGGAGCACTTTTTTCCTCCTGTGAAGCTAAACTCTTTTTAGGCAGTGCCCTCAAGTTCAGGCCCGTCTCATTGGCATCGTAGATTTGTTGTGGAGAATAATTTCCCTCAGCTATTAAATTTGCAAATGTGGTCACGTATTCCTTTGCTGCGTCAAAATCAGATGAAAGCTTTTCGCCGGTAATTGTCAACTGACGTACCCCATGTCGCTTCTTCCACCGATCTAGCCACCCGATACTAGCACTGAAAGAGGAATCACCGTTCATTAATTTATTTAATTGAATAGCCTTTTCTTGAATGATAGGCCCACTGAGGGGGATTCCTCTTTGTCTTTCCTGGGTAAACCAAATATGAAGCGCATTATCAACTTTATCGTACAGCGATTGCTTTGCTGTCTGTCTGTTTTCAAGAGTCTCGCCAGAAGAATTAGCACAGTATTGTTCAAGCTTTCTACGATTTTTTCTCCAATCACAAATTATAGCTTTGCCAACATTAAACTCTGTAGCCAATTTTGTCACACCTTCACCTTTATCTAAACGCTTTAGAACCTCTAGTTTGTCTTTAAGAGTAAGTGTTGAGTGTTTACGCTTACTCGCCATAACAATCTGTTTACGTACACTGTATCACAGATAAATGTCCAAAACACACAACAAACTGTTTTCACTGTAGAATATCACACTGTAACACTGTTATTAACACAGAGACAAAAGCGGACGAGTATAGAACGAGCGCGGAACGACTGACGGCCAACAGTACGGGCACACGCACACACAGTCACACTGACACACTAAGTTAGGAGTGGTGGAGGGAGGACACACGCGTCGAGGAGTGGGAGTATAGTCCACGCGGCAAAAAAGCGGGCGCGTACGCTCACATTATGACAAAATACATAGACACAATAGTCCCGTACTCCCGGTTCAAATAGTGATTTCGCTGTTACTCCGGCTAATCCGAACAATCACGTAATCCGAACAGGGGTCGGTCCGATATTGTTCGGATTATCGGGACTGTACTGTATAATGATACTTCATAGGAAAAGTGTCATGGAAACAGTTGAACTGATATATGAGATTTGTAGTAGTGGTTTCATTAGAAATACAAATATCTATGGGAAGCTACATAATTATACTTTAGAGATAGCAAGAAGAGGTAGAAAGAGAGAGACTGTGTTGGAAATGGCTTTTCCAGCAGTGCTAAAATAGGTAGAAATTTGGAATCTATATCTTGTCCGCTAAAACAAAAGATCTCCTTTTCACTTACTAAATTATAGTAGATAATTTGAATATTTATATGGAAATTGTTTGCAAGATTATAGCCATAAATGTTTTTAAAGTTTGAGTCAGGTTTGTTTATTTTGTCCTTAAATAAGATACTAGCTGGTATACCCGTTCTTCGCACGGGCGAATTGAAAAATTAAACAAAACAGATTGAAGGATAAAGAAGTTTTTAATGAGATAATTTTACGTGAATTGCAATTTAAAAAAAAAGCTTTTTGCGTGTCTCAGATGAACAACAAAAAAAAAAAAAAAAACACACGTTTGTTAAATTTTAAGTCTGAAGACCTATTAGTTGATGAACAGAAGATTTTTTTTATTTGTAACGCTTCATAACTCTCTTGTGGGTTGATTTTTGAAAACCCCCTCCTAAGCTGCTCAGCAAAAGTAACGCATTGTTACAAATTTTGTGTAATGAACGCTTAAAATAGTGTAAATAATTTATATCTGATGTATAATACGTTAATATTACGTTCTATTGTATTTACTTCATGTTAAGACTGTAATATTCGCAAGCAATGCCGTTCAATAGTGATTCAATGGAAAAATAGCGAAATATTGGCGATAGAGCCAAGTAGGCATCATTTTTTGGCGACCACGATGACGACTTGACAATTGATTAAACGGTGCAGAAGTTGATATAGTGTAGCGCCACCTAGTGGTTAGCTGCAACAAAGTGGATAGCACAAAAACCTTCTTCACAAAAAAAATAATACATATACATGCCAATTTTCATAGCGATCAGTTGAACGGTGTTGAAGTGAAGCGAGGTCATATATAAAGGGTGTTTTTTTTAGAGGTATAGAACTTTAAATTGCAATAAAACAACGATGTATTATTCGATTGACATGAATTTTTTTTTATTCGAAAGATAATCTTGTGGCATTACATTTTAAATATGATCAAGCAAGGCGTAGATTCGTCGAATGGGCCCAAAAAGAGATTGCCGTTGTTCCCGATTTTCATAAGCGAATTTTGTTTAGCGATGAAGCGCACTTCTGGTTGAATGGCTACGTCAACAAACAAAACTGCCGCATTTGGAGTGAAGCTAATACACAAGTGTATGTCGAAACACCGTTACATCCAGAAAAACTGACTGTTAGGTGCGCTTTATGGGCTGGTGGAATCCTTCTTCAAAAACGATGAAGGCCACAACGTTACAGTCAATGGTGATCGGTATAGAGCCATGATTACTAACTTTTTCTTTCCTGAATTGAACAATCATGATGTCCAGGAGCTGTGGTTCCAACAAGACGGCGCAACATGTCGCACAGCTCGTGCCACAATCGATTTATTGAAAGACACGTTTGGTGACCGTCTAATTTCACGTTTTGGACCTGTGAATTGGCCTCCAAGATCTTGTGATTTAACACCGCTAGACTATTTTATGTGGGGCTATGTAAAGTCATTGGTCTATGCGGATAAGCCACAAACGCTTGACCATTTGGAAGACAACATTCGCCGTGTTATTGCCGATATACGGCCACAAATGTTGTAAAAGTCATAGAAAATTGGACGTCCAGATTGGACTACATCCGAGCCAGCCGTGGCAGTCCTATGCCAGAAATCATATTTAAAATGTAATGCCACAAGATTATCTTTCGAATTAAAAAAAAAAAAAAAAATTCATTTCAATCGAATAATACATCGTTGTTTTATTGCAATTTAAAGTTCTATACCTCTAAAAAAAAAAACACCCTTTACAAGCATCCATTTGTTCATATATAGATGAAATGTTTTGTCAAACTATTCTATATTTTTCTTTAATTGCCTTACTGGACTGATTTTGTGCCTGTGTGTGATAACAGATTCCTGTGTAAGTTACTTAAAATTAAAATTTGATTTTAAAGATCAGATATTTATTTTGAAGAGAATATTCTCGATTTTATTAATATTGTGTTTTGAAGCTGCACAAGGATTATTGGTGACGTGCCTCGCAATTTCGAAACTCACATTATGAGGATAACACATGAGCTGGCCCTCTACTCTCCATACTACGCCGAAGTACAGTATTTGAACCCTGACAGATTCAATATGCCTTAGCCCTTCTACAAGATATCTCCTTAGAGATACCCAAAACCTTTGATTTGACAATTCCAGCCTCGAATTCACGACCGTGACCACTTCGAATACAGCAGCCGCGCACGAAATTTTCGATTAATTTAAAATAACAAAACTAACATAGTGAAGAACAACTCCAAAACTGTTATCTTGGAAGATATGAAAAAAGTCAAGAGGGGTCACATCTAAACAAATATACCAATCCCAGAATATTTTTAAAGAGAAAAATAATCTTCAGATGAGAAATTAGAATTTATCAAAGTTGTCGAAATACTTATGGATCGAACTTCATACAGTGAAATACGTTTAACGCGAAAACGCTTTAGACGAAATATTTGTTAACACGAAATAATACAACTGTCCCGACAGACTATTATGTATTTTCATGCATTTTTTCAATTCCTACTATTAGCTCAACTCTCTCTATAGTTATTTATCTTCGTGGAATTTTCAATGGTTAATAAAATACATTTTAAAGCGCTCAATTGAGCTAAAATTTTATATGCATGATTATTTTGGATGACAATACAATAATTTCATTATAATTAATAAAAATCAATTGATTAAAACTAATTATTTAAAGAATTACAAATTGGCATCATTTTTTGCGACTTAGCGACCTTTTTGGCGACTTGTATCAAAGCTTGAAAAGGTTTTTTTCTCACATTTTAAAGCGCTCATTTGAGCTGAAATTTACGGCCGCGGTAGCCGAGTGGTATAGGTATCGGACTGTGGCTTGCTTTGTCACGGGTTCGAGCCCAGTACCACTAAAGACCCGCCGTGTAGGGCAGCGATGCACGTTAAATCTGTCGAGAGCTGAAACGTCCTCCCGTTGGTGTGGTGTGGTAGTTAGGAGAGGGGGTGCCAGCTCAGGTGTCGTCCACGTCACTTGACCATGGTTCAAAATTACGTGGTCCGTCGCCAAAAGCCCTCGTGTAGCTGAACAGTGCGACGTTAATAATCAATCAATCAATCTTGAGCTGAAATTTTCTATGCACTATTGTCTTGGGTAAAAATACGATAATTTAATTATAATTAATTAAAATTAATTGACTGAAACTAGTTATTTAAAGAATTACAGATACAGCCACGTTGGCTTCATTTTTAGCGACTCGGGTCAAAACTTTAGAAGTTTTTTTTTCTCACGTTTTGAAGCATTCAAATGAACTGAAATTTTATATACACAATTGTTTTGGAGGGCAATACGATACTTTAATGATAATTAATAAAAATGAATTATCACTTAATGCTGTGATTCTGTCACATGTATATACGTATTTATATTAATTGTAACTATTTAATAAAAAAGTAGCTAAAATAAAATTTTACTTTATTGATCTAAGTAGGAAAATTGACTTAAATTTTTTTTTATATATTACTTGTTTTCTCTTAACCAGAAACGAAAATCGCTTAATACGGAAAAATTTCCTTTCTGGGAATGAACAAAATATGGCAAACTCAGATATTTAAGAGGGGTATGAAATGAAAGAGAGATGGTTTCACATTTTTTTGTGTATTATTGGATTGTCCTACAGTATCATCGGAAGAATTCGTTGCAATAAATGTTGATAATGTGTGTACAGCCCCAATTATGGCAGACAAAGACTTTTTGGAGTTGGTTCAAAGCTCAAAAAATTCCGACGGCGAAAATGAAATGAATGATGCAGCTTCTGTTCCCAAGTCATCCGAAATGAGGAACATCATGAAAAGTATGCGCAGTTATTTAGACGCACATTCCCATGAAGAAATGAATGACAAAATGTACGACACTGAAAGATTTGTTGACAATTTGATGCTAAAAAAGACAATGCAAAGAAAAATATCAGAGATTATTTTCCAAGAACTCATTAAATATTTGGTTTTGCGAAAAACTTGAACATTTTGTATTAAATTTCATTAAGCTTGGTGAATGTTTTTGTTTCATTGATTTTTATTAAATACATGCAAAAATACATATCTATGTAAATAAAATGTACTGTAATAAACTTAAGTTGTGTTGAACATATGCTCTTTTTCGCAATATATTTTAACACGAAAAAATATTTCAGCCCCTTCAGTTTCGTATTAAGCGATTTTCACTGCACGTAATTTCTACTTGCTTTTTTTTATCACCGTATTGTTAAGAACTTCTTATCACTTCCTGAAAACAAGAATCAAATCATTCCTTTCTTTTTACTCTGTATTCGAATGAAATTCGATTGATTGCTTTCAACTATATTAAAAACATCATAAAGTCAACATGCATGTATATTACAAAACAGTCTCCAAACAAAGCTTTGATTAAATCCCAATGAACCGAATGGTCAGGCTCATGGTCAGATGATGCGTTGTCAGTTCGAGTCTTGATGCCACTAAAGGTCTACTGTAGAGGCCGGCAACCTTTTAGGTCTGGCGTGCCAAACCAATCTACTGATAAGATCCAGTGGGCCACAGTGTAGGACATGTTTGAAACATTTCGATTCCAGCAATAATGAATGCAGAGTTAGAGAATAGAGATCAATAATGTAGAGAGATTTGCAGTTTTATTATACATTGATTTTGCATCGCTTAAAGATATTGCTTAATATAAAAATAAACAGCATAAAATATATTTATTATATATTTATTTCTTCAATATAAAAATGAAAAAATAATAAAATTGTTCATATGTTATGTACTTTTAAGCATACTTATTAAAATAAGAAACAGACAGCATAAAATAGAAGTATCTCCCTCCATTATAGTTACATAAAAAGATAAATAAAAATTTTAATGCGAACTTAGTACTAGCACCACTAATATTTTCATATAACAAAACCAGGGGTGGGTTTTGTCACTGTCTATTAGACACAATTCTAAGCATTCCGTTGTTAAACGATTTCTTTACGGACTCGAAATATTTTTCGTTTGAGGAATAACTTAGATAGGTAGAACAAAAACAGGAAAGCCGAGTACAAGCAATTTTCTCTATTTAAACAATTAAATCTCTCAAGCAATGACATTCTATAATTTACAAAATAGCTGTAAATTTATCTTTGCATTTATTTTTGATATTTTTTATAATTCCGTAATTCTGAAGATGTTTGTCAATTAAGGTCCATTACCAATTTATCAACTTCCATCCACTCAAAAATTGACAAATTTGTAGAGTGGTGCAGAGTACCACTAAGAATTGTACCGTGTGCCATAGGTTGCCGACCCCTGGTCTACTGTGTTGAGAAATTGATATATTAATTTATAAAGGACACTAATCACGATATCTCTGGATCTATTAAACCTACAGACTTGAAATTTGGTAGGCAGGTTCCTTTCATGGAGTAGACATCTACTAAGAACGGATTTTGCAAAGATCGAACCCCAAGTGGCGTTACGGGGGTTAAAGGGGCGTTATAGATAGTTAGTTCCGTTATTAAACTATTAGATGTGCAGTCTTGAAACTTGGTACGCAGATTCCTTTCATAGAGTAGAAATCACCTACAAAATGATTTTCACGAAAATTGACCGCCAAGGGGCGTTGAGGACGCTTAAGGGGCGTTATGCATATTTATTCCCATTTTTAAACTTTTTGACGTACAGTCTTGAAATTTGGTAAGCGGATTCCTTTCATAGAGTAGAGATCCGCTACAAAATGGGTTTTGTGAAAATCGAATCCCAAGTGGCGCTGCGGTGGCCTAAGAGGCGTTATACATAATTATTTCCATTTTTAAACTATTAGACTTACAGTCTTGAAATTTGGTCTTTCATGGCTTAGAGATCCGCTACAAAATGGGCTTTGAGAAAATTGACTTCCATGTGGCGTTGCGGGGGCCAAAGAGGCGTTCTACATAATTATTTAAATTTTTAAACTATTAGACGTACAGTATTGAGATTTGGTAAGCTGATTCCTCTTTCATAGGATAGATATCCGCTAGGAAATGAGTTTTGTGAAAATCGAATCCCAAGTGGCGTTGTGGGGACTTAAGGGGCGTTATAGATAATCATTTCCGTTTTTAAACTATTTGACGGACAGTCTTGAAATTTCGTAAGCGGATTCCTTTCCTGGAGTAGAGCTCTGCTACGAAATGGATTTTGGGAAAATCGACCCCCTAGTGGCGTTGCGGAGAATTAAGGGGCGTTATAGGTAATTATCCCCTTTTTCTAAACTATTAGACGTAAAATCTTGAAATTGAATAAGCAGATTCCATTCATTGAGAAGAGATCCGCTATAAGATGGGTTCTGTGAAAATCGTTTCCTAAGTGGCTTAAGGGGCGTTATAGATAATTATTTCCATTTTTAAACTATTAGACGTACAGTCTTGAAATTTGATTAGCAGATTCTTTTCATGGAGTAGAGATCCGCTACAAAATACGTTTGGGGAAAATTGGCCCTCAAGGGGCACTGATGGGGATTAAGGGGCGTAATTGATAAATATTTCCGTCTTTCAACTATTAGATCCATCTGCTTGAAAATTAGAAGGTATATTCCTTTCATGGAATAGAGTTCCTCTAACAAAGAGTTTTGCGAAAATCGACCCCCAAAGGAGTGAGGTTGCAAGGGGTTAAGGTGAGTTATAGAAAAAATTCTGCTTTTGAATTTAACCCACTTACTTGAAATTTGTTGAGAACGTCTCTTTAGTTGAATAGAGTTCCACTAAGAGTGGATTTTACGGAAATCAACTCCAGGATGAAGCGGGGGAATTATTGGGGCGTATTGATAGACAAAATTCCAGTTTTCTAACTACTAGGACTATAATAATTAAATTTGGCTTGCACGTTTCTTTTGTTGAATCAAAATCCGCTAAGAATGCCTCTCAATGGGGTTACGGGGCGTATTGATGATAAAAATTTCGTTTTTGCTTTAGTGTGAACGCAAAAAAATTTTCTTCTTCTATATTTTAGATATTAATAGAAATTATATAGAAATTATAATTTCTGTCCTTTTTATATCAAGAGGCGAGAGTTACAGCTATAAATATATTTTTCAATACAATCGAATTCTTAATGCTAGATATGAATAACATATATATGTAAACTGTATATATTTATACAACATCTTGAAATACCAAGTGAAGTGGGTGGGTAACGGCTAGTACATTATAAATCTGTCAGGACTAAAAGTACTTATGTTAGCATTGTATGGAAATTTCTAGAGTAGGATGCAAGTTTTGATATTGACTCACTGGCGTACACCCCCGCAAACCCTGCATCACGGGGGTGGGAGTGGCGCTAATAATCCTCATTACGTCACTGCATTGCTTGTCACTTGTTCATTGTTTAAAATTATGAGGCCTGGTTCTCATAAGCTCTCGTGTTGCCTTAAAGTGCAACGTTAATAAATAATCAATGAATTATTTGAACCGGAGTGATGTTTTCCTCTTTTCTTTACTAGTAAATATTATATAACACAATGCATAACAGTCTCCCCAAACTATCTATTAAGCATTGTGTTATCCATACGAAAAAAATGCAAGACATTATGTCACGCTTTTCTTGATACATTTTGAAACACTCGAACGATATCTTAAATAAAAAAGAAAAAAAAAAAAAAAAAAAAAAGGGGGGGGGAACCTGAATTTTTTTTTTATAATGCAGTTACTTGTTTTAAAACCACAAATGTTGATTTAATTCACTCAAGATGTTAGTAACATATAATTCTGGACTACGATATAAAATTTCCGCTACAACAATTCTTCGAAAAACAAAAAGAAGAAAAACTTGCAAGACAACTTTTCTTCTCTAGCGTAAAGTAAGACGGCTAAAAACACAAGGAGTTGTCAACTTAACCGAAATTGGATGTTTTAATTCAGAAAACTCTGAATTTTGCTATTCAGTAAGCTTACAATACTTGGTTGATATCCTACGTCTAAATGCATTTAAAATAATATTAAAATGCATTAAAAACACAAATTGCACGAAATTTTTTTCAAAAAAATTTCTAGAATTTATATTGTAATTGAAAAATAGAGCTCACGAAGTTTTGAAAGTAATAGTGAAAAATATGAAAAAAAATATATTAGTTTCACATTAAGTGCAAAATTATAATGTCACACTGTGAAAGCTTTACTAAGGCAATCGACGATGGACCCCACATTTGACGATGATAGTCAAATGTTTCGAATGTAGGAATTAGTGACGAATTTTCGGTCAAACATTGTGGCCGCAATAGCCGAGTGGTATAGGTATCGGACCATGGCTTGCCTTGTCACGAGTTCGAGTCCAGTACCGCTAAAGACCCGCCGTGTAGGGTAGCGATGCACGTTAAATCTGTGGAGAGCTTAAACATCCTCCCGTTGGTGTGGTGTGGTAGGAGAGGAGGGTGCCAGCTCAGATGTCGTCCACGTCACTTGACCATGGTTCAAAATTAGGTAGTCCGTCGCCAAAAGCCCTCGTGTAGCTGAACAGTGCGACGTTAATATTCAATCAATCGGTCAAACACTATAAATTTCTCGATAATATCCAGAGTTTTAATCTGACTGATGTATGTACTAAAAAAGCAAAGAATGCATAGAATATGCGTTTTGTACAAATTTATATTGTATATACTTATATAACTTTTTAAATATTACGATAATGCTTATTCATACACAAGTCGTTTATAATTAAAAATATAAACTATGTTTTTAAAGAGAGGCTTAGATAAATCTAAGTGCTACCAATTAATTTTTGATGTAATAAAGGCTTAAAAAATTAACAGGAATTAAAGAATAAAAAAAACGAGCCTTACAGCGATCGTATATGTGTAACATCTGACATGTTATCTTAGTAAAAATACGCATTAGTAACTTATATCCTGAAAAAAAATGAATTGGGTATGATTGGAAATAATTTTCTATCGAATAATTGTATCTTTAATGAAAATTTTATTTAATTAACACAAGGAGTAATGCTATTTTTTTTATCAAAAATAATTGTTCTTGGTCAATTTGGGAAAGAGCGGAGAGACAATACTTATGCTAACTAAAATATGACACATATACTTGTGATTTCCAAGTACTTAAAAACCTTTGAAAAACAGAGTCAATAATATTAACACTGTTAGTTGTCGAAACATTTTGATTTGTGTTCATTTCGAGCTTGAATTCATCATTCAAAAAAGCTATGAGTGGCTCAGATTTTGGCAAACTGAAATTAAAGTTAAAACCATCCCTCAAAACCATGGGAAGTGAGTGATAGTTTTCTTTAAAAGAGCAGAACCACCTTCGGTATAGGGTAAAAGTACAAAATGCAGGAAATCTTTAATTTTTTTGTACAGTTTGATTTCAAGAAATGTATGCGACCACCGAAATCACTGTTCGTCCGTTTTCAAATAATCATTCTGCCGCACATATGTCCCCCAATATCGTTACTAACAATACCCAGTCCACTTGTTTGACGATAAGTAATGTTCATATGAGGAGTCACAACATGTAAGGTTTTCTGTTTGCGACAGATCGCAACACCAGCTGCTCTGCGGCCTGACTGTTTAAACTGTACGCAGCAATCGAAGTTAGGTATCGAAACACGTTCGTCATTATCTAACCACGTCTCTGACAACATGAGTAACGAACATTTTTATGAAATAACGTCGTCGAAATCTGTTTGGTGAGCCCTTTGACAATTGAGCGTAAGGATCGCAAGTTTATCATGGGTGAAATCTAAGACTTGCTGGTATGTGCGAAGTGGATTTAGAGTATCATTGGGTGGATGACCAGAGTATTTAGTTCTTATCGAACTATAACCTCTTACCTTTAAGATTTTAAGTGACTGTGACGAATTCACTCTTGCCCTTTGTTAATAAAAAAAATACTTAAAGTATAAAATATACTTATATGAGAGTAAAAAATTAAAATTTAAAACTACTAAAATGCTTTTAGTGCTAGAAAAATACCCTCAAAAACGGTGCAAGCACTGAGAATGAAAACAAATTTCGATCAGTGGGTGGGCGAGGTGAGGCCTGACCAATGGGAATGCAGCTTAGAACTCAGTCGTTGTAGAAATGAGAGAAACATTGAATGATTTGAAATCAGAAAAACAGCGTTTTTAAAAGCTAATAAAAAATAAAATACATTTTGAAAAAATAAGAAAGAACGTGTAAATTTAAATTTGATCTGGACAAGTAATTTTTCAGGGAAAATTTAAAGTGATTTTTTTAAAGTAAATTTGAAAATAACGATTTCCTGGAAATCGAACTTGGGGCGATTCGTTTCAATTATTGAAAGAATATTATTGAGTCTGTTAAAATTAGGACCAGGGATATATTTTTTAATATCCAAGATCGAAGGATTATTATAGTTATCAATTTTTTTAAAAAAGCTAGTTGCTAATTTTTTGATAAATTGCCTGATAGACATCATTTCGCTCGAGGATCTGAGGTCCTTATTCCTCATGAACCCTCGAGCTTTTAATATTTCTCGGAGAATAATGTTTATATGGTGGAGAAACTGGGGAGTGAGAAGAGCATTAACTTCAGGACTTGATTTTGATATAAATCCACGTTTTAGGATTACGAAAAGTGATTACGTTAATAAAAATTTTGGACGGAAAAAAAAGCAATTAAAAGCATTGTAAGTAATAAGTAAAAAAAAATGCGAAACTCTGATAAGTGTTTCAAAAAAAAAATTGTGTACATTTAAATGGTATAGATCAGGGATGGCGAACCATTGGCACGCGTGCCATTGATGGCACGCGGCACAATATTTTGGGCACGCCACCGATTAAAACGATCAACGGCGATTGATTCTTCAATCAAGGAATTTTCAGTGAGATTTTTTCAGTTCAAAGAATTATTAGAAACGTTCAAGTGTTTATTATGTACCCTGATGTGACATCATTTGATAAACTGGAACTTACCCCAATTCGATGTCGGAAATAGAAGAATTTGTGAAATGCAACTTATTGATTTCTAGTCTAGTTCAATATGGATTCAAAACTTTATTGAAACAAGGAAAGAGTTAGAATTGATTGAAACAGAAAGATTAACAAGCAATATAAGTATGGCAAAATGGCAGTAACGAAATTTTTTGGAAACATTAATTTCGATTCTACATACATCTAACTGTTTGAAGAAGCAGGCTTAGGCTATTTTAACCATATTTTCATCAACCTATGCCTACGAGTCGTTATTTTCAGAGATGAATAACATTAAAGACTCGCTTAGAAACAAACCAGTTGGCAGATGACTCCAATTCAGCATGCTTCATGCTTAAAGTAACATTTTACCCGATCCTAATATAATTTATTTGTCATATAAAATCTCCAACAGCAGAAATCACACTGATGTTACTTTATATAATTTGAATTATATGTTTAACTAAAACATTTACTACTATTAAATACAAAATGCATTTTTCTGTAGTAAGTAAAGATCTTTGTGTTGTTAGTATTTAGTTTTATTATTTTCCCAATAATCACAAGTCAAAATTATTTGACGGCACGTGTATACCTCATTTAGCATTTCTTTAGAAAAAATGGCACGTTGAACCATAAAGGTTTTCCATCCCTGGTATAGATTATTACATAAGAATTACATCTTTCGTGATAAAAAGAAATTCGTAAAAATCTTTCATAACTTTTATAATATATACTGGGGATTATCTTTTACTGCAGACTTTTGAGATGGGAGGGGGGTCTAGCACATAAATCCGAAAAATTTTACATAAAGTAACACAAAAAAAAAATTGTTCTAAAGCTCTGCATTTTCTGAACGTTGAGCTGAATTGTTGTAGAATTATTAAATTTAGCGATTATATTATCCACAATTAAGAATTGATATTTTTTACATAATATAATTATTTTTTCTGAAGGATTTAAAAATTTTTTAAAAAAAATTTAATACTCTTGTCTTTTTTAGAAATTTTGAATTGGTGAATACGATGACATACGTTTAATGCGACAACGCTTAAGACGAAATATCGGTTAACACGAAATAATAAAAAGGTTACGACAAACTACAAAAAAACATCAGCCAATCTAAGGGTGTGAAATGAGAAAGACACATGTTTCGTAGAAAGGATGCTAACTTGGCTTCGAAATACCTTCGGAATCAGTGGCGTAGCGTACACCCCGGCAGGGCGGGGGGTGGGGGGTTGGATTCTAGAGGGCCCAAAACCTGATTTTGCAAGAGGGCCTTAATATACTTCGTTATTCCACTGCTCGGAATAGCCTGTGACACGAGCCAATTTTGTTTATCTAAGCTACTTTCACCCTTCATCCCTAAAAATGCCACACAAAAACTTCTCATCTCTCATCTTTGGAATTCCGTGACGAGTACATTGCAGCGTGCGTAAAATTCAGTGAGTTTGGTTCGCATTATTTTTTCTATTTTAGAAGAATTTTTTTGCGAGCACAATGGCAAAGAGCTCAGGGTGAAAAGAAACTGCTATTTCGCTTAAAATGAAGATGGAGCTTCTTAAGGCTTTTGATCAAATACAGAAGACGAAAACGGAAATTTGTAAAGATTTTAGTATTATTGAAAACTCTATATTATCAACAATAATTCTTAAAAAATAGAGCAATTTACGGAAATGTTTGAACGGAGTAAGTTTGAGTCGGAGCGAAAACGCATGAGATCGGCCAAGCACGAGGATTTAAGGACGGCTTCACTTGTTTGGTTCAAACAAGCGAGATCTGAGAATGCTCCCATTGAAAATTTTGCTTTAAATTTCATTACATTTTTATGAATGTTTTTGTTTCATTGATTTTTATTAAATACATGTAAATATACATGTCTATGTGAATAAAAAGTACACTAATAAACTTAATTTTGTTGAATATATGTTTTTTTGCCATATCCTTTAACACGAAATTCTTTTAACACGAAATATACAGTTCAGTCTCCCTGAATTTCGCGTTAAGCGATTTTCACTGTATAATAAAATTAATTCATAGAAGTTCTACTTTCCTTCTTAATTCTGGTCATTACCATTTGTTTGAAGCAAAATGTATATTGGAGAAGAAGAAAAAATAATAAATGTGTAACATTTTTACTTTAATGATCCATTTACGCGGATTTTAATATCGTAAAGCAGTGTTTATCAAAGTGTGGGGGCGCGCCCCGGGGGGGCGCGATGACCCTACAAGGGGGCGCGAGCGTATCGAAAATTTAAAGATTTTTTAAAAAAATAACCGGAAAGTGAAGTAAAACAAAATGCTTTCTTCCATAATAAAAAAATACACACAACAACACTGACATAATTTATGTATATTATCTGGTTTTTTCCGTCATCAAATAGCTATCTTTGATCCCAAAACCAAATTAAAGAAAAAAACATTTTGTTTTATTTGCTGTATTTCTCAATGAGAGATTTTTTTATTACGTTTTAACATAAAATATTACTCGTTAAAAAAAGAAAAAACGAGACCCAGACCCTGAAAAAATTCTAAGAAGATAAACAATTCACCACTGTAATTATTATTGAAATACTGTACACTAGTTGTAGAAAAAGAAAAGGAAGTCATGATTCACTTTTCAGCCAGGCTGCATAGTACGTTTGCTAATCATTTGATTGACCAATCTTATATGGTTATTATCAATATTAGTTCCCTCCCATCTTTTATGCGTTTGCTTTTCGCTTAGGAAATTGTAAATAATTGAGTTTTGCGATATTTGGAAAAGAATTGATTGGTTTAACATTTCTGTAGGATAATTGAAAAGTGTCTGATTTGCGTCCTTTTTATTATGGTCTTGTACTTTTGAATCATTTTAGTTCAGTTTTATTGGATTTTTTCTCAAATCATCAAAGAATTGAATAGTCCTTGAAAGAAGGTAAGTATACTTTCTATAAATTAAAATATTCACTAGAATTCCGATTTGTATCGTGTACAGTAAAAATAATTCTAAACAAATGATTGGGGTGACTGAGTCCCCCCGCACTACCATTAATGTTAGTATCGAGTACGCGCCTGCTCCCGGGTTAAAACATTTTGAAGTCTTCTCGCTTTAAATGTTAAGTAACACAATTATTCTTCGTCGGAATTTTATATTCTTTTTCATAATTTAACATTAATTCTAAATGCTAATTGAGTGAGGTTTAAAATTACAGTTCTTTTAAACAGTTATTTACAATTATAGCATTTATTTAAAAAAAATCATTTTACATTTTTGTATACAATGTTGTGCACACAGTTTTACTCTCCTTACAGTTCAGCTATTATATCAAGAATAATGTTTTAATTTTTTAAAAAATGAACTCGTGCGAAGAGTCGGTGTTTCAGCCAGTATACGTTTGATGTATCAGTACTGAAGAAGGTATTTTATAAATAATTTCTTATTACTGAATTTGGCCGCGGTAGCCGAGTGGTATAGGTATCGGATCGTGGCTTGCTTTGTCACGAGTTCGAGCCCAGTACCACTAAAGACCCGCCGTGTAGGGAAGCGATGCACGTTAAATCTGTTGAGAGTTGAAACGTTTTACCGTTGGTGTGGTGTGGTAGTTAAGAGAGAGAGAGGTGCCAGCTCAGGTGTCATCCACGTCACTTGACCATGGTTCAAAATTACGTGGTTCGTCGTCAAAAGCCCTCGTGCAGCTGAACAGTGCGACGTTAATATGCAATCAATCAATCTTATTACTAAATTAAGAACAAGTTTAATAATTATCAGGGACTTCCACGGGCTTGTCTTGTAGAGGAAAGTTTTTCAAAGGAAGGTTTAATATCAGAAATTGACACTTAAAGAGTTATTTTTCTATATTTAGCTGAGATCTATATTTTGTCTTCAAGGCATCCACTGCAGAAAATCCGGTTTGAAAAAGGTAGGATGTTGAAAATGGTAATAGTATACGAAGTGCTTTTGTTTTCAGTACAGATAATTCCTCTTCCACCTCTACCCCAAATTCAAAGAGCGATTTATTACAAAATTTTTTCACTGGATGTGAAATCTATGAAGATTTCTTCTTCGGAAGTTGAGACCACTTCTGGAGTATCTTGAAATAGATCCCTAATCCACTCGTAACTTGCTACTAAGCGGTCCTCATCCAGAAAATACTTTTTAAAATTCTTTGCCAACATAGCTAAATGATTTTACATGTTTTAAAAACAACTTTCACATGTTGTTCTACAGATTTGTAAGTTTTAACACATATCGAGCTGGGCCTTTTTTCCATCATTTACTTCAGTAGTGGCAAATCCAAAATTTAAGTAATTTTGAGAAGATCGCCTTGATTTAATTTTCGGAACCATGCTCGTTCGTCTGTGTACTTGTTGATTCTTTATTATGGTCGAATGTTTGCTTACGACTTAAAAATGTATGTATGATATTGTTTTAATCTACTGCCGTAAATACTTAATTACCGTGAATTACAATTAACGTGGAAATTAAAAAAAAATGTACATTCAAGCTAGATTCGGTAGCTATAGGAGTATCGAGTCGACCAAAACTGACTGGAATTGTACGAGGAAAAGGATTTTTACATGTTTTGCGCAGACGTCCGATAGGTTGCCCAGACTCACGCAAACGTACCCTATAATGCCAGATGTGATGGATATGATAGAGAGCGACATTGACTAGACTATTTTTCTAATGACATTTGTACTTTGAGAAATGAATGCTGAAGGAAATAAATCTTTAATTAAATACATCATTTTGCGATCTGTTCCAATTTAAAAATTAGAGAAAGAAAATTAACATAATTCTAAGTAATATATATATATATATTTTAAGTAATTTTCTTAAAATATATATATTACTTAAAAGTTACATATACACAAAATTTAATATACTTATCGTATTAATTTGTACGGTTTATAATTAAGATCGTATTGTAACTTTAGCGTCTCTCTCTCTCAAAGTGCATTTTTATTGCAGTAAATACATTATTGTTGTACAAGGGGGCGAGACAAAAATTATGATTGAAAATTGGGTCGCTAGTATTGAAAGTTTGAGAAACACTGCTTTTAATGTATGAGTGGTGCACAGAGTATTTTATGACTAATTAATTAATACTAAATTAATAACAAGTTTAATAATTATTAGCTACTTCCATGGGCTTGTCTTACAGAGCAAAGTTTTTGAAAGGAGTTTTAAGATAAGAAATTGACCCTCTGAGTTCATTTTCTATATTTAGCTGATATCTATATCTTGTCTTCTAAGCAACCACCACATTTTGTAATATGTTCCAATTTAAAAATCAGAGAAAGGAAAAATAACTTAGTAATTATTCTATATTACTTAACTTTTTTTGCTTAAAAGTAACATATACAAAATTTAATACTTATGTCATGAATTTGTACGGTTTATAATAAATATTGTTGCTTTATCGTAAAAGTGCATTATTATTGCATTCAGTAAATTATTATGTATAAGGGGGCGCGATAAAAATTGTGATTGAAAAGGGGGCGCCAGTATTGAAAGTTTGAGAAGCACTGTCGTAAAGAAATATTTTAAAATGTTTTCTAGAACAAAAAGAAAAATGTAATACCACACGATTACACCCTCCGCCACCACACACACGAATTCTAATATGTGTATAACATTAAATTACGCTGTATTATTTCTTACATTTTTTAATCTAAAAAATATTCTTAATAATTTCTTTAATTTTAATTGTTTCAAAGATTAAACAATTATAGCCCAGGAAACAAACGAAAAAGTATGCTAAAAATAATCTGCAATAATAAACCAATACTTAATTTCGCCAATTTATAGTTTTTACTGATTTATTTTAATTAGTCAACATATATACACTGGTGTGCAAAAATTAAGGACGAGACGGTTTTTTCAATATAACTTTGTACAAAAGCTTTCCAAATCAACACATTTAATACCGTAAGATCCCCAATACGTAAAAACATGTGTAATGTAAGCAACACTTACTAAAAGAGAAATCAGAGGGATAAAAAGAAGCTTGATTGAAAAAGTAGCATGGAGCGCAATGCGACTGAAGGCCGAAACATCCATGTGATGGGTGTCCAGCAAGAAACATCCGGTCTTTAGTAGGGGATATGATCTCCCTGACCGCTAGGCAGGTTTCACAGCGTCTGCCCATGCTGAGAATGAGGATGTCAATGAGTTGTTGAGGCATTGCTGCCCATTCGACTTGCAGCGCCAATCGAAGCTCCCGAATCGTTACTGGTGGTAAGGTACGAGCTGCCAAGCGTCTGCCTAGAAAATCCCATACATGCTCGATGGGATTGAGATCCGGAGATCGTGCCGGCCAATCCATACGTTCAATATCCTCACTCTCTAAGAGCTGTTCGGCAGCTACTGTGCGATGACATGGTGCATTGTCGTCCATGAAAAGGAACTGCAGACCCATAGCGCCTCTAAAAAGACGCACATATGGAAGAAGAATCTTGTTACAATAACGGGTCCCATTGACTGAACCTGCGTCGAAGATGTGAAGGTCTGTACGACTACCAAGTATGTTGCCTCCCCAAACGAGAACACCGCGACCTCCATACCTGTCCCTTTCAATGATGTTCGAGGGATGATTGCGGCTTCCCCGCTCTCTCCCCGCTCGCGGTAGCCGAGTGGTATAGGCATCGGATCGTGGCTGGCTTTGTCACGAGCTCGAGCCCAGTACCACGGAAGACCCGCCGTGTAGGGCAGCGATGCACGCTAAATCTGTCGAGAGCTGAAACGTCCTCCCGTTGGTGTGGTGTGGTAGTTAGGAGAAGGGGGTGCCAGCTCAGGTATCGTCCACGTCACTTGACCATGGTTCAAAATTACGTGGTCCGTCGCCAAAAGCCCTCGTGCAGCTGAACAGTGCGACGTTAATCTTCACTCACTCACTCACTCACTCACTCCCCGCTCTCTCCAGATGAGTATGCGATGAGAATCGCTACTCAAACTGAATCTGCTCTCATCTGTAAAGAGTACTCGTCCCCATTCATTGTCTCTCCAATTCCGGTGTTCCCGGCACCACAGAGAACGCCTTCTCCGATGGGCAGGCGTTAAAGGTACACACCGTACAGGGCGTCGTGCAAACAGACCACCACCGTGCAGTCTTCTGGCCACGGTAAAACGCGATATCGGTCGTCCAGTCGCCTGTGTCGTGTGTCTAGCGATTTCTCCCGCTGTCTGCCGCCTGTTTCTTCTGGCCTGTAAGACAATGTACCGGTCATCTGTGGGTGTGGTTCCTCGTGGACGACCACTACTGAACCCCCGGGTAGCTGTTCCTGTAGTTTGAAATTGTCTCCAAAGTCGTGAAACGATGCTGTGAGCAATTCCGAACTCTGCAGCCACACTTGTCACACTGCGGCCTTCCTCCAACTTCCCAATGATTCGACCTCGGGTAAAAGCATCCAGATGTCGTCTAACAGATTGATTATTCGCCATTTCTCGCTGAGGCAGCAAATCGGTGTGATTTTAACTGCTATACGGCGTGCAATCTCTTTGCCAGAAATACTGATCTTACACCGACAACATGCTTTATACTACTCAGACACTCCCCCATTACGTCTACCTGCATATCTGCGCATGTGCTACCGTACATCACCTTACTTATTTACCTGATTGGTCTTTCTGTCCGATTGGTTCAGCTTTCTAATTTTTCGTCGTCCCGCAATTATCAATTTAAAAATTGAAATATATGAATCCCAAAAATACCAAAAACACTTCAGAATATCAATGGCGAATATAAAAGATAATGTTCCATCATTTTCAAACAAAATTAAAAATTATAAAATAAAATAAAATTTATAAAATATCCAAGTGCAATCTCGACTTAGGACCTTAATTTTGATGGCGCCAACCTTCCCCCTATTGCAACTTGGTAATTTAATTGAAAATTTTCAAATTTCAGAAAAAAAAAAAAAAAAAAGTTAAAATTAAATATATATATATATATATATATATATATATATATATATATATATATATATATATATATATATATATATAAGCTATAGTTTTTTTAAATAAACCATCTTTGAATAATTTTTTTTCACATTAGCAATTAACAATTCAATGCAAACTTGAGACCTCAGTAAGAAAAATAAAGAGAAAATTTTTAGTAATCGAGTATTTTTTTGCGTAATTTTGTTTGAAATGATTGGCAATTCAGAGGAGCTTCGTAAACACAAAAACAAAAAGAGATGTAACAATCCCAACGAAACGAAAGCGAAGCTGTCTTAACAAACTGTTAAATCATAGAAATGTAAATAAACATTAATAATACCAAGGAAAAGAGCTGTCAATTCATGAAAGCCTTTCATTTATTCAATAACTATGAGTGGCGTGGCTCGAAGAAACCAACAATAACGATAAAACGACTTACATTACGGAGAACAAAGTGTTATATAAAAATTTTCACAGTTCATTTATTCTCAGACAAATTCCAATGTTACTATTCTATTCATTGTGATTTCATCTCTAACTTAAATTTGTAAAGAATAACGAAAGTGAAAAATGATATTTTTTTCAAACAGCTAATGCATATCTACGTCATGCATTTCTTGTTATCTAGATTTTTCCTTTTCCATTTATTTCTTCTTTTGGTATACTTCTATTATCGGACGATGTAAAAATACTTCTTCCGCGAATGTAAACATCCTTTACAACAGAATTACACGCGTGTCGAGAAGTTCCAAAGTACCATGCATGAGATATTTACTACAAATAACACAGAATGGAATTCATTCATGTGTCTCTTACAACTATACGGGATTGCGCACTGCTCTATTGGATGTCTTTAAATTGTTGACCATAAAATTTTAAACACGTTTAAGGTATTTGAACGATGTAAAAATGTACAGCCTTATTTTAATATAAATAATATTTTAATAAAAAAGAGTATTTTTTTAACTAATTTGATATCAGTATGCTACTCGTTTTTAGTGGTTTTGAAATATGTCAAATACACTCATGTCTAAAATTAAGGCCCTAAATATGTTTTACGCAATAATTTTAAAAGGCCTCCAGTAAAACTGATAGAATTTGTATTTTATATATTTTGAAGAACGGGTAGTACAATATCAATTTCAGTTTAGGAAAAGATGTTATTTAGCTTTCGTTCTTGAAGTGCTAGAGGATTGAGACCATTCAAGCATATGGAAATTTTTCTTCCAGTTTTGTGAATATTGTATTAAAACAAGTTATTGTCGGTTTTCAGTGCGAATGACTTCTCATACTCGTTTAGATGATT
This sequence comes from Trichonephila clavipes, assembly GCA_019973935.1. NCBI lineage: Eukaryota > Metazoa > Arthropoda > Arachnida > Araneae > Nephilidae > Trichonephila > Trichonephila clavipes. Next base: position 87,769 of record BMAU01015500.1, read on the forward strand.
CCTTGAGATAAAGAGCTGTTGGCCGGCTTGAAGCTGACCAGTCTCAAGCGTAGGTGACCCGATGGTTACAAGTGGCCAGAAAGTGATTTCTCGGTGATGAAATCCATTCCAATCACTAGCAAGGTCACCACAGAACATCGACATCTACACAGGATCGCTACTTGGCACTAAGCGCATAGCGACATAGTCAAACAACGGTTCTTTAGCTTGCTCAGGATCTTACTACTGTGTCTGGAAAAAATTTTTCCAGGAAAACAGTCAACAGCCATCTTGCAGAGACTAGTCTTTTTGTCCGGCGTCCAGTCTGATGCGTCCTTTTCACTGCATCCAGCAGAAAAGATTAGATATTGTGGAACTGAAAACATCAAGCGTGGCCTCCACAAGTATGGGGACGTGTTCTTTTCAATGATGAGTCTAAATGTATCAGGCGAAGTGATTCTCGTCGAAAAGAAAGAGAGAAAATGGAGCTCACCTTTTTCTCCTCCTACATAACAAAAATCGATAAATTTGGGGGCAAATGAACTCTTTTGCGGGATGCATAAATTTCAATACGGCTGTATATTTTCAATACGGTTACTGTCAACTTCAGCACTATAGGGATGAGATCCTGGAAGCTTATGTGAGGTTTCTCTGAGTGCAATGGGATTGGACTACATTTTTATGGGCGATAATGAGCTGCCACACAGAATTCACGTTGTTGACGAATTTCAAGAAGGACCGGATATTCGGTGTATGGATTGACCCTCGAGGTCTCCGGATCACAATTTTATTGAATATGTTTGGAATGGTCTAGGACAGTGGCGCACACAGGAATTTTTCAAGGGGGGGATCCGGGGTCAAAAGTTCACCATTCTTGTATCATGCTCCTTTTGATTTTGTCGATTTTCGGGAACAAAACACAGTAAAAAACTAATTTTTGAATAAATAATTAGCATTAATTAATAAAATTAATCATTAATAACAAGTAATTAATTAAATTTTGCGTACTATATACTTAGAATTATAATCAATTGGAAAAAAATCAAGGGCTTTGGGGGGGGCGGTCCGAACCTCCAGGACCCCCCCTTGTGTGCGCCACTGGTCTAGGAAAAGCCATTTCTCAGCGTAGCTCCCCTCCCAGGACCCCTCAGGAATTAAAAGTCCCGCTTTGGGGAAAGTGGGCTTAGTTGTAACAAATACTTATTGGCACCCTCATATAAACAGTATAGTCGCTCGCGCGTTGTGAGGCTTGCATAGCAGTTCACAGTGATCACATTCCCTATTAGACAGGCTTTTCCTCTTAGGAAAATGTTTTATCTCTGATTCATGATTTCTCACTTTTTGATATGACTTGTATCTTAATTCACAATTACAATCTTTTCCATATTGTCATGTTGCTGTATTTTTTCGGACACTATAATATGTCTCTGTGCCAAATTTCGTGGCAACGTAGTAAATAGTTCATCAGTTTTCACAAATTTTATGTTTGTGACCTTAATTTAGGACATGAGTGTAGATCTTTGGTGGCTAAACTAATATTTTCATAGTGTAAAATTATCTCCCCAACTTGGCAAACTTTTTTTAACTATTTGGCAGAAAAATCCTTAGAGTACCGATATCAAATTAGTACCATATTTTTGAATGGGTTGTATTAAGATCACCATCAAAGTTTTCATTCGCTCTAAAATCATGTGATTGTACTTAATCTCAACGATTGCATAGATACGTTAACGCAATAAAAATAGTTGAGTTAAAAATAATTATTTATTAATTAACTATAATTGCTTTATAATTAATTTTAAGAAACCCTGCTGTGTGTGTGGTGTTTAATTAAGAAATCTCTCGTAAAAAAAGCCGACTTGTTACTGATAATAGTATGAGTACCTCCTATGGAATCATTTTTATTTGATATCAGTGGCTTACACAAAGATGGGGAAGGGGGATCAAGGGCATAGCTACCTCCGTATCAATGGTACAGGACTCCCAACATGTGTAATATTTTGACAATTTCAAATAAATTAATAATGCGATCCTTTTTATTTATTTTGAAAAAAGGACACCCTCCCTCCAAGGAATTTTGGTACAGGGTCCACTCAGAACTAGCTGCGACAGTGATGAGGGTTGAAACCCCTTTCATACATCAAGAGATTTTTGACTTTTGGCAAAAAGATTACGTCTCGGAGAACTTTCTCTCTGTCGTCTACGCATTTTTTTAAAAAAATGTAAACCTTTCTCATAAAAGTGGTCTGTGTACAGGGACGTCTTAAGACTTCTTGAGGCTCTGGCCCCCTACGAAAATGTAAGCCCAACTATGACCCTTTAAAGCAGACAGTACATAGCATACGTTGTCAAATACTCTGACAAACAATAACCCTAAACAAATAAATGAGCACGACTTACAATCGCACAAACCAGCTCTACCAACTGCCCCCTTTTGACTGAATAAGTATTGACAGTGTATGGTGTTAGGTCTAGGCCTATACATGAACGATGGTCATCACATGTAGCCAGTTGACATATCGTCCGAAATTTCCAGTTTCTCGGAGAATACAACCGGAAAGGACATTTAACCGTTGAAATTATTAGAATCATGATTTTATCAAGGTCAAGTCGAGAACGAGACGAGGTCCCTATTGTGGATGAGGCCCTCGACCCGGGCCCGGTTGTTCCATGCCTTAAGATATCCCTATGTGTGTACGCCACTGTTTGATATATATATATATATATATATCCCATAAAAGTAATCAAACATATTATTTATCAGTTTGGTACTTTTTCCATCAAAAAACACATAGTAAAATTTTGATAATACGTGTCCCTTAAGTTACTGGAAAACCTCATAAGAGAGAAAGAGAGAAGGAGGTGGGCTTACCATCAATACTTTCTTAAGTTTTTCTTCCATTACATTAGAATTATTACTGAATGAGAGAGAAACTTAACGATTTAATTTGATGTGCTTTAGAAGAAAAAGTATTCCATAAAAGTATAACAGGACTACATAAAATAAGTAATCATTATATTGAAAATACAAAGCAAAATATAGAGAGGGATGTATTTTCAGGAACATTTTAAAAAGCAAATTCGAAATAAAAGCTTACAGAAGAAGGAAACTTATTGTTCTTGAAGGACCACATTGTTGAAACTTTATTGTAAATTCAGTATACTTAATTATTGTAAGTAAAAATACTTTTTATGCTTCTGTGGGGTTTTGGATCTCTATCCAATAAATTACATAGTTAACATTATGCACAATAAAAACCTGTTTTTTTTCCCTTACTCAGAATTCATTTCCATGTCATCCAAATGACTTTCAGCAACAGTTTCGTCTCGTTTCAATTTTTCTGAGCCCGTATTTTCTGTCATTGGTGTTTTTTCACTGATGTTGTTACTGGCATCATCTTTGGGAAATCTTTTCTGTGAAGGTACGTCCTTATTAGTTGCTTTCGGATCTAAAAATTTGTCGAAAGTGGATATCAGTTTCTGGTAGAACTCGTCCATGATATCGGAAGGTACCCGCTGGTTGTCTACAGGATTATTCAGAGTGCGCGTTGTCAGAATGAGGATAGAAAAGGCAGTGACCATCCACATCTAAAAGAAAATGTTGATATCAGGAAAAAAATAGGGATATATATAAGTTGTGATACCAACGATAATCAGATGGTGAAATGACTTTAATTAAGAAACTTAAATAAGAATGACAAGTTGGTTGAAGTAAAGGTTATTCTGGAGCAGAGTTTCCCAACAGGCCTCCATAAAAAGCTTTGTAGGAGTCCAAAATAAAAAAAATACATTTCGGGAGTCTACGAGAGACATCCCAAAAGTAAGTTTCGTCTCTTTTTTTGGAAAGAGAAGGTAGCACTCCAGGTAGAACAATCACCATAAAAAATCACATCAGTTGCTAGTAAAACCACAGAAGGAGCGTCAGCGTAGGAGAAATGATGCGTGAGCAGAAAGTTGAAGAGACAGTAGCAATAGTCCAGCTTGCCTGAAATTGCTTGAGAACAAATCATGACGGCAGACAGACGCCAGCTGACACCGTAGTCTCCAATGGAAGTGCGTGTTGTTATCTGGTATAAATGAGCATGTGGGACTTGTTTGTCAGTCAAACATGAAACGCCTACAAATCGCGTATAGTGAAGGGATCATATCTTGTCAAATGGTTGGTCGCTAGTGTTGCATGTCCATGAATGACGGCTCAGTGCGGGATGATGACCTAAGTGGTCGTCCCTCCACATCCAAGATGGCAATGTGGTGTCCACACTGATTGGTTGAGCTCAGGTCTATCCTGATGTGCTGAGCTACCAAAAAGTGTCTACGAGATGAGTGACGAGAAACTTGACCTGGATCACAAGTATGCTAGAATAGGAGTCAGTCTCAATTATTCGATGCAGTACGTGCAAGAGGGAAATGTGTTTCTGTTCAGAATCATCACAGACAATGGGAAATAGATACACCATGTTACCCCAAAAACCAAGGGGATGCCTTAATGACAAAAACCCATCCCATTTCACAAGTGACGGAAAAATTCTTCCAGAACAATGCTAAGGTAGAGAAGGCCGTGTAACAATTCCATATATCGTGGGGGTACCGAGTTTTACCAGAGTGTTTTTTTCAAACTCATTGCATTCTTCGACAAATGTCTCAATGTCAGTGACAACTATGTCGAAAAATAGTGCAAGGTGTATAGGTGTATGTATTCTTTGGCAATAAGGCTTCTATGTGAAAAGAAAAGTAACGTAACTTACTTTTGGAACGTTCCTCGTGCAACATGAAGTTATAGACTTGATAAAATATTACTGATGCAATAATTTAACAGCAATAAAATAGCATAATGTAATATAAAATTCCAAGAATTTGCGGTTTGAAGATATTCATATTTTCTGGAACTTTCTTTAGTTAGCGGAAAAAATTTCCATGGAAAATTCTGGAGATTTATAGATTCAATATTTATTGGCATCGATATCAAAGCAACAGCGAGGATAGTTGGTGACAAGACTCATAGTGTTAGAACCATGGTCAAGTGACGAGTAGGACACCTAAACTCCAACTTCATTTTTCTAACCTTTAAATAATATGAGTGACTTGAGGTTTGGTTCCATTTAACATGTAACTCCCATTATTCCATATAATTCTCGGTGGAATTAGGACTTGAAAACCCATTGCTTGCGGTTACAAACACTGAGGTATCTCATACCATTTATGATTTATACTTCTAATTCATGAAACTTATTTTTTCCTGTTATTTCTGTTATTGAAAAACATAAATTTAAACAATTTGAACTCTAATTTTTGTTTAATACCTTAAATACGAAATTTAATTAAAAATTTGATTTTGATCCTTCAGAAATGTGTGATAAAATGTTCCATCTATTTATTCAATTTATAATAAAAATTTCATGTAATTTTATGAAATATTTTAATGTGATTGTGATTTTTGTTCGTAAGCTGTGTTTTAAAATGATCTAATATCGAATTTCATATGGGATTTTTTTTTCCAATTAAGTGTTTTTCTTTTAGTCTTACTTTTATTACTTGTTTATAGATACTTGATAAATATAATTCGTAGATTTAGCTATAACTTATTATAAGAATGTTTGACCTTGTCATAGAGATTTTCACAAGGAATAACAAATACATACAAATATATACACATGTATATATATACGAGGTTTGGGGCATAAGTCATGGCAAAACTATTTTTTTTCTTGTAGATATGTGAACGGATCACAAACGTATATGCGTCGTTTTGTATGCAGAACAATAGATGGCTCTGTGGTAGCTGGTAGTAGCTCAGCGAGGGCTGTGAAATCAATCAGTTGGTGAGTGTCGTGTGAGGCGTAAGTAACCCGTGTTGAGCAGCGCGCTTACACCAAAAATGCCGTTCTCCGAGGGAGAAATACGAAGGAATGTCACAGTGAATTAGTGGAAGCCCTTTGGGATTAATACCCTACCTTCCCGTTGTGTAGCACGGTGGATAGGAAAGTTTCCGCAAGGACGTGTGTCAACCAGTGAAAAGCAACGTGGTGTGGCAAATGCTGAGGCTGGTGGTATTCAGCGTCTCCCATATCGTTGTGGTGACAGTAGCAGGGAGTTACATTGAAGGTCTTTAGGCCCAGGTTTGTCATGTCAACTTTATGTGTACTATGTTGTCATTATTTTGCACCGTGAAGGCCGTATTGCCCTGTATACTACCGTAATTAATTAATGCATTACGATATTTCAGTGCTATTCATTGTCCACACATGTAGTTAACACCTTGTCCTTTCTTCTGTGTGTGTCACATTTTTCAATCGGACTAGTATCTTCAAGAAAAAAAATAGTTGCCATGACTTTTGCCCCAACCCTCGTCTATTATCTTCGGAAGTTTTTGGTATGATGTCAGTTAGGATCTTCATAATGAAGAATAATTCGTCTTCAATTCACTTTGAATTTAATTGTTCGTTATTATTTACAAGATATTTATATTCCTGGATGATATGAAGATTATAAAGTCGTCTTTTTCGTCTTGAGAGCCATCTTGCTCTCCAATCCCCGAACAAAACAAAACTCAATGCGTGGTCATCTTTATTCTCGTTCTTTCTGAATCATGGCGTCGTCTGCTTCGAGCATCTAAAAACTGGCAGGCTCCCAAAACACTAAAAACGCTCTTAGACATGCGCAGGAAAGTCGGCGAAGTGGCTTGGCGATAGCGGCCAGCATCACTCACCACACACATGCATGTGAGCGTGTTTAATACATTCTGGAAATAATTGTGACACTACTTGATGATTTCGCTAGTCTATTAATTAATACTACAAATGCCTCTGCCTTCTCAACTCTTAGAAAGCGCCGGGTTTTAAATACCCCTTCTTTCAAATGGTGGAACAATTCCTTAAGAATCCAGCGTAATTAGCTGAATGCATACAAGCGGAGGGTGGTTTCTCTCACTACGCATGGCATGTCGGTCGACGAGATTGCCTCCATGCACTCCAGGTACAAAGCCCTCAGGGCCAACTATAAAAAGTCAGTAATTGACACCAAGAATAAAGCTTGGGAGTATTTCTGTTCTACGAATTCTAATAATTTTGGATTTACTTTTAAAGCAGCTTTCGGAAAGTTATCCAACCCAATTAATCTTCATCAAATTTCGACTGGCGATCCTGCCTCTTTGTTCCATAGTAAGGTTAGCCTTCTTCTTGATTCTCATTTCCCTTCAGGATCTTCTCCTATTCCTCTTGTCTTCAATGACTGCTCTCCTCCTTCATGCCTGAGCCCCAGTGAAGTTGAAGTCGTCTTCCGGAAGCTTCGTGGGGGTAAAGCCCCGGGTATTGATCTCATTGACTATGCTATTTGGAAAGCTCTTTATAACTCCTTCCCCAACTTGCTTTTTCGGTTCTTTAACCTCTGCATCCAATTTAATCACTTCCCTTCCATTTTTAAGAACACAAAAATTAAATTTTTACTAAAGCCCAGGCGTGACCCATCGTCTACTCTCTCCTATCGACCAATTTGTTTGCTCTCCACCCTTGGCAAAATTTTAGAAAGAATTTTTCTTAATAGGTTTCTCCGTTGTATTTCTAAGAATAATATTCTCCATAGATCTCAGTTCGGCTTTAGGGAAAACCGCAGCTGCATTGAGGCCGTGGACAAATTAGTGCATCACATTAAAAATACCAGGGTGAATAAACATACTGCTTCTACGTTTATTGATATCAAATCTGCTTTTGACAACGTTGATTGGTCGACTCTCTTCCATATTTTTCATTCATACCGTATTCCTCTTCACTTTCAGAAATTCATTCACTCTTACCTCACTAACAGGGTAATTATCTGGACTGATAATACTTTTACCATTAAAAAACAAATTTTTAAAGGCTGCCCACAAGGGTCCGTTCTTTCACCAACTCTTTGGAATATTTATTTTAATCCTATCCTTTCTCTTAACTCTGAACTGTTTCTTCTCCAAGCCTTTGCGGACGATCTCGCAATTGTCTCTTTTGGCCTTTCACGTAAGAAACTTGAAGATAATACTAATAAAATCCTTAGTTTAGTAAATTCTAAGCTTTCCGAGCTCAATTTGTCAATAGCAACTGCTAAAACCGTTTCAGTTGTTTTCAGATGTCCCTTTATTCAAGGCCGTGGTTTTCGAGGGAGCACGACCTTCAGGAGGAATCCCATTTTTAAAATTGGTTCCAATTCCATCCATATCTCTAAGTCATACAAATACTTGGGTGTCAACATTGACAATCGCTTATCTTGGACTCCCCATATAAATTCTATCAAGGATAAGATTCTCTGGATTTCTTCCAACTTTTATCGTGTTTCCAAAAATTTCAATCACCAGCATATTTCCCTAATGAAACTTTGGTATACTTCGGTTGTTCAACCAATCATCTCCTACGGAGCAGGAGTGTGGGGTGGATCCCTGACCTCTATCCAGGTCCAAAAGCTTAAATCTATTCAGAGGATTTACTTATTAAAAATCACTAAAGCCTATAAAACCTCCCCTACTGACGCTCTTAATATCCTATCAGGCATTCCCCCATTCATATTGTTATTCGCTCTCTCTACTTTAAATTCCAACTTTGGAACAACAGGAACGATCTCCTTCCAGGCCTTATCCCAGCTACGAAATTGGACTCTTTTATTTCTCTTCATCAGATCCTTCCCGATTTTCTTTCCTTTCCCATTAACACTTTCGAGGGCCCATCTGAGTGGGAAGTGTATACTGACGGATCTCCAAAATCGATTCCAATGTTGGTTTCGCCGTGTGTATTTTTTTTTCGGGGGTCTCCCTTTAAAAAACATATCTCTTTAAAATTCAGGATTTTAACTCGGTCTTTCAGGCAGAGTTCTCTGCCATCGGTCTCTCTGTCTGTTGGGCAGTTCATCATAATACTAAAATTCATATTTATACTGACATTCTCTCCTCTATTCTCTTTCTTAATAATCTTACAAATAAATCCAGTTATCTCAATTCCATTAAATTCAAATTGTTTCAATTCAGAAGCTACTACAATCTTTACTGGGTCAAAGCTCATAACAATAACCTTTATAATGATTACGCCGATTTTTATGCAAAACAGGCTGTATATGCTTGCGAAGTGTTTTCGGTTCCCGCTCCTCGCTCCTTCCTCTCCAGTTCCTTAAATAAATTTATCCTAGAGTCTTGGACCTCCTCTTGGAATGATTGCAATACTGGACTAAGGGTCAAGCGCTTTTTCAATAATCCTAAATTAAACATTCTTCCCATTTCTAAATATCTGGTCCATTTTCTAACTAATCATGGGCCTTTCTCCGCTTACTTGCACAGGTTCAATCTCCTTCCATCTCCAAATTGCCTGTGTGGGTCGCCTGGAGACGCCGACCATTACGTATTCCACTGCCCCTTCACTTCTGATCACCATCTTGTTAACCCCAGCCCGAACGCTCTCTATCCTTGGGTCAACTCTATTATTAATAATCGTGCAATTCACAATAAATTAATTTCCTGCTTTGCTATTTCCAAATCCATATGTGATAATTTGGCTTAACTTTCCCTTTTCCCTCTTCGGTTCTTGCTATTCCTTTAAATCTTTTTTGTTCCCCTCCCATAATTTTTTGCAGCTTCCTGTTTTAACCCTTAGTCATCATTCTGGGTTTACTTTATGATTAATTTCTTGTTTGTTTTTTTTTCTCTCTTTTAGCAAAAATGGTTTCTTTAATAAAATTCAATAACTTATCTGTTCCCCCCTTTCTCCCCTCTTTCTCTTTTTAGTGTCTTAAAAATATAATTGGAGGAGGAAATGTAAAAAAAAAAAAAAAAAAAAAAAAAAAAAATCATCTTTTCTGTGCTTTTTCAAAAAAAAAAAAAAAAAAAAAAAATCTAACGACAACAGGAATGCAGCTCTAAACCCTTTGGGTGAGCTCGATTCTCGAGTAAGTAAGTAAGAGAACAGCCATATAGAAAAACGAATTTAGTTACGTAATTTAGACTTCAGAAGAGTGGCTATTTTGTGTCTATTCTTCATAAGTAAAATTTGGAAAGAAAACAGCAGAATCCCGGCATTCTCTCAGTTAGGGAATTACAATGAGGAGAATAATAGGGATGTGACAATCTCATGAGAAAAAGAAGAGAAATAAGAGCTATTTTTAGAAATTGCGTAGGTTTCTTTAGGGAAAAGTTTGGTTCCAGATAGTCGTTGAGTAATGCACACTTGTAAATTACTAAAAAAAAAAATTTTTTTTTTAGGAATAGCAAATAAATCAGTTGTAATATATGATTTAATCCCTTAAGGCAGGAAATTGTATGAGACTGACATTTAGTAAAATAGTATATTCGTGTAATCAAGATTTAAAGAATGAATATTTAAAAAAAGAATGTAAATTAACATTAATTGAGACAGTTATAAACTCAGACACACACACACTTGTTACTAAACGTAAGATTTTCAAATTATAACCTATTAAGTAGAAATTACTTTTTGTACAATGTTTCATATTTCTGGGTTTTCCTTGAATAATCCGAATACAGATGAAGTGACAACGCATTCTTAAGAATTTATTTAACAGATGCATATATATAAATATTTTTTTGATGACCGCTCTAAAAACCCGTTTCTAGTTAGTAATAGAAAATAATTGAGGAAAAACAGCGTGAAAAATTTATTTCCATCGCTGCTCAACCGAAGTAATACGAATAGGATGTCACGGCTTAGAGGAAAGTAATAAAATTGATTCCATAATTGTTATCCATGAGTACATAGTACGGACGAGTAGGCAAAGACGACCTCTCTTTCATAGTTACTTTATTTTAAGAATCTTCTCAAACTTGTTTTACCAGTGCAATGAAAAGAGACGCGAAAACACGAAATCACGTAAAAATGAGTGTTGTAACAGTATAGATGTAATTTACATGATATTGGACATAATCCTCACTTAAAAGGATTAATTCCTTTTTATTGTTTTACCCTACTAATTTTGAATAATTTTTACTTGAAATGTAGAAAAATTTGAGTTTAATTTGGCTGAGCTTAATTTATGGAAAAACAATATTGCCGTATATAATATTTTAAGTAAAAGTAATAATTCGCTCACACACACACACAGACAACAATTTAGGAAAGGATTATTTTTTTAAAAAAAATTATTTGTGTTCTAAATTACCAAGGAATCCTGTATTAGGCAATCTTTTAAAAAGGGAGGAACATAGATATTTTCCCTTTTTAAAAAAAATAATAAAACCCTTCTTATGTTATTAAACTGGAATATACTCAGAAACATATTCTGAGCTAAAATCTATATGATTAATTATATTTTCTCTTAAATAGATATAGGAAACTCAAATATAAATGTGTTCCACAATTTATCTAGTGTTCTAATACAAATACAGTCGAACCTCTATATAACGAACCTCTATATTGCGAATATTTCTATACAGCGAACATTTTCCTGGAACCTTGAACATTTCCCGATTTTCTTCGTAAAATAACCTCTCTATAGCGAAGTGTATTTTCTATGTAACGAACGTTTTCTTTTGTGATTCAATTCTTGTCTCCCTATTTTTAAAGTATTTCTGTGTGAACATACATTTCCCAGTTATTCTCTCTTTAAAAATTTTTATGGTGGTCATAAATCTTAAACTGGTTTTATTAGATCCTAACTCTCCGAGAGCAATACAGTTCTCGACATTTCATCCAAGAAGTGCAACCTTTAACTCCCACTGTCCAGTTCACAGGGAACATCTTCGTTATCCTCTTTCACCCTTAGTGGAGTTGTCCCGTGTGTCAGTGTACTAGTTACAAAATAATGGTTGTTTGATATTACTTGTATGCTTTAAATTAGAAAATGTCCCTAAAATTCGTTAATTTTAATATAATTTTTTTCTTTTTAATATTGAAAATACAGTGTATTCTTCGACATTCTTTTTTCTTGTTTTCTTTGCAGGTTATTTTTTTTCGATGGGTAAGATATATAAAATAAACATATATTAATTTTAAAAAAGGTGGGAATAATTCCTTTTTAATATATAGTGTTTAAGAATTTAAAATTTGTTTAATGTGGCTTATAAAGTATATTAAAAGATGGACCTCTATGTAATGAACTTTTTTCCGGGATTTAGCGACTTCGTTATATAGAGGTTCGACTGCAATTCCTTTTGAGAGTATAACCAAATAATCCAAGAAAATAAGAAACTAGAAGAGCAAAAAGCGATAAGCTTTCAAATTTAAACAATATATTATGAAAAGTTTGGTTATATACAGAGTCTCGTGGATTAGCAGAAAAAACTGGAGAAAACGGTTGGCTGATATTCAAGGAAGAGAAGAAACACAATTAGCAAATGTAATGTGTGTTGATATTTTATTACTTATCTCACGATCTGACCTACACCTTTGTTTTATTATGTGATGTCATGATATAATGCGGCGACTTATAAATTTAGTTATATTTCATTTTTAACAGTTATCTTAATGCAATGGTTTTCAAACTGTGTTCCACGGAGCCCTAGGGTTCCACAAGTCACCTTAAAAATCGAAAACAAAATTACAAATGTGTATGCAAAATGGGCTCTCGTTCTCTGTGAAGTTTGTACAACCATAAAGCTCATCCTAGTCATTAAAACAGAAAAATATATTTTTACACAATAACTTTAAGGTATCCGACTACGTTCGGAATCTTGATTTTAAAAAAGCGCATAAATGGATAATTTTCATGATATTAAGTGCCACTTAGATTAGAATACATGTATAAAATCGTTTTAAGGATATTTTGACAAAATTTTTTTATTTAAATACAATATTTCGGCAAAAAATGAACTTAGAATAACCTTTTTTCAAAATGTTCACCTTTTATAAAAAATGCTTCTAAATGATATTTTGCTTATATAAAGTAAAGACCTCTCCAGAGGGTTTAAACTATATTTTTTTTTTAAAAAAATTCATATTATTTTTAACCAATTGAAATAATTATCAGCGTTTTTCTCTTAAAATTTCTCCCCTCTGTTGTCGTAAAACATGGATAAACCCACTTCTAAATTATATCTTTGAAAAATTCTAGTTGAGTCTCTGTACAGTGATCTAAGCTATATACAGGCAAAATATTATAATAGAAGCCATTTTCACAAAAGGAGAATATTTTGAAAATGGGTCATTCTATGTTCATTTTTTGTCAAAATATTGTACTTAAATAATTTTTTATTGTAATACTATACTTAAAAATTTTTTATTTATAGCTTTTCTAATCTAAGTGACACTAAATATAAATATTATCCATTTATACGCTTTTGCAAAATCACGGTTCCGAACGTAGTCGGATACCTTAATTTTGTAATACTTTTTGTCCGCTTTTATTATAATATAATAAAAGAATATTAAAATATTTTTTCTTTACATGTTAATCAAACTGGATTGCTATTATTCTATTGTTTACTATCCCTGGTTCAATAAAGTAGTTTTATACTCATTAGTGCAAAGTTTTCCACAACTAAATAGTTTTCTAATGGAAAATGCGTCCTTTTTTTCATTCGTGGAAAAAAAATGTAATGAAGGTGAAGAAACAACTTATTGACATAGATATTAAAATCTATATTTAAGCAAGAACAGCTCCTAAATCAGGGGTGTCCAACACGCGGCCCGCCAGTACCTAAGATGCGGCCCACCAACTCTTTTTAAAAAAAATTTTAAATATCAGATTTTTAAAGTTTTTTCATTTTGAAATTTATTTGAGGGGAAATTTAAATGTATATGTATATATCTACAATGTATTTGCCTGTTACCTGTTCTGGTTTTAAAATAAATCCCTTTTGATAATAGAAATGTCCTTTAGATTAAAATAGATTTATATTTTATCAAACAGTACATTTGATTTTACTATAGTATACTTAAATTTCGAATTGCATTATGTGCATATTCTTTACTATGGATGTTACATGATTCTCTGTGTGTGCGACTTTCGTTTCTCCTCCTCCTTTTTTGTTTGGAGTGCCCAAAAAGCAAGATGCAGTCAGAGATGTTTTTTAAAGTTTAAAAAAAATATTCAGGACGGTTAAGATAAAGGACAATGTATAATTAATCGTTTGCGAATGACAGCACTATCAAATTTCAAAAATGAGTAACGAAATATCAATTCAATAGGAACACCGTAATTTTCAAGAAAATGGCAACTGTAATATTTCAAACATTATTAGATCATTGCATTATTATATTATACAAACATTATTTGATCATTGCATTATTATATTATACAAACATTATTCTATTATATATGTCTGTATACATGAAAAATAATGAAAACAACATTAATAATTCATTCCGTTTAAAATTATCACTCCAATAAATGTTTTTTGTTTCCAAATCTGATGTAAAGGTATATATTTTTATGTGCGGCCCGCGAGATTATAATATTTTTCCGGAATGGCCCACAAGGTCATTTGGGTTGGACACCCCTGTCCTAAATTTTAGGTTGAAATTCACACATGCAAAATACCCAGAATTTCTCACACAGTTATAATCATTTTAATGCCATTCAGAACAATGTATTTAAGTGAAAAATATTTCTCAACGTGAGTTGTGTGCTACAAAATAAATATAAAAACATATTAAACGCATAATATAACATGAAACTGAAGATAGTTTCAATGGATTTAGATGTCGACACTTTGCGTAAAAAAAATACAAGCACATGTCCCAGTTATTTCATATAACGCATGGGTAGGTGAGACTTAAATCACAAATTAACGTTATTGAGTGAATTATATTAATTAATTTTTTTTTTCATAACGAATACAGTACTTGTTTTCGTCTTTACATAAAGCACTTAAAATATGTTGATCTGCTTTAAATATTACTTTACGATTTATTCCTCTAAGTGTGTGTGTGAGCGCGCGTGCGCAGTGGGGTTCCCCCAAAACACCTTATAGCTCTAAGGCAGTGGTCTTCACACTGTGTTCGACAAAAACCCGGGACTCCACAGGGCATACCCAGGGGTTCCACGAGTCACAATAAAAAAAAATCGAGAAGAAATAAATATGTACGCAAAATGGACTCACGTTCTCTAAGAAATTTTTATAGTTACAAGTATTTATATATATATATATAAAGCTCCTACCCCTGTTCATTAAAACTGAAAATTTTATTTATATATAATAACTTTACTTTGAAACGCTTTTTAACTTTCATTATAACATAATAAAAGAATATTAAAACGCGCGCGTGTTTTATCTTTATATATATACTTCCTACTAGAGTGGGAATATTCTATTGTTTACTATCTCGGGTTCCCCGAGATAATTTTAAACTCGTTAGTTAGCACAATGTCTTGCAAAACTAAATAGCTTTCTGATGGAAAATGCACCTTTTCATATTTGTGGAAAGCAATACATATAATGAAGGAAAGGGAACAACATATCTACAGAGTTGATGCTAAAATCTCAATTTAATCAAGAACAGCTTCTAAATTATTGGTTGCAAATTCTCTCTCTCAGGCAAAATACATGGGATTTCTCCCACAGCTATAAACATCTTAATGCCATTCAGAATATTGTGTTTAAGTGAAATATATTTCTCAACATATAATTGGCAACAAAAACTAAGTATAAAAACAAATTAAACTCAGAAAATGTAATGCGATTGCATTTAATTTCAATAACCTAGACTTCGATAGTTCGTGTGAAAAAAAAAAGCTATCACATATCCCAGTAACTAAATATAATGCATGGCTAGGTGACACTTGAATTACAAATTAATATTATTAATAAGTAAATTATATTTAAAAAATTAGATTTGAATTTTTTAATAATAAATGCAATAATTTTTTTAATTGCCTTTACATAAAGGGCTTATAGTATGTGTTGATCTACTTTAAATATTATTTTGAGATATATTCTTTGAAGTATGTGTATGGAATGGGGTTCTACGGAAATACTCTCTAGTTCTAGGGATTCCACGAAAGCACCTAGCACGAAAGTTCTAGGGGCTCCGTGAGTCGAAAAAGAGATTTCCTTTTCAATGACATACTGAACTTATTCGCAGTCAGAATATGATACTGTTTACTTCAAGAAAAAAAAATTCAATTTTTTATATTTTTAAACTATTTTTATCGACACATACTTTTATTAAATTGTATTTTAAGTACACTTTTTCTGTCTTTTGATTTTGAAGCTATATGCAATATTTTCTATCGCTTAAAAAAGGTAGAATCATTTCAAAAGTCTTCTTTAAAAATATAAAAACACACGCTCACACTGAAAAGATTGAAAAGGATTTATTAAAAAAAAGTTTAAACGACAGAATTAATTCATATTGAGAAGTCATCTGTGAAAGAAACATCCCTCACTTTACCGGAATTAATATTAAGTGTTTTTCATTAAATTCATACGTTAATCATTATTCGCTGTAAAAAAAATTCGATGTCAGGTGTGGTTAATTTCACAATGTATCATTGCACCTACCTTAATTTCTAAATAAAAATAAAATTCTCGCTTATTTATATAGACTTTTGATAATGAAGGTCTGTAATTTTCTAAAACCTTACATTTTTCAAACTACAGAGAAAAATTTTAATATTAATCTTGGTAATGGAGGGTTTCCTCTCTTATATGTAATAAAATTATCTTCAATTATAAACAAAACTTTTTCAAGCTGTTTTACTAGAAAAGGTTTTTTGAAAAACACACAAAAATCATGGTGAACTAGGTTTGACGCAACAAAGACAATCTAACTTACCACAAAGAGGAACAGATGTAGTGTCTTTATGGTAGCCACCTCTGCCTTTTTCTGTAATTATCACGTAATCATAGGAGATGAAAAATATGTAAAGAAATTATATATGTTTTCTATTGGAGAGAAAGATAAAAATAAAAGAATTCCGTATATTTTCTGTACATCGTATAGTAATTATCTGTGTTATGTAACAATTCTATCTGTAGTTTAATGACAACAAAATAAAATAAGTACATTGTTATGAACGGTTTTATTGTTTTAGTAACGAATAAATGGAAGTTGATACACAAAGAAAACCATTGTTATTTACTAGCGTGCAATAATATGAAAATTACGATTTTTAAGCAGGTGTGCGGTCAAAAATATTCTACTAACTTTATGAAGTAAAATTTCTACTTAGATATTGACTTCAATATCTAATTCAGTTAATATGTTATTCAGAACCAATGGGCTCAATCCATGACGGTCATATGATAAAGATAAACACGTGTTCCCCATTGACTTCACAACAGACATGAAACTGTAACTGTACTTGTTGTTCTATTTATAAAGCCTGGATAAAATTTTAAATTTCGTAATTGGGTAAAAACCTTCAAATAATATAGGGAATTTTTTTTTCACAAAAAGATTTTTAACTAAAAAAATTTTTATTTAATGCATGTACTTTAATACAAAATGCATTTTGTATACCTATGTGCATTATTATTGCTGACAAATATGTTCTTTTTAAGAGAAAGTTTCTGCAAAGAGCAAAAGTTGGTAACAACGAAGCACATGAACTGATTACCTGAAAACACATGATTAATATTATCGTGATATCACATGAGTTTTTGAACTGATTGGCTGGAAACACGGGGATGTCATTACCATGCGACTATGACGTCACATGAATTTTGCCCATTATAGCCACGGTAGTGGAGTGGGCCTGATCGCGAGCCCGGGGCCAGCGTTATGGAGTTACGAGTTCGAAACCTAGGGTCGGTGAAGACCCACCAAGTAGAGTGGCTGATACATGATAAATTTGTCGAGGCTCAAAGTCCTCCCGTTGGCGTGATGTGACAGTTCTGGTGACGTTCTCATCACTTGACCGTAGTTTAAAATTAAGATATTCGTCACCGAAAGTACTGCAATAAATTTCGACGAAAATTAAATCAATTCATTTGAGGCACATTTCGACTACGATATATATTGCATTGCACAAAAATAATAATGATTTATTTTCTGATTAAGTACAAAACAAGAGAGAGAGAGAAATTAAGTACTGATCAAAAAATAAATTTTTAATTACCTAATAATTGTAATTTACATCCTCTATCTACGTAGAGCAACGGTTCTTTAACTATGGTCCGTGGACTGCCGGGGGTCCCAACGTCTTTCTTTTACAGACTCTGAAAGGGCTCGTGGAAAAAAATGAAAGATGTGCCATCCTTTATTAGATCACTAAATTGCCCATAGGGAAAAAGCTCCAATAGAACACGTGTTTCGATCCAGAATATTAAGGTATCCAACTACGTTCGGAACCGTGATTTTGCAAAAGCGTATAAATGGATAATATTTATGATATTTAGTGTCACTTAAATTAGAAAATGTATATAAAATTGTTTTAAGAATATTATTACAAAAAAAATTATTTAAGTACAACATTTTGACAAAAAATGGATAGATATAATGACCCATTTTCAAAATATTCTCCTTTTGTGAAAAATGCTTCAATTATAATAATATTTTGCCTGTATATAGCTCAGACCTCTCTACAGAGGCTCAACTAGAATTTTTGAAATATATAACTTAGAAGTGGATTTATCCATGTTTTACGATATCAGAGGGGAGAAATTTTAAGAAAAAAAACGCCGATAGTAATTTCAATTGGTTGTAACTGAAAATAATGTGATTTTTTTAAAAACATAGTTCAGACTCTCTGGAGAAGTCTTTACTTTATGTAAGCAAAATATTATTATAATAGAAGCATTTTTCACAAAAGCAGAACATTTTGAAAAAATGGTTAGTCTAGGTTAATTTTTTGCCAAAATATTGTATTTAAATACATTTTTTTTGTCAAAATGTCCTTAAAACAATTTTATATACACGTATTCTAGTCTAAGTGACACTAAATATCATGAAAATTATCCATTTATGCGCTTTTTTAAAATCACGGTTCCGAATGTAGTCAGATACCTTAATTGACCTTTTTATTGTTAGCAACTACTACATAGTCATTACTGCAACGTAATATTTTCAAAAAGTAAGTAGTAGAAACACATATGCAAAGATTAAGAACTGAATTCGCAGTTGACCAATACGATAACGATTGCATTTAAATTACCCGGCCATGTGTAGGGAGTCAGAAAAGGATGTTCAAAATCTCTTGGGGGTTCGCGATGTTAGGCTGTTAATAAAGTTTAAGTACAGCTGATGTAGAGGAACAAAAAATTAGTTTTTTATCTTATGTAATACACCGCTAAAAAAGTTGTTACTGATTACATAATAAGATATAGTATAGCTGCGTTTCTCAAACTGTGATGTGCATCCTCCTATGGGGGTGTCATAATCCTACGTGGGGGGCACGAGCATATCGAAAAGTTGAAAAAAATATTTAAAATAATTATCAATTTACTGAAAGGAAGCAAAACAAAAACATTCTGACATAACAAAAACCAAAATACACATTCACACTGATATAATATACTCATAAATGTATCAGAACTGCACAAAGTATTTCATAATAATATACAATATACAAAAATTATTTGCATTATACAAAATTTCATACTTATCCTGATAACTTGTACGGTTTATAATCAAAGTCATATTGTAGCTTTAGCATCAAAGTACGTTATTATTGTATTCAATACATTGTTATTGTAAGAGAGGGAGCGATGAAAATTGTGACTGAAAATTGGGTCGCAAACATCTGTCTGAGAAGCACCGCAGTATGGATTAAGATATAAATGGGGGACACGTTTTACACTTTAAAGTAAATATTATAGCCTTTTAAACATGTTTACAAAACTTTTGTTGATTAAATTTGTTACAAGTTTTCATTTTTACAGAACAAAAACTAAATAACATGTATCCCTTTTATTTAAGGTATCCGACTACGTTCGGAACCATGATTTTGTAAAAGCGTATAAATGGATAATATTTATGATATTTAGGGTCACTTAGATTAGAATACATGTATAAAATTGTTTTAAGGACATTTTGACAAAATAAATTATTTAAATACAATATTTCGCCAAAAATTAACTTAGAATGACCTTTTTTCAAAAAGTTCTTTTATGAAAAGTGCCGTATAATATTAATATTTTTGCTTACATAAAGTAAAGACTTCTCTAGAGGGTCATATTTTAATACCATAGACGGGAGAAATTGTAAGAAAAAAACACCGCTAATTTTTTCAATTGGTAGTAACTCTGAAAATAATGTGAATTTCTCAAAAATCCTAATTCAGGCCCACTGGAGAAGTTTTTACTTTATATATGCAAAATATTAACATTATAAGAGAATTTTTCCTAAAAGGAGAACTTTTTGAAAATAAGCCATTCTAAGTAGATTTTTTGCCAAACTATTGCATTTAAATAATTTTTTATTCTAATAATATTCTAAAAATAATTTTATGCATGTATTTTAATCTAAATGTCACGAAAATTATCCGTTTATGCGCTATTTTAAAATCATGGTTCCGAACGTAGTCGGATACCTTAATCTAAAGAAATCCATTAACAGAATCTATTTTTGATCGTGGTGCCGAAGTAGGTGTTTCGTGTATAACATTAGAACCAAATTAACTTGTAAAGTAAGTCAACGAATGAGCATTTTCTCTGTAAGCGAAACATTTTTTAACAAAAAAAAAATATATTAATTTTGTATAATTTGTTGCCATTCAAAAGCGCCCTTTACCCTCAATAACCTTTGCTAGAAAGCTCTACAACCATTCCTTTCATCATCAAAAAAAGCCTCGCCCCACTTTCAGAATTTATCTAAATCTGTAACGGCGCCAACCTCCCGCCGTTCCAAACAAAGCCAAAAAGTGACGTATTACCGCCAAATTCATGATTCCACCTGTAAGAGCAACCATGCATGTGTTTACCTGTTCTCTTCTTCCAGAGAAACAAGTCCTCTCTCAATGCCAAACTGCCCAATGCCTGGGGGCCCATTCTTTTTACGTATGCCTTGAAGTCTTTCTACTGTTATTCTGGAACGATTCTTTGTAGAACGCTGTTAGGTTTCGAAGTTAAGAAAGGTAAGTTTATTTTCTATCCATTACTTCGTAACTACGATGCCATATGCAATGTAAATTAATAACATTAATTTTTATTTGGACGGTGAGAGATTGAGAGTTCAAAGAACTATTCTTGTTTTGTTATCCAATAGAGCAACAGACATCTTGACCCGCTACGGTCAATTTATACATGCATTAGCGCTTCGGTGGGATTCTGTTATTGTGGAGAGTAAAAATTATTATACGCTTGGTTATTTAAACGGTTTTGTGGAAATTCTTTAATAAATCCTTCAGTTATATGTGTATAGGGTTTAAATAGAGAAAATATACTACACACACACACACACAGTTATTCGCAAAATTTGATGAAACAGAACTATTTTTCATAACGTAATTGTTTTGAAAAACAAAAGCTAAAGGGAATAGTTCTCATAGTTCCATAGTTTTAGTAACTGTACAATAGGTTTTATATGTGTTTTTGTATTGATGAGAGGTCTTTAAAAGATTGTTTAAAAGAAGCTTTAAAGTTAAAAAAGTTATTTTTCTCTGTTGTGCGGTATAACTTCCTTTGAATGAGATAAATATACACTTTCAAATCGAAGTATTTTTCATAACAGTACTTCAAACATTTTATAACTTTCACAGTTGTATTGTATTGTATTTTTCTTTTTCAGTTGATTAGAAGTAAAATTTAAATAGAGTATGCCATGTATATACGTGAATACAATTATAACTCTTTAATGATAGATTAATACTGTATTTTGTGTTTACCGAAATTGTTTAAGACTTAATTAAATGCAAAAATTCTTGAATTTCACGAAGAAATATGAAAAATATTTACCGGAACATCATGAAGCGGTAATGAAATTAGTCAGCTTAGTAAAACCTATGTAGATAAAACTGCAAGAAAGAATTTTTGATTAAGACATCCGATTAGATTCAGAGGCCAATTTTTCAAAAATAGATTTTCAGAAGAATTTTGTTGTTTTTTAAAGAACATAAATAGGTTTAAAGAGTCATAATTATTAAATAAATAACATGTATGCCCCCCTGTTTTTTTAAAAAATACTATTTTTATAAAATTATAGCAAAATTTTCGATGTTAATAAAAGCAGCATGGATAAAAGGACATTGAATATAATGCAATTTTAATTTCATGGAAAATGGATCATACTTCTTGATCCATCTGAAGTGCCCCAAACCACAAGATAATAAATATTTTAAGAAATTAATATTTTATAAGCATTCAAATTTGACGTCAATAATTTTTCGTCAAAATTACTTTTATATTCGAAGCTAAAAATGGCTGTAAAAGGTATTTAAATGTAACTATATATATATCTTAAAAGTTGCATTCTAACGGGCTCCTAACGTGTTTCGAATTTCAGTGAGTTTTATTGGATTATCTTGGAGATATCCCATATTTCGTGCACAAATTATCATGTGAAAATTTCATTCTTCAAAAACATCATTTAAAAATATTCTTATAAGTTATGCAGATTAAACACAGTTGGACCTTTATTTAACAAATTCGCTATATCTCGAAAAAAAGTTCGTTATGTGAAAATTCATTATGTAGAAATTCTTCTTTTAATATACTTTATAAAACACAAAAAATAAATTATAAATTCATTAACACTATATATTATTAAAAAAGTAACATAAATTTTTTTAAAGTCAATTCCTACTTTGAATGGATGAATAGAAAGTATTTTATTAACGATTGAAAATTTGAACGATATATTTAGATAAGTAAATATATATATAGGAAAGAGGGAATTAATGGTAGGAATTGAAAAAGTAATTATTCATACTTTTTAATAAATTAGTGTCTATTTACTTTATATATTTTAATCATCAAAATGAACTCTGCAAGGAAAACAAGGGAAAAAAACATTGTCAAGGAATACACCGTATTTTCAACTTTAAAAAACAATTTTGTACTAAAACTAATGAATTTTTTAATGACATTTTCTAATTTTAAGCCTACAAGTAGTTTAGAACATACATTTTCTTATAACCAGTAATATTATAAACATATATTATCACATGCACTCTTAAATTTAATTTTTGACCAAATCTGTGAATTTCGTTTCAGTACTTTGTTCGAACAATTTTGAGTTTTAACGCTCTCGGTGAGTTAGCCCTTTGTTAATACCAGTTCAAGGTTATTGATCACCATAAAATGTGTTAAAAGAGAGAATAATTTGAATTAATTAAGAGAATATTTTATAAAATCGGGAGAAAAAATTGAATCCCAAGAGAAAAAGTTCGTTAAATTGAAAATGCACTTGGCTCTTTGGCCAACACTTTGCCATGTTTCCATTGAATCGCTATATCGTTGCTTGCGAATATTACAATTTTAACATAAAATAAATACAACAGAAAGTAATATTAACGTATTACCCATCCAGATATAAATTATTTACACTATTTTAAGTGTTTAATACACAAAATTTGTAACAATCTGTTACTTTAGCTGAGCAGAGATCAGCTTAGGAAGGTGTTTTCAAAAATCAACCCACAAAAGAGTTTCGGAGCGTTATAAATAAATAAAAAAAAATCCTTTTTGTCAGCTATTAGATCTACAAATTTAAACTTTAACAAAAATAGTTTTTTTTTGTTCAGCTGAGATATGCGAAGAGGTTTTTTTTTGTTTAATTTGCAATTCACATAACATTAAGTCTTTAACAAACTTCTTTATCCTTTAATCTGTATTGTTTAATTTTTCAATTCGTCCGTGCGAAGAACGGGTATATCAGATAGTATGTAATAAAATATCAAAATTTTTCCCGAATGAGTGAGTGAATATTAACGTCGCACTGTTCAGCTACACGAGGGCTTTTGGCGACGGACCACGTAATTTTGAACCATGGTCAAGTGATGTGGACGACACCTGAGCTAGCACCCCTCTCCTAACTACCACACCACAGCAACGGAAGGAGAAAATTTCGAAATAGGAAAGATAATAGCAAAGGAGATATCACGTAAACATTAAGTTTTTCTTGTTCTTTTATTTATGTTTATTATAATGCATTATTCGAAATAAAATTACGTTTCTGTGAATATTGATTTTTTTTTGCGGCCCACCTTAAATTAAACCTTGTTCGTTTGGCCCAAGTTAGCCATTGAGTTTGACACCCTTGATCTAGAGCAGTGGTCTTTAAATTGTGTTCCACGGAATCCTGGGGTTACACAAGGCATACCCAGGGGTTCCACGAGTCACAATAAGAAAACCGAAAATAACTTTATAAATATACATACAAAATGGATTCACATTCTCTGTGAAGTGTATATGCAAGTATCAAAAGCTCATCCTATTAATTAAAACGGTAAATTTTATTTATATATAATAATATTATTTTGCAACACCTTTTAAACTTTTATTATAATATAATAAAAGAATATTTAAACACGCGCGCGCGTTTTATCTTTATATATATTTCCTACGAGATTGGGAATATTCTATTGTTTTTTTATATTTGTCATTAGCACAATGTCTTTCAAAACAAAATTGTTTTCTAATGAAAAATGTACCTTTTTGCATTTGTTGAAAAAAACACCTATAGTGAAGGAGAAGAACAATATTTCAACCGATTCGATATTAAAATCTAAATTTAGGCAAGAACAGCTTCTAAATTATAGGTTGGAAATTCATGCAAAATGTGCAGTATTTCTCACACGGCTATAAATATTTTAATACCATTCAGAACATTGTGTGTAAGGGAAATATATTTCTTATCGTGAGTGGCTACATAAACAAATTTAATTCGGAATATTTAATGCGATTGACCAACAGTTCGTGTAAAAAAAAATATATAAGCACATATCCTAGTTACTAAACATAATGCTTGTGTAGGTGACACTTGGGCCACTAATTAATATTATTAAAGAGTAAATAATTTTAAAATAGATTATAATTTTTTAATAATAAATGCAATACTTTTTAATTGCCTTTACATAAAGTATCTATAACATGTTTATAACTTAACTCAGTGGCACAAGAGCCCATGAGGGCCAAGGCCTACTGTGCCCAACTCAGTATACGCAATCTTGGGCCCTGAGATGCATGAGCTGATGTTCCAGTCAGGTGATCAGTCTGACGTGAACCCCCCAGTGTTAAGTTCCCAAGCAAGCTTGGTACTCATTTTATCGGCCCACTGGAGCGATGGATCAATCTTGCCCAGCCCGGGTTTGAACCTCGGACCTGTGGTGTGGAAGCGCAATGCCCTAACCTCTCAGCCACTGGGCTTCAACATGTTAATTTTCTTTAAATATTATTTTGAGATATATTCATACATGGAATGGGGTTCCACAAAAACACCTTCAAGTTCTAGGGGTTCCGTGATTTGAAAAAGTTTGAAGACCTCTGGTCTAGAGGATAAGGAGGATGAAAAGAGGACCTGATTCTTGATGTTGATGTCTTTCCTCTTTCTTTTTCCTTTTTATATAAATATGTGGGTTACATTAGCACCAAATGGAAATGTTACATACAGTTTCATGTTATATTGCGGATATTGCCCGGTTTGAAAATTCGTGCGTACCCTTATCTTATTTTGATTACTGCATTTATTACAACCATCGCTAGAACGTAATTCAGATTTGAATAACTGTCTGGTCATATTTTCAATAAGATTGGGCAGCCCAAAGCCTGTGAAGATTCTTCGATTCCTACTATTAGCTCACTTTCTCTATATATTTATTTATATATGTTTATATATTTATATATCTTAATCAAATTTTCAATTGTTAATAAAATATTGTCTATTTATCCAATCAAGTTCAAATAATTTTTTTAAAAATTTGTAATGGATGACACTTGATGTTAATACAGTTTTTCAAATATTAATTAATTAATTAAATTTAATTAAATTAATTGCTGGTTTTTGACGCCAATTTGGATTCGTCTTTATTGTTGTAACAATGTAGCTGTTAAAACAAAAACAAAGGTTGGCGTCGAAAACCTGTTTTTAAGCCCAACAGTCAAACCGGGTGTGCATTGTTACAACAATGCAGACAAATCACACATGCTCCTTTTTTAATTCCTACTCTCTATTACTTCACTCTCTCCCTATATATATATATTTATTTATTTATTAGTATATATATCTTATTCAAATTTTCAATCGTTCATAAAATACGTTACATTCATCCATTCAAAGAAAGTAGGAATTGACTTAAAATTTACTAAAATTGACTAAGAAATAGTACTTCGATACTATCTCTTTATTCCTTTACTCATCTTAGCCTTTCAAACTAAAATATTCACACACACTTTAAGAATTTACTTTTTTTTTTTTTTCAGATATTAATTCAACTGACACATTTAATCTTTACTTTTTATTTTCCAAGTATATTGTCATAGTATTAATTTTTCAATAAAAAAATATCATTTTTTTTCTTTTCTTTTTTTTCAATGGGGCTGCATTTTAACAAATTAGCCATTGCATACAGGCAAAGTCCCCAAACTTGAGAGTCATTTCATGGCGACACCATCTAGTGGCGGCTTCATTACCGAATTTGGGCGCTTGAATTAATTTTTTAATTCAAGCTCTCATAGGAAGCTAAATATTGCCGTGATTTAATTTTGTCGAGAGTACAAGAGCCAAATCGATCCTCAAGGGACATTTTACATGCCACATAACCATATGACATGCGTACCTACGATTTTCGCATCCAGAAAATCTACTTCCACCGAGGTCGACAGTACAGTTTCGCAGTACCCTACAAATTTCAATACTGAATGTGTTATGTTTTTTTTATTTATTATTATTATTATAATTATTATTATTATTATTATTATTTTGCATTTTCTTGTGACCCATATTCTTGGGAAGCTTGTCACCGAATTTCAGATCTGATAACCAATAAGTTTTTAAGATATTTTAAGTCTTGGTTTCGGTTTCATTTTAAAGCATTGTGTTTCACTCTTTTGAATTAATTAAAAATATTTTTGAGCACAATCAACTCTTTGATTGCGAAAAATTGTAATTAATTTCAATTTTCATTGCTAAAGTAATTTCTGCTTTATGTTTTGAGTTCTCATAGTCACTTAATTAAGATTGATTTCAAAATGCCAGTTTTTGTTTTAAAAAATAATTTATATAACTTAGAACAGTGGATACTCAACCTGCGGTCCGCATGTGGCCCCCGGACCTTTCTGAGTGGACCGGTCAGAGCTCGTTGCACTAACAAATTCAATTGTTTAAGAAAAATGCATGAAAAATTTAGTGAGAGAGAAATTCTTTCAATTAAGAAAACACACATATCAGTTTTGCTATCGATGTCGTGCTTAGGGATTGCAATACCGATATTTTGAGCCATTTGTACAATTTTGTAATACCGGTATTCACAAGTTTTAATACCGGTTTCTCGGTATTTACTAGAAATCATTTAAAATTGTCTCCATTATATGTTCAGGAATCACTAACATAGCAAAATAGTATACGTTTTTGTTTGTGTGTCTCCCTAACCGGCAAAATTAATTAGATTGGGGATATAAAATTACACTGTACACAATCAAGAGAAGTGATAAAATATGAGAATCATCCAAGGAGGAGGGCCAAAACTATCCAATTACAGCTCAGAGCGGTATTGCACACGCACAGGATTTATAGTCTAATATTCGTATATGTGTGAAAACAAGGCTGTAGTTGTGAACGAAGAGTGTAATATTTCGATATATTTTAAACTGTTGAGTTAGTTATTCACATTGAATGTATGCATATAATATTTTAGGGTTCAAAATATTTTTCAGATTCATTATATATATACTAATAAATAATAACCCATAATAATGAATAAGAATAACTTTAAAGAACATAAAAAAATCATTTGATAATATACTTCGGTTTGGTTTCATTATTCATGTGATGAAAAGAATATGGTGGCACAGTGTAAATAAGATGTTCCTTTTCTTTTTTGTGATTCTTTATATACTGTTATAATTTATAAGTTACAAAATTATTTTTGCGATATTTACATTCTCTAACAAAGCAAATGGCAAATAAAACAAAACAAAAAAAAACGCCTGTGTTTTCTTTCATTTTCTAAAATTTCTACTACCGGTATCCCGGTATTAAGATCTAAAAAATACCGAATGCCGGTATTGCAATCCCTAGTCGAGCTGGTACGAATTGTGAGATAACTTTTTTCTTTTTGTGATTGTTACAGTTTGTGTTAACAAATAACAAGGGAGTAGCGACCGTTTTATGAATGAAATTAATTTTTAACTACCCCCTATGTCTCCCAAACGAAAAATATGTAAAGAATATATGTTGTTTCAAGACGTTGGGGACATGACTGTTTCGTTGAAAAATAAAAAAATAAATAAACATGGATCAACAACTTGTTTAATTCGTAGTGAAAATGTTATTTTAAAAAATATAATTTTACTCGCCAATATACCACTAAGCATAAATCTTTTAATGGCTCTTTTTCTTAATGATCTCTTTCGAGACGAGATAATTTGGCTTTCTTAAAAAAAATCTTTGCAACAGGAACAAAATATTTCGGAAGCAGGGGTCCTTTGGAATCACTGATGAATGGAAATTGAAATTATCCCATAACTGGGTAAAAAATGCATAAAACCTATCCTTTGGGAGTTGAGTTTGATAAAGTTTAATATAGTTTTAAAATAATATCCGAAATTATGAGTTTTAATATTTTGATCAATTTTCCGCATTTTAAATGTACTTGATCTTTTAGCGTCCCCTCTACCTTTAATCCTCGTGGCCGCGGTAGCCGAGTAGTCAAGGTATCGGATCGTGGCTGGCATTGTCACGAGTTCGAGCCCAGTACCACTAAAGACCCACCGTGTAAGGGAGCGATGCACGTTAAATCCGTCGAGAGCTCAAACGTCCTCCCGTTGGTGTGGTAGTTAGGAGAGGGGGTGCCAGCTCAAGTGTCGTACATGTCACTTGACCATGGTTAAAAAAAACGTGGTCCGTCGCCAAGGGAGCGAGAGTGAGTGAATATTAACGTCGCACTGTTCAGCTACATGAGGGCTTTTGGCGACGGAACACGTAATTTTGAACCATGGTCAAGTGACGTGGACGACACCTGAGCTGGCACCCCGTCTCCTAACTTCCACACCACACCAATGGAAGGACGTTTCAGCTCACTACAAATTGAACGTGCATCGCTGCCCTACACGGCGGGTCTTTAGTGGTACTGGGCTCGAACTCATGACATGCCTACCATGATTCGATACCTTGTCCACTGGACTACCGCAGTCCTGTCCGTCGCCAAAAGCTCTCGTGTAGCTGAACAAAGTGCGACATTAATATTCACTCACACTTTAATCCTCACGTGCGGCCCGCGAGAAATGGTTGACATATGTATGTGGCCCGGCGGGAAAAAAGATTGAGTACCCCTCGACTTAGAAGCTATATCATTAATCTTTCCCGTTGAGAAAATGCCATGGCCAAAACGTTCCAAAGGTTGCTATGAAAAACAATATTTCGAAGGGATGGAATACTACTGAAAATGATGTATCTAAAAATCAGCCCCAACTGCTAAAAGTATTGTTCTATTTAAGTACCGATACAAGTATTCTGAATTCATGTATTGCAGTTAAAGCTGAATATTTCCATCATGTACCAAACTACATTATACGAGTAGTAAACATACTGTAGTACTATATTATAGGTATTTTAAAGTCAAGCAACAAAAACTAGAAACTTGCTAAAACAGCTCCAATTTAAATTTGAAAAAAAATTAAATATGTACAAACCTAGCGATTTTGAGCTTAAGTTATTATTATTATTATTTTATACCTACTTAAGTTATTATTATTTTATACACAAGTTATTATTTTATACATACTTAAGTTATATAATATTATTTTATACATACTTAAGCTATTATTATTATTATTTTATACACACTTAAGTTATTATTATTTTATACGTAAATGTTTTGTGTTTCAAAACTTTTCTAAAAATATTAGGTTAAAAGATCATTCTTGTTTTAACTGTTATGAGCAACCGATATGTGACCAATACGTAGTAACCACTAAGACGTTGTCAAATCTGAGCTCACGGCACGGCACTCCTGATATATTATACGGTGGGATACGGTACACCAGTGGTCTCCAAACCCCGGTCCGTGGATCAAATACTACCGGCTCGCACACAAGAAACATTAAATTATTTCCCTTTTATTTACTCTGGTATATTTTTCTTGGATTTGGGCTACTTTTTAGGAAAATCACTTTATATTCCTTGTTAAATCACTTTATATTCATTTTTTGGTGTAGCTATATTTTATTCTGAAGTCACGATTAAATACAATTGAATTAAAATTATTAAATCAAGTCTAAAATATAAACAATCAACGTCCTCCCCCTCAGCAGGCCGCGGTAAAATTAACAAACGTTGACCGGTCCGCGGCGATAAAAAGGTTGGGGAACACTGCGCTGCACATCCCGATAATAAGTAGCCATGGTCTCGAACATTATTTTATAAGCTTGCCCCTTTCACTACGTCAACGATATTGAGTCGCGATCTTTTTTTTTTTATCTTTTGAGTTACAATCTACCCTATTGAGATGCTATCTTTTAAATGCACCTGAAGTTTACATCATTCTAATATAATTCCTTACCCACACGTGACACCATTTCTGCTGATTGTATTTGGGCCTATTAAACGCTTTCCATACAAACTGGATTATTAGATTCTTCCTTATAAGAACACTTTCTGGGTAAAAACAAAAATTTCAAACAAAATGAGAGATCTCTGTTAGTGGCGTACTTAGACTACTTTTATAGGGAAAGGGTATATTGGTAGGCATGTCATATTTGGGAGAGGGAGGGGCTTCAACCCCAAGTCACATTTTTTAAATTACTTAAAAGTTCTGACTGTTTGCTGCAACATTAAGTTTTATTTATTCTGTTGTATTTTTCACTTTTCTCAGACACGACTTCTATAGAAATGGTTCGATTGTTTTGATTACATCAAAAAATTCACAACAAGGAAGTTCTGATTTAATTTTAACATTTAGCACATGTTTAACGGTAGACCATTGCACACGTTTAACCCTTAGCACATGTTTAGCCCTTGCCGTCTTTCCACTTAGGCACACTAGGCATGTGTCTAGGACACAAAAAAATTGGAGGGCGAAAAAAGAGAAAAAAAATTAAAATCCCCAGCAAGCATACCACCGCCTAGCAAGTCATGAGAGAAGCATTTCTGCGCAGATTGAAATGGAAAATGAAAAGTTTAACAGTTTGATGTTGTGTGCACTCAAAATGATATTACCATGGAAATCGATTACAATGATGTTATTAATGATTTTGCAATGATCAAAGTTCAGTTCAGTTCAGTTCAGTTCAGTGCAAACACTGAAAAAGTGGAGACTTGGCTAACGCCTTATGCTCCGATAAAATTTTGATCAGTTTCTAATCGAAGTTATAACACACAGTTCGTGATTGCAGTCTATCTGTAATTTGAATTATCGAGTTGTGCTTCAACTGAGATTGATGAAAGTAGAGTATAGAGTAACTGGAATTTTAGAATCTATTGGATGATGTCAGAAATTTTTCAACTTTTTGAACATGCTCTATTGATTTACATTTCGCTATTGAGGAATAAGACCATTCTCCGTGGTTGGAGATAAAATTTTTCAAAATTGCACGCTGTGATTTGTATTTGATACAGTTTAATATAAAATGTTCACTAGTTTCTGGTACTTTACAATCTGCACACAAAGGAGAATCTGTTAGTTTAAAAAGGAAATATATATCATTTAACGGTAATTTTTTAACACGCAACTTATTGATTAAAACTTCTGTATTTCTATTTTTTGCTGCTTGTCTGTTCCATTTTTCAAGATGAGAAATATAAAAAATTTTTTTATGTCTCTCGCTCTTTTTCCATATTTCTTCACTGTTGATTTTGTGTTGTTTTTTAAAATATGTATGTAGATCTTCATAAGTTATCCAAGAAATAATATTCCACGGTTCTGGAAAGGCTTTAGCTAATTTGTCAACTTCTTCATTAATCTCTATTCCCTTGTGAGCTGGTACCCAAATGAATGTAATTGATTGAGCTATTTGGAGGCACTGATGTAAAGTTGAACTTAAATTTAATATTATCGTATTGGATTTTCTATTAATATTTTGGATGCTTTTTAAGACTGATAAGCTGTCCGTCAAGATGATATAGTTTTCTGTTTCAGAAACCCAATTTTTTAATGCAGTCCATATGGCTATAGCTTCAGCTGTGAATATGGAAATCATGTCTTTCAGTATGAAATTTCGTCGAATTTTTTTCTTAGGGATTAAAATTCCTATTGATGTTTGATTAGTATTTTTTGAACCATCGGTGGCTATTATGATATTGTTATTAAATTTTGGCTGAATGTAATCATTAAACATATTTTGTATTATATCATCTGGAAGATCTTTGTTTTGAAATGGTAGTTCATGAGTATATATATTTATTTTGCGATTATCGTAGATTGGGGGAGGAGGGATCCATTGAAGAATATCTACTTTAGAGATGCATAATTCTTGGAGAAGGTTGATCGTCTTTTGAAAAATACTGATCTCTTTTTCTCTATATTTATAAAAATTACTATCTATATTCCAAAATAAACTTGCGTTCGGTGACCAGTCTTTTAATGCTATTTGCTTGGTTATAAATTTTTGGCAAAGAAAATTATGGCGAGAATTAATATTTCCATTCATAGACTCTGCTCTTAATAAATCCAACGGGGTATTTCTTGGGAGACCTAGGGCTAAACGTAAGGCAGCATTGTAAATCGGTTCTAGTTTTTGTCTGTTGCTATTGCTAGAAAAGGAAAATAGTTGACTTCCATAGTCAAAGATAGAACGGATTGTGGCATTAATAATATTTAAAAGATGATCAGATCTTGTTCCTATTTTCGGAGAAGATAAGGCTTTAATGGCATTTAAATATTTAAATCCTTTTTGACGTAAGTAATTAATGTGATTTTTCCAGGTGATATTGGGGTCGAAGATGATACCCAGGATTTTCAGACTCTTCACTTCGGGAATAGGTTTGTCGTGATCAAAGTTCGAAGAAAACTTCTGTTGTAACAGTACAATGACAGTGACTCCACAAAGAATAAGGATACCCAAAATTGAAATATAGTAAAACGATAAGTGATGAAAAAGATGATAATTAACAGTTCATACAATAATTGAAAGCAGTTCATACAATAATTTATACTCTATACTGTAATTGCAAACGATTTCAGTCAGTTACTGTACTAATTTACAAAAGGGTGGGTGGGTTGTCCGTACTGGCGTAGCTAGTTTTTGAGTGGGCCCTGTATTAAAATTCCTTCGGGGCCTTTTTTTAGGTATGAGAACCCTATTAGTGGGACTGTAGTTACAAATGTTGAGGCCCCTATTGCTTGGGGGCCCTATATCATTGATATGGAAGTAGCTACGCCCCTGGTTGTCCGTAATGTCGTAAGGTAAGAAGTGGACAAGAATAACCAAAAGAATACCACTGTCCTTTCCTTATGGTCGGCGAGTCCATAGGCGATGGATAACGGAAGGACTCTCCGAACAGCAAAAACCAAGGAAGGGGAAAGAGTAAGAGAGTTGAAGGAAAATCCCTCCTCAACCAAAACTGACAAGGTAAGAATTGGAAATAAGTGGAGGGGCGTAACAATTTGAAGAGCTTAGGTCACAGGAGAGGTTAAAAACGGCCCTGGCAGATATTTAAAGTTTGTATAGACTAAATGTTCCCTATAATTGAAAAAAAATTCCCTACTGGAGCAAATTTTCTAATCAAAGACTTCGCAAACTCAACCATTTTAGAAATATTACAACATGTGAAATATCACTCTTTGATACATTTTAAAAGTTACTTTCTGCGTCTCTTTAATAGCATCTGATACTTCTTCAGAACTTGAACTACTCTTTGGTTTTGAATTACTTGGCTCAACAATGTGCTTTCCTCTAACAGATCATCACTATTATGGAAACTTTTACAATTTCATAACTTCTGCAGTTTCTTCTAACTCAAACCAACCCAACGTGTAGGGCAGCGATGCACGTCAAATCTGTGGAGAGCTTAAACGTCCTCCCTTTGGTGTGGTGTGGTTGGAGAGGAGGGTGCCAGCTCAGGTGTCATCCACGTCACTTGACCATGGTTCAAAAGTACGTGGTTCGTCGCCAAAAGCCCTCGGGTAGCTGAACAGTGCGACGTTAATATTCACTCACTCACTCAAACCAAGTAATTCAACTTCATAAATTTACGCACTGAAACATACTAACTTCATAAAAACTGGTTCTCAAAGACTCTAAGTATTGGATACTGGAATTTTAGAAATTTACGCTTGAAAAGAAATTTGCTGTTAAACATCATTATTTTCAATTGAAATACGTGGCAATTTTTTGGCAGAAAATGGTATATATAAATGTGAGGGTTTCTTTATTTCCTGAAGTTTGACAAGTTAGTTTAGAATATGTCTGAAGTGTTTTTGTTTCCATGGTAGAATTAGCTTTAAAAATTCTAGAATTACATTATTATATATATAAAGGCGTAAGAGCAGGGAAGTCTTAGGGCATGATCCCGGTCTTAGGGACTCGGCCTCGTCTCGTTCTCGACTCAGTCTCAATGAGATCATGATTCGAATAATTTCAACGGTCAACTGTTATTTCCGGTTGTATTCTCCGAAAGAACTGGGAATTTTGGACGATATGTCAACTGGCTATATGTGATAACCGTCGTCCATATATAGGTATAGGCCTATCACCTTACGCCATCATTAATAATTCATTCAAAAGGCGGCAATTGGTTCAGCCGGTTTGTGCGATTGTAAGCCATGAACATTTACTTGTTTCGGGTTGTTGTCGATACGAGATTTTTACAACGTATGCTATGTACTGTCGACTTTTAAGGTATCCAACTACCGTGAGTTTGAAAAGCGTGTAGATGTATTATATTTATAATATTTAGTGTCACTTAGATTAGAAAACGTATATAAAATTGTCTTAAGAATATTATTATAGTAAACAAATTATTTAAGTACAATATGTTGTGATAAAAAATGAACATAGAATTACCAATTTCCAAAACATTCTCCTTTTATGAAAAGGGCTACTATTATAATAATATTTTGCTTGTATATAGCCCACACCTCTGCACAAAGGCTGAGCTAGAATTTTTGAAATATATAACTTAGAAATGGATTTATCCATATTTTACTACAAAAGGGGATAAATTTTAAGAAAAAAAACGCCGATAATTATTTCAATTGATGGTTACTCTGATAATAATGCGATTTTTTTAAAAATCCTAGTTCAGACTCTATGGAGAGAGAAGTCTTTACTTTATCTAAGCAAAATATTATTATTATAGAAGCATTTTTTATAAAAGAAGAACGTTTTGAAGAAAGGTTATTCTAAGTTAGTTTTTTGCCAAAATATTGTACTTAAATATTTTTTTTTCTCATAATGTCCTTAAAACAATTTTATACATGTATTTTAATCTAAGTGACCCTAAATATCAAGAAAATTATCCATTTTTGCGCTTTTTTAAAATCACAGTACTGAACGTAGTCGGGAGGATACCTTAAGGATTATAGGTGGAGCCTGCATTTGTGTAAGCGCAGATGTCTGTAGCGGTATCTAAATAATACCAGTACTTAGACATCACGCGAAGACGATCGTTTTGGCGTGATCGATAAAGTACTGGCGTTCGGAACGGAAAGTGCCCGGTTCGGATCTCTTCCTACATTGGTGCCCCTGGACTGAAGTAAGAAAACGCAACATTCTGAACTGTCGTAGCGCCATCTACCGCAAGCAAAATAAATAAATAAAAAAATAATAAATAAGAAGAGAGTAAAAAAAATATGAGAAGAAAAATATACTCTCTCTCCGAAACAAACGATAGATCACCTTTCTCTCATCTCAGCAAGAAAATAAAATAAATAAGAAGAATATAAAAAAAAATAATGAACGCGAGAGAGAATAAAATAAAAAAAAAATAAACATGCTCTCTCCATAACAAACAAACGAACGGAAAAAAATCGTTCGCCTATCCATCTCACTGGTGGGAGAGTAGTGTAGCGGTATCTAAATAAAACCAGTACTTAGACATCACGCGAAGATAATCGTTTTGGCGTGATGGATAAAGTACACTGGCGTTCGGAACGGAAAGTGCCCGGTTCGAATCTACCTACATGTCTCTGCGTAAGAGAATGTTTAAAAACAATATGTGTGAAACATACAATTCTAAAATTTCAACCAAAAAAAATTTATAATGTATGAAAAGGCATGTAATTATGTGAATGTATATAATCCTACTTATATAATTCATTTGTTGGATATATCTATCTGCATTGTTAATTTGGCAAGAGTGTTGCACCGACAAAGAAGTGTTAATTGTGTTCTCTTTTTACAGAAACATGGCCCAAAGCCTTCAACCAGTGTATGTCATTGGAGTGGGAATGACTAAATTCTTACGACCTGGGACAAACAAGCTCGACTATCCTCAACTAGTAAAAGAAGCCGTCGTGTCTGCTCTCAGTGATTGTAAATTGTCTTATGATACAATTCAACAGGCTTGCGTTGGCTACGTTTATGGTGATTCAACATGTGGACAAAGATCCCTGTATGAAGTAGGAATGACGGGAATTCCCATCTATAATGTGAACAATAACTGCTCTACTGGTTCCTCAGCACTTATGCTCGCATATCAACTTGTGAAAGGAGGCATAAATGACTGTGTTCTGGCGGTTGGTTTTGAGAAAATGGAAAGAGGATCTCTGACTTCGAAATTTCGTGATCGTGTCAGTCCTTTAGACAAGCATATGAAAGTAAGTACACGACAATATATAAATAATACATCTTTTTACTCGGTGGTAAATATTATTAGCATTTTAAAACAATACATTAATGTTTTTCATGGTTATGAACATTTAACTTGATAAATCACAAAATCGTTTGTTCTTGACATTCTTCAGTTCTTAAGATCTCTCTCGTTTGCAGTAAGAAATCTATTCGGTGAAGGTTGAAAGTTTAAATTTAAACGATTTTGTTCTCTTTTTGTCTCTCAACGAGGACCTCTTTAGACTTTTTGAGGCCCTGGCCTCTATACAAAAGCAGGCCCTACTTGTGATCTTTCAAAATAGACAGCATATAGTTATCAAATACTCGTTCAAACGGTAATTTGAAACCTATGATGCAGTTTTACCATTTTGGCCAGTTGACATGCAGTTTGAAATTTCCTATATATACTTTTCGAAGAAAATGTACGGGGATAATATTTGACCATTAAAATTATCCGAATCACATGATTTTATTAAGAGTTGAGAACAAAACAAGACCTCCACTGAGGGCGAGGCCTTGGGCCTTAAGACTTCTCTGTCTCTCAATATTCTATCGAGTAATCGATTACTCTAAAAAACACCTTTCATTCAATTCCTACTATTAATTCACACTCTCGATATATTTATTTGTTTGTTTATTTATCTTGGTGGAATTTTCAATCGTTAATAAAATACATTTTAAAGCATACATACACATTAAAAGTAGACCGTGCCATGTAAAAGTCTGCCCACCCCTGTTTTAGAGTATTCAGTTGAACTGAAATTTTAAATACACGATTGTTTTGGATGACAATACTATACTTTAATGATAATTAATATAAATTAATTACCACTTAATGTTGTGATTCTGTCATATGTATATACATATTTATATTAATTGTAAGTATTTAATAAAAAGTAGCTAAAATAAAATATTTCTTTGTTGATCAAGTAAGAATTGACTTAAAATTTTTTTTTTTGTATTACTTGTTTTAAGGTTGTCTTCGCTAAATGTACGAGAGCATTAACTAAATGTTGAGCACATTTTTAGACAGATAAATGTCTCAACTTTCGTAAAAATTTGATACATGGTAATTCATACATCTGTTTACACAATACAGCGTTTTTAAAATTTCGAAATACTCCACAAATAATTAATTTTTCATTTTAACGCGTAAAATGGAAAGTTCATTTAGCATTACAGTATAGAAGAAAAAATGTGAAACACGTTTTATGCCAGAAACTTCGATAAAAATGAGTAGTATGGTAAAATATGCAGCTTTATATATATATATATACAATAGCGAAGCCCAAATGTAATATATACAGGTATTAACACTTAACTTCCCAATTTTTTAAATTTCTATAAAAAAATTATATCAGCTATTTCTCAAGTAATAATAAAACGGAAATATATATACAAAAATTAAGCTGTTTTACATTGAATTTCATCATTTTTTTTGTTTGTTGCAGAAGTGAAACATTGTGCAGTAGTGTTGTAAATTACAATACTTTTTTTATCTGAGGATTTTATTATTCATTATAAAATGTTTAAATTTCTAACCTGGTAATTTATTTCGTCAATAAACAAGAGGAAGCATAAAATATAATGGATTCTTTTTATAGCCACAGTTCTTGAGGCATCAGAGATTTTTATAATTGTCGTGATTTCTGAAAAAAATGTACTTCCATCTAGTGACAAAATTAGCACG
Source organism: Trichonephila clavipes (assembly GCA_019973935.1). NCBI lineage: Eukaryota > Metazoa > Arthropoda > Arachnida > Araneae > Nephilidae > Trichonephila > Trichonephila clavipes. The sequence goes on from BMAU01015500.1 coordinate 126,147, forward strand.
TATTTCGTCGCAGTTATCTTTTTCTCTCAAATAAATGATTTGTAGGTAATTAAAAAAAATATTGAGTCTGTTAAATTAAAATAAATCATATGCTGCAGAAATGCAACAGTGGTAAGTAAAGGGTTAAAGTTGGAATACTTTTGTATCTCAAAAAAAAAAAATATTCTAAATTCAAGTTATATTCTTTAACATTACACGCAGACAACCTAAGGCATTGATATGTAACCGTATCCATGTCTTTACATCTAATCAAAATTGTAAACTAGGAATTATCACGAAGCTAAATTTGTTACGGATGAAGAAGTTGCGTTTAATTTTTTAAATACATAGTCTAGAATTTTTTTTGATTATTTTTCGATTTCTAATTATTTATTATAATTTATTTCTTTAGATTATTGAGAAAGCAATTTTTTAGAGCGTAATCATAGAGAAAAAATTCTAACCAGTGTATTCATTGATTTATTATTCATTCAAGATTTTTTTCCCTTAGTACTCAATTCTGTTAAATATATCGTATATAATAGAAGAACGGTCTGTTATATCAAAACATTTTTTTAAGGTGGTTTATAAAAAGGAAGAAAAGCATGAAAATAGAAAAGTGAATTGAAAAATCGAGGCCAAAAGTTGCCTTGAAGAGAAAGAACACAGAAGACAATGTTTCACATACCTCTAAAACAGCTGTTCTCCAAATGTTTATAAGACCTTGGGTATACATTGACGCCAGCTTTACAAATAAATTGCATTAATGTGTGTTTAAAACAGAAAATTGTGTCCTATAATTTAATGTTTGGAAGGAATGTCTCATTTGAGGATACAAAAAACTTTTAATATAGTCAAAGGGTAAAATTAATTTAGGGTTATAATTAAAGAAAATGCAGTCATCGAGAAAAAAAATAATAAGTTTCGTATAATAAATTTCGCTATTATCATCGCAGTTGAACTAAGTAAATGTAAAGTTTAACCGCTGAATGGAACTAAATTATGGTGTTTTAACATTAATTAATGTAAACATAGCTAATTATCCTATAAAATAGAATATACCTAAAAATTGTAGTTTGGGTGCGCGTTATACACCCTTTTTTACGATATCTGTAATGTTTGCACAGACACTCTCTGATCTCTAACTTACACAAAATGACATAGGCTCTTGAGACTGCGCTGAGGTCTCAGAACCAACGACCAATAACGGTTATTCAAGAAGTTTGCCAGTTATCGCCAATAAATGCTTGGACCTAGTTGATAAATCAATTTTTCAAAGTGTGCTAATCTCTTCAATGCTGATTGGTAACTTTTTAGTTAACTAACATATATGTATTTTCTTCCTTATCTGTTTCACTCATAATTTACATATTGTTTCCACAGTAAAGAGAGAGAGAGAGAGGTGGCAATTAAACTCTAAGTAAAACTTCAAAAAATATTGCTCCATATTAGCTTAAGGTATCCGACTATACGTTCTGAACCGTGATTTTAAAAAAGCGCATAAATGGATAATTTTCATGATATTTAGTGTCACTTAGATTAGAATATATGTATAAAATTATTTTAAGGACATTTTGGCAAAAAAATTTATTTAAATACAATATTTCGCCAAAAATTAACTTAGAATGACCTTTTTTCAAAATGTTCTCCTTCTGTGAAAAATGCTTCTATTATAATAATATTTTGCCTGTATATTGCTCAGACTTATGTACAGAGGCTCAATTATAATTTTTGAAAAATTCACATTATTTTCAGAGTTACAACCCATTGAAATAATTATCGGCGTTTTTTTCTTAAAATTTCTCCTGTCTGTTGTCGTAAAACATGGATAAACCCACTTCTAAGTTATATATTTCAAAAATTCTAGTTGAGCCTCTGTACAGAGGTCTGAGCAATATACAGGCAAAATATCATCATAATAGAAGCATTTTTAACAAAAAGAGACTATTTTGAAAATTGGTCATTCTATGTTCATTTTTTGTCAAAATATTGTACTTAAATAATTTTTTTATTGTAATACTATTCTTAAAACAATTTTATATACATTTTCTAATCTAAGTGACACTAAATATCATAAATATTATCCATTTATACGCTTTTACAAAATCACGGTTCCGAACGTAGTCTTAAGAGGATACCTTAAGAAGAAATCCGGGTACTTACGTATTATCGCAAAAATTGCCAACGTTCAAGATAACTCGCCAAGTTGGTAGCCCCAATTTCACACGGGCTGAATTGGCAATCATGCGCTTCGTTTCAGAAAATGTCGCCAATAGGTTGAGATAATACGCAAGTACCGAAATCCGCACGAGAGAATCCGTTAATATCGCTGTTTGTGGCCATGGTGGTATAGCGGTCAAAGTCACGAACTCAAGGCAGGTGTGTATGAGTTCGAACCCTAGTACCGCTGAAGACCCGTGATGTAGAGTGGCTGATACACGTTTCACCTGTTGGAAGTCAAAGTCCTCCCGTTGGTGTGGAAGCTCGGAAAGGAAGTCATTATCACTTGATCATGTTCAAAATTACTAGGTCCATCGCCAACAGTTAATAAACCAATGTTCGTTTATGAACTAACCGGAGAGTGAGGTGACTCCACTTCTGGCATATTTTGCAACGGAAACTTTGGATGGTTTAAAATTGAATTTTGAGGGGAAAAAAATTATTTTTCAAACTCGGCATAAATGCCGACCCTAAAATTTGCCGCCTTGGACATGCGATCAGTTTTCCCGGCCCTGGAGTCGCCCCAGTAGCGCACACAGGAATTTTCAGGGGGTGCGGGGTCGAAAGTTCACCATTCTTGTATCATGCTCCTTTTGATTTTGTCGATTTTCGGGAACAAAACACAGTAAAAAACTAATTATTGAATAAATAATTAGCATTAATTAATAAAATTAATTATTAATAACAAATACTTAATTAAATTTTACGTATTATATACTTAGAATTATAATCAATCGGAAAAAAATCAAGGGCTTTTGGGGGGCCGGCCCTCCAGGATCCCCTCTCCCTTGTGTGCGCCACTGCACAGATATAATAGTAAACACGGTAAGTGACTAAGTGGATTAGATCATATGAAATTACTCTCCAACTAGGAGTACACATGTAAACGGGCAGATACATATAGATCAGGATTAGCTTTTTTAATTTATGTTTTCTTTCATTTCTATATTTTAGCGCTATGTTGTGAATCACTTGATTCGCCTGTTTGAATACATGGCTTCTAGTTACAATTAAGACTTTTTTTTTTTTAAAAAAGATTTCATAAAACTAGCATCTTTTAATATAGTTCTAAAGTAGCATTAAGTTACAAGATAAAATCAATTTTTTTTTAGAACTTCGCTAACATTAATAATACTATGGAATATTGAAGTGTTTTTCAAACAAGCTTTGTAATGAAAATCATTCACTCAAAAGAAGCTGCAAGATTCTTTCGCTTATAATATCAAATAAAACTACTATTTGATAGAGGTATAACTCACTAAAGAAGAAAACAAGCATTGTTTATAAGCGTTACAAAACCATAGGCAAAAACCACTTCTTTCCCTAATTTTGTTTTCCAAAACATTGGAAGGTTATTATTAAATTAAAAACTTTTCATTTCCCCAAATTCATATGGAATTTAAACATTATTAAATATTTTCGTAAAGCAACTTTAGAAAAAATCCTTTTTGAGATGCCTTTATTAAGCATCGAATCACAGTGCAGCTATTAAATAAACAGAAAAATCCCCCTTTTTTAATGCGGTATTGTCGGCTCCAACACGAATTTTGTTGTCAAAGGAAGGATGTAAGTAAAGAGTAGTAGACATTTATGAACAATCTGCCAACACACTATGCGCTAACATTTTATTTTTTTTTCCTTCTTAAACTATGCTGTGTTATCGGGACTTGATTTTTCAATAACTATTCAAAAAAATTTAGCATATATATTCATTATAAGTTTTATTTTGAAAAAAAATTGATTGATAGAACCATATACGGCCTGCGGTGCACACTTGCTTGGATCGGCCCTGCACATCTTTAAATTTTTCTACAAGGCTTTCCAGTCTATAAAAGAGGGAAATCTCAATAAATATTGTAACGTTTTCCGTCACACAGCTGTAAATCAGCTTCTTTTTGTGGATAGGATAACCACGTCACTATGAAAACCTGCACCCTTAAAATATTGCGAGGTCTTGTCTTTCGGCAACCTTTAACACCGCAAGGAACCCCTTACTCCACCCACGAGCCGGATGTAACTCGAGGATAAAAATGCCGACCTTTACCATCCCGGATCTCCAGAGAAAGAAAAACATCAATTCGGGACTCTAATGATCTAAACAATATTTTTAATAACTTCAATGTATATCCTGTAATTAATAGTTGTGACGTAAAAATAAACCAAATATATTTAAATTAATAAATATCACGCTACCATTATTTTTCTCAAACGTCATAACATTAAAGAAGATACTTTCGCGGACGCCGTATAAAAGCGTTGGGAACCCCCGGGGTCCGCAGACCACAGTTTAAGAATTACTGATTCAAGGAATAAAAAAAACATATTTATAAATCTTAATTTTTCGGTCCAATCATCATGTGCAGTATTAAGAGGGGGGAAGGGGAGAAAAAAATACCAGTATAAATTGTGCGAAAAAATAATTACACATGTGGAGGTTTTTATCGAATTATCTTCTGAACAAATAATTAGATTTAAAGAAAATTTAGATTACACTCTGTTGAGACCCTTCTCTACTTAATTCTTGAATAAATAAAAATCGCACTTTATAATGGTGAAAATCTTATTTTTTAGAAATTTATTATGTTAATAAAGTGAATCTACCTATCTATCTATATGTATCAATCCATTATCAACAGCAAACAATGACACATACATCCAAGTTGAGAATTTCAAAAATTATCAAAGATTTCCATTTTTCTTATGGCTGTACATTGTGGAAAATAAATTGAAACGACTTCTTGAGAAGAAATATAACACATTGAAAATTTTGGAATAAGACATATTTGTCTCAGAATTAAGATCAATGTTTTAGTGTGAGTTTTATTAACGTCGCACTATTAAGTTGCACAATGGTGACGGACCTCGTATTTTGAACCATGGTCAAGTGACGTGGACGACACCTGAGCTGGCATCCCACTCTCCTAACTATCACACCACACCAACGGCAGGACGTTTCAGCTCTCGACATATTTAACGTGCATCGCTGCCCTACACGGCGGGTCTTTAGTGGTGCTGGGCTCGAACTCGTGACAAGGCAAGCCACGATCCGATACCTATACCAATCGGCTACATGAAAGGGACCGAAACCCCACTGTTCTCAAACAAGAGAGCTTGCATACAGCCTTTGTTAAACAAAATTTCGTTATCTTAGTATCAACTTTTTAAATATTGTTTTTACCAAAATTATTCATCCTCAAGTAATATTCTTTCAATTTTCTTATTTATTTAGAAATAATTAAAAAAGTATACTATAAACTTATTATAAGACCACTTACCTAAGAAGGTCTAAAAATGAAAATAATACGTTTGTTATAATATTCGTAGGTGCGAGGTTATGAGGTAAACTAGCTAACTTGTTGCGGTACAGATAAACTCCAGGCCTTTTTTATTCACGCATGTATCCGTTCATTTTATTCGTAAAAGCCACACAGTACAAATATAATGAAGAGTTGAGCACTCATTTTTAGTCGCAAAGTCCCTATCAATCCACCACCCTCTGGTAAAGTTCTTTTTGGCACCGTAATCTATGTTATGGAAGAAGGCGAACCTTACATTTGTCCTTCATTAAAAGGATCAGGTTGTTAAATTCAATTTTAGAAACATCGTACAAACACTTCTACAAAGGCTACTTTTTAGTTCACTGGGAAAGAAAAAATGGGGTTTTTTTAGTATAAATTTTCCATTATTAGCATATACCCCCGAGATTTTACATGGGGCGCAGATCTCGACTTTAATTTGGCAAGGGCAAAACGATAACTTTTTGTTCAAAACCATTCCTACGTGGATTTAGAAGCATTGTCCCGTTGAAACATCTAGTTAGCACCACACCTAATGAAAGCTTATTCGATATATAACTTAGTTTGATACTGTGCAGGGTTCACATGACCCGATATTCCTGTAAATCAGGGGTGTCCAACACGCGGCCCGTCAACTCTTTTTAAATATCAGATTTTTAAAGTTCTTTCATTTAGAAATTTATTTGAGGTAAAATTTATATGTATATATAAATCTACAATGTATTTACCTGTTCATGTTTTAAAATAAATCCTTTTTGATAATAGAAATGTCCTTCAGATTAAAGTAGATTTATATTTTATCACAGTTACATTTGATTTTACTAAAATAAATTACTTTTTAAATAAATTTCGAATCGCATTTTATGCATATCCTTTGCTATGGATGGTACATGATTCTATGTGGGTGCGACTTTCGTTTCTCCTCAGGTTTTCTGTTTGGAGTGCCCAAAAAAGCAAGAGGCAGTCTCTCTCTCACACAGAGATGTTTTTTAAAGTTTAAAAAAATATTCAGGATGGTTAAGATAAAGGGCAACGTATACTTAATCGCTTGTGAATGACAGCACAATCAAATTTCAACAATGAGTAACGAAAGATCAATTCAAAAGGAACACCGTAATTTTCAAGAAAATGACAACTGTAATATTTTAAACATTATTTGACCATTGCATTATTATATTATATGAACATTATTATATTATCTATGTCTGTATACATGAAAAATAATGAAAACAATAAAAATAATTCATTCTGTTTTAAATTTTCACTCAAATGTTTTTTTTTTGTTTCCAAATCTAATGTAAAGGTACATATTTTTATGTGCGGCCCGCGAGATTATGTTTTTCCGAAGTGGCCTGCAAGGTCATTTGTGTTGGATACCCCTGCTGTAAATCATGCAAACCGTCAGGAGTAAATGCTCCCCAAACTATTATTGACCTTCCTGTCATTTGTTGATAGGAACACACACATTTTTTTTTCTTTTTTAAATCATTCCAACAGTGTTGCAGCTACGAGGCTCTCAAGGGGTTGAATTGCTGTTTATTCGAAAATATTATCCCCCCCCATTCGTCGTTCCATTGCATAGCATTTTTAGTTTATCTCGAAGATAATATTTCAATGACTTTGGAGTGTTTTCTTCATTTTTGATTTAAGACACTTCCGGTTAGATAGTGCTTCACTCCATAACGTCTTCAAATCGGGAATAACACAATCAAACCTTGTACCTTTTCTTCTGAGGTAATGCTTGCACGAAATACTACCACACTGCGTTTTATAATACCGATGTAATGTATAATATACCAATTTTTTTTTTGGTTGGTCTTAGAATTTCTTTACACAGACGCCCTTATTTAATTTTTTTTTTTTAAAAAAAAAGAGTAGATTTTAATGAAATCCTAATTAATTTTTAGTTTCAGTGTAGAAAATATCTTACAATCAATTTTAAATATATATACATTCCACACCTTCCAGAAATGCATTAATTTATTATCTTATAATTTTTTAACAAATTGTGTATGTGTACGTATGTACATAAATGTTATTTTACCATTATTAATATGGGCCTCCCTTTTGAATTTGCTTGCAGATAATTAAATCTGGCTACAGCTTGTGTGTTTTTTTACTCGAACTGTGGTCTATGTATTTTAGTTGTGCCTTTAATGAATAAATACTAATAGATTCGAAAGATTTATCCGTCAGATAATTTTCTGGATTTCTCTCAGTATTATACGCATGGGAGAGCGGGGGGCGTGCTAGCATTACAAAACGTTTAAACTCCACAAAACAGTCCTCAATCTTCTTTGTTTGTAGATACTGATGCATTCATCCGGAAATTTCGGTACTTCTCTTATCTTGAGTTTTGAATATGGACATCCTCTTTATTTTAATTGTTTAATAGATTGATGTAAGATTACATTTTCGAAAGTTAGATTTCAGTCTTTCAATCTTGATATATTTTCAACAATTTTTCATGAACTATTATGTATAAATTTTCTGTTGATGGGAAAGATTGGGATTCCATACAGTAAGCTTAACCCTAATTCACCACCCTAAGTCGGTGATAGCTCTAAGAAAAAATAATTTCTCATTTTGGTCAATTGACTATATAAACATCTCAAAAGTGAAATTGCAACATCAAGAAATAATGCACGTAGTATCAACATGAGTACCATCCAACGTTGTGTTATATGAGGTATTCAGGAAGGTCAATGTGCCCGCCGAAGAAGTGGCGCGCACAGACCGGGATATTCCCCAGTTGACTATTCGAGACCCTTTCTCCACGGCATGTGACTTCCGAAGCCGGTTGTTTCCAGGAGTAGTGGATCTATGCCCACCCAAACCATACGCAACTGATCACATGAAGTACAGTTACGTACACGGGTACCAGCAACAGGAGTACCGTTGACCGCCTAACACAAGGCTAGTCATCGTACCTGGATCAGCGAATGGCATTGTTCACGGATGAATCTCGTTTCTGTCTGTGGAGGAATGATGGCGGCGACCCTGTGAACGTTACGAACCCCAACCCATTTCACCGAAGTTGGGGTGGGATAGTTTTTGATCACAGGACGCCACTGGTACACATTGAAGGCCGTCTGACAGCGGATCGCTCATCACACAAGTTGTGGAACCTGTTGTTCTACCCTTGGAGCAGGTCGCACTCAACACGGTGTTCCAGCAAGACAATGCCAGGCCGCATGTCGAACTTTTAGCAGCCTGACTGGATTTGACACCTTTTCCTGGACTCTCCAGATCTGAATCCCACGGAATACCTGTGGGATTTCACTGAACGCGACATGAACCGATGACCATTAGCGCAAACCGTGGATGTGGCTTGGCAACGGTTACTTCAGACAGCCACCAACGGGCTAATTGATAGAATGCTTTGCTGGACTGAGGCCTGTATAGCTGCCCGAGGTCACCACATTAGATACTGAATAAATATATTTATAATGATTTCATTTTTTTAATCCTTTGCATATCCACCTCACCATGCGATCGCTCGTGAAATTTATATGGCACTAAGTGCATTATTTCTTGGTGTTGTAATTTTAATTTTAAAGATTATGTATTTATATTAGTTCATTGTTCTTGATTTTCGATTCCATAATTTTTACTTTCTCAATTATGTAGGATAATTTATTATCCTTATATTTATTATATTATGTATATGTGTACATAGTTGCATATTTATAAATTTAATTTTCTCCTTAAGATTTTTTTTTCAATTCTTCCAGAAATTATTCTGTCAAATAACAGTAATATTTTTAAATAACTTATATTTGTTTCCATTGACAGGTCCTTTCGAATAATCATCCAATCATAGCGGCTCCAATGTCAGCGCAAATGTTTGGTGCAGCAGGACAAGAGCACATGATGAAATATGGTACAACTAAGGAACACTTTGCAAAAATAGCACAGAAGAATCATAAGCACTCCGTGCACAACCAGAATTCTCAATCAAATCGGGAATATTCTCTTCAAGAAATATTAGATTCCCCAGTGGTATATGGACCTTTAACACGTCTCCAATGCTGTCCAACATCAAATGGTGCAGCTGCTGCTGTGCTTGCCTCAAAGCGTTTTGTTGAAGAAAACCACTTACAAAGTCAAGCTGTAGAAATCGTCGGTATGGAGATGTCTACAGACCCACAATCCAGCTTGTCGGAAAACAGTTGTATCAAGATGGTTGGATTTGATATGACAAGAAATGCTGCTCAACAACTATATGCCAAAACTTCAATCACGCCTCGAGATGTAGATGTTATAGAGCTACATGATTGTTTCTCCACAAATGAACTCATTACTTACGAAGCACTAGGACTTTGCGATGTAGGTAAAGGAGCTGAATTGGTTGATGCTAATGATAATACCTATGGAGGTAAATATGTTATTAATCCAAGTGGGGGATTGATTTCTAAAGGACATCCTTTGGGTGCAACAGGTTTGGCACAGTGTGCCGAGCTTTGTTGGCAATTGAGAGGTGCTGCTGGGTTAAGGCAAGTTCCCAGAGCTCAAACCGCTCTTCAGCACAATATTGGATTGGGTGGTGCAGTAGTTGTAGCTCTGTACAGACATGGCTTCCCTGAATTATCACGCAATCATAAATCCAAATTGTGATTGCTAATGCAAACAACTACTTGCTGTTAAAGTATGTAGCAATCAGTAATTCTAATAATATGGGTGAGATTTTGTATACTTGATTAATATTCTTTGTAGTAGAACTGTATATTATGTTGCAATAAAACTTTGTTGTGTTTTCAAAAATGTTTTTCGTTCAAAACATTGTGTGTATTCACATACAAATTACTGAATGCAACTATTGTTAAGATAACAAATAATTGCACATGATTCAAAAAAAAAACAGTGTGTCGGCTCCGACGTACGCCTGGAGTTTACACCTTAAGTACGGTTGTTTTTTATTATATAGTAGGCAAACAGGGTAAATAAATGCATCTCGTATAACACTGAAAGCACGCATGCATTTTCTTTATTCTATTCACATTTTCATATTGATTCGATAAAATAATATGCACACACACAATCGGACCTCTATTTAACGAAGACACTAATTCTCGAAAAAAGTTAGTTATATAGAGGTTTATCTTTCAACATACTTTATAAACCACATAAAATAAGTTTTAAATTCATAAACACTGCATATTAAAAAAAGTAATTATTCATACCTTTTTATATAAAAATCATTATTTTATACATCTTAGCCATCAGAAGAAAGGGGGCAAAATGCAAGGAAAACAAGAACATATATTTTTATCATTAAGAAAGTAATTTTAAAAACATACATTATTTTATAACTAGAAATTCTAAACATACATTATCACATGTATCCTTAAATTTAATGACTTATAAAATCCATTAATTTTGTTTGAAAAAAATGATCTGTTTCATATTATGCCTCACATCTTTGCAATGCACCAAAAATCCCTGAGAAGGCGTATTTTTAAAAAAATTTTTCTAGCCATCCATAGCTACCTACAAATTTGTCGTATCCCAATACCTTTGCAAATTGGAGCTTTCTTTATAAAGAAAGGCACAGAGATCGGAAATTTTTATCTCGCACTTGTGTATCCACTTCAAAACTGTACTGTCGTCATCTTCATAGACACACGTTTTGAATAAGAATTCGATAAATGCTAATTTAGTAACTTATCTAGATTTTTTATAATAATTGATAAGCTGTTTAGAGGAATACCAAATTTTGAAGCAAAATCCTTTTTCTTGATCCCTTTATTCCCTTCATGAAGAATTAAATTTTTTGTTTGATACTCTAGCACATTAGTTAGGCACCTAATAAAACCACTTTATGCCAGACAACTCATTACCTGTCATCACTCCTCTAGTGTGAAGTGGAAAGATAATTCATTTTACACATGGCCACAAAAGTTGACTGAAAAGATTGTGTCATGGCAAAGTTTGCAACTTCATTGGTATGACTGAGTCCACCATTTTCAACATATATGTACCCATGTTTGAGGAGTGTAGCTTCCACAACATTCTTTTAGCTGGGTCAACTTAGAAAAGAAAAAAGGATGAAGGGGTTTTTGATAGCTTCACAGCATGGAGTGCCAATTGACCACATGTAAAAAGACCCAAGCTATTTCTATTCAAAATTAGCTCCTGACTGTCTTGTAGCTTCTCAGTTTGACAATGTCAAAGTTGTGCACCCTTGGCAATGTCTTTTGATGGCAAAGTGTTCTACAATATTTGGCTTGCTTGGCAGTGCACTTGATTGGACTTGGTATCCTACCCACTCTTAGAGACCATCTTAGACAACACATTGCAATTCAAGTCAAACAAACTGTATGTCATTTCCCTTCTCTGCTTGATTCTTTACATTTGTGTTTTGGTTTCATATTCTTCAGTAACAAGAGCTCTCCTCTGCCATATACAGCAATGTAGCCTATGCTTACTCTGAATTTACTTAAACACTTCTCATAAAGAGAAAAAGCTTACAATGGTGCTCGTTAAGCGAGGTTCCCCTGTATACATACATCTTTGCAAAGAAAAACAAATTTACAAGCAAAGGGTTCAAAGGATTCAGAAAAAGTTTAAAATTTAATGGGAAATTAGTGCCTATACGAAAATATGAAGATTGAAATTATCCACAGTGTTGACTTAATTTCCATTTTAAGATCGTATTCAACTTTTAAAATATTTCTGTATTTTACAGATTCAAAGCATAATATTGAATTTCAGCCTGATGAATATTAAAAAATGATATCAAAAGTGCACTGATATTTTTTTTGTACTGTATGTCAAAAAAATGAAGAGCCAGAAAAAATAAAATAAAAGGTTAATACTTAGTAAGTTCCCTTATGAGGTAAAAAAAAAAAAATTGAAATGGAGAAAATATAATCACTATGCATTTCTGTATTGACCTTGAAAAATTAAAGTCAAGCCTATACCTTTTACATGGTGTGTGATGTACACCTGCCTCCTCCGTGGTGCACCAAGGGCATTGCCTTTTGATGGCAAAGTGGTCTACAATTTTTGGCTTGCTTGGCGGTGCACTTGTTTCGACTTGGTATCCTGCCAAGCCCAACCTGTCCACCTTAAGAGACCATCTTAGACAGTGTATTGCAATTTGAGGAAAATCTGAGACTGAGCAACATTGGTTTGCGAGATTGCGCATTGGTCAATGACCTTTATTCTTTTGTTAACGTACCTTGTTAGTCCAAAACAACGAGAAGTATTGAAAAACTTTGTTGTGATCTTACACAAAATATCATATAATTTGATACTAGATTTACATTAGAAATCTCTAGAATTGCTTAATAAATAATAAATTGATTGAAATTCATAAATGATACATTTATATAACAACAAAATTTTAATACTTAAATAATTGGAGCTTAGGAAATGAGTCCTAGCATCTAAAAGATTTTTCTTTTAATTCCAATGGTATGTGCATGACTTAAAATGAACATAATATAGCACAAAAGAAACAGGGTACATAAACAAAAGAATAAAAGTCTTGATTATGTTGAAATGTTTTAGTCTTTATTATATATATATAATGCAATTTTAATTAAATAATATTTTTTAAAACTATTTTTATTACAAGAGGAAAAAATAATAGCAATCTAATAGCTATTCATATATAGTTCTTTGATAAAATAATTGTGTATTTCAAACTAATTCTATTTTAATAACTTTTTACAAGCTGATGTACTTGTGTTTTTAGACCTAATTCCTTTTTTAAGATTTAGAATCAGAAATTACAAACATTTTTACATATTGAACACATAATATTACTAATTGGAGGAAAACATGATTCATCCCTTAATAAAAAGTTCACTGTAATTTAGTTTAAAAAGTAAAAATTTATTCACTATTATTATAATATGTTACTTCTTTCTTGTCCGAAATCTATCTAGTACATACAGTTTTTTTTCTTCCTTCGAAACTGTATCTAGTACATTATGTTTTTTCCATTCTTTTTCCTGTGCAGACTTTTTCTTGAAGAATTCCTGTATAGTAAAAAAACATATTAAGATAAATGATCAACATTTGATAAACATTAACATTCAACACTAAAAAAAAAATTACACAATTTAATAGAATACTCAAACTCATTTTATTACTTACTCTTCTAGTAGTCTCTTTAACAATAAGCTTTCGTTTATTCATTATAGCTGATTTACTTTGGAATTTGCCTCTTCGTCGATTAACTTCTACTTTTGGAGGTTTCGCCGACTAGAAAATAAATTAAGAATAGAACGTTTTAAAATTAAGTATTTCTTCTTCTAAAAATTATTTATAGTCAATAAAATCTAAGAAAATATACAAAAGACAAATATTTTTAGACACGCAATTTTAAAATTACAGTATGATTTTTTTACAGCAGAAAAGAAGAGGTTAAATTTTATTCAAATGCATATTAAAAATTATATTCCAAAGGTATCCCATTTTTGTATTACTCTTGTGTAAGCTCATCATCACTCAAATAATTTTATTTAAAATTTCTACTTAACATATCTATATTGTAAATATACAGTATTTATTCAAATCTAAGCCACCATCGATTTTAAGCAGCATCTCAAATTCTCAATGAGTTTTTGTGAAAAATGAAAAATAGTGTAAAACGGTTTATCGACATCAAATTTTATGAAATTAAAATAAATTTAAAATGAGAACTAATAAGAAGTGAATAATTAGTTATTTTATACATATATAAAATATATATTATAAAATTTTAAATACATTTATGAACCTGTAATTGTTCTAATTGCACCAGCTAATGAACATTTTTTTTCCCATTCACCGCACCTGATTTTCAGCAGCATTAACATTGGAAAAAAAGTGCAGCTTAGATTCGAGTAAACTATTATGTAGGAAACCCCTTTACAATATTTTCTATAAATTTTAAATTTGTATACAAAAGATTTCTTTAAGAAAATTCTTGGTAACACTTCATTCAATCTGCTAATAAAAAAAGATTTTAATTCTGAAGAATATTGACAAGATGCTCAATATAATATATCTGTTAAGATAAAAAAATGAACTTGTATATAGTTTCAGCCAGGTCATGATCTCTGAATGAAAAGTCTTGAATGGGATCTAATAAGGCATTAATTATTGTTTTTATGTGAACTGTTTTTCAAATAAAATATGGATCAAAAGACATGATAATTTGTAGATCATTTAGAAGAATCAAAACAAAAAAGTCTACTTTACAGATAGTATCATTTGAGTGTTTTAGAGTTATAATTATGTATTTTGGAAACTGAAGACACATTTTGTAATTGCATCAAATTTACACATTTATGTAAGGTGTTTTTTTTTATTTTTAAAAATAGCACAATAACAGTTTAATATTAATAATATTCATCTTCAATAATCTACTTTTTAAGTGAGAAGAATCTTTAACTGATACAACTGTACATCATGTGTACCAGAAGAGTTTTTACTTAATCCATTGCTGGAAGGTAGAGACAATCACAATGTTTGCTTCTATTACTATATCATAAAATACTTAACAGAAATTGGCTCAATTTCATTAATATGAATTTAATAAAAAAAATTGCTATGTTTAGTGACTTATAAATTACTTTTCCCCATTTTATATCTTAAAAATTTTGTTTATAGTCTGTATTATCTTTGAACATTTTATTAAATGTGGTTAAAGTGAGTGAATAAATATTAATGTTGCATTATTCAGCTACTCAAGGGCTTTTGGCGACGAACCTCGTAATATTGAGCCATGGTCAAGTGACGAGGATGATACTCAAGATGGTACCCCTCTCTCCTAACTTCCACACTACACCAACGGGAGGATGTTTGAGCCTTGACATATTAAATGTGCATCAGGCCCCTCTGCATGGCAGGTCTTCAGCAGAAATAGGCTCACACTCATGACACGCCAGCCACAAGTCCATTATCACCTGACCACTTAAGATAGCTAAAAGAAAGGGCAACTGAATAATTTAGTTTAAGCATTTTTTACACATATTAACACAACACCCTTTAAAATTTTTATGGTCTGTACATTAAATGAGGCTTAAATAATGTTTTATGTTTATAATGATCCTTTTTTTGGTTTAAAAAATAAAGAACATTTTATAAAGATAAGAAATCTCTCTCTATATATACTCACAAGCTTAGATTCCAAATGTTCCATTTCCTCTTTGAGGTTAGGAACATTAACAGCTCCCAAATGGTATGGATCTAAAGTTATCAATTCTGGCTGAATCTAATGGAGTAAATAGAGGTTTAGAAAGACATAATTGACATGGTTCAGTTAATTATATTGTTTCTTATAAGCATCTATTTTCTTTTGTCACAAGTAAATTTGAACTTTATGTAATGATTTTACCTTATCCAAAAGAGCCTTGACTTCCGTTTCTCTTCTCTGAGATTTACTCTGGAAAGGATTATTTTCAAAGGAATCAATATTTGGTTCACCCGCACCTGAGAAAGTAAAAATATTTTAGACAGAATGATTAGAAGGGGGAATTCATATTTGCTTATAAAGTAGCACATAAATTTTTGTTATAATGTTCAAGAACGATAATTTAAAATGAATATAGTGTTGACCATGATTCTTGATATTGAAAATATGGTAAAAACATGTTAATGCTAAAAAGTAAATAAATAACAGTTTAAAATTTTAAGATACAATTATTAAATACAGAGTTATTTAATAAAATGAAACCTAATTACCTGGAATTAAAATACTTAGAAAACCTGAACTGTGCCCAATACCCAAGACATCTTCAAATGGGCAAAATTTTACATCTGATACTGTAGCAGAGACTCTTTGTTGTAAATATGGTTTATTTACAGTTTGGGTACAACAGTCTTTATAAACCTAAAATATGAAATAATGTTTTGTGTTTGATTAAATATAAACATGAAACCAGATCAAAAATTTTTCCTTACATATATGATAATTTAATAAAATATCAAACCAGAGCCCCAAAATATAAATATAATTGGAATAAGAACTTTTATTTTTTAATACAAAATTACTGCAAACATTCTAAAAACTAACCCTTTTTAAAGCTTAATTATTTCAATATAAGTATAATAAATATCTACAGTATATTTAAGTACAGTAAATTTACCAATAAAATAATTAAAATATTTAGCTATTTATACAGTACTTTAAAATTTTTTGTGCAAACATTTAACTCACTTTTTTTAAAAAAAATCCATTGTTACAATAAAATTTGAACTAAAAAAATTTCAATTCCTTTTAATTAATTAGAGCAATGCCTTAATCAAACATCTTTTAAAATTATTTTAAGTTTTAAATTCAGTTGAGAGAATAACTAGTATTTTTATATTTTTAGTACACAGAAAACTATCAAAGCATAATATTGATTAAAATCAGTAACAACAAATTTTAGTTATTCTGGATTTTTAACTGAATTCTTTTTAAAATTAACTTCTGAAGAATGTTTCTAACTTGTGCTTTTGACTATCTTTATTGTTCATACAATCATGTATAAAAAAAGACATTCTTCTAACTTAGTCTTTACTCTAAATAGAACTGAATAAATTAGTATAAACAGGTCTTATGCATATTTCTAAAAGAATGGATTCGACATTAATGGAAGAACAAATGGTACATAATAATTTTTGATAAACTATAAATTTTTAAATTGAAGTCATCATTAAAACTAGTTTCTAAAAAATATTTTTTAATTACTAAGGAAAAAAAATTCATTTTCTATTGATTACTTACTGTATATTTACATATACAAATCGACAACTTTTGGAGCTTTTTTTAAAGTGAAAGTTAAAGGGTCAGCTTATATAAGGATCAACTAATCTTGGAAAAAAGGTAGTTTATTATAAACGGTTTATTAATGTTCTCTGTCAGCCATGTGCAAGTGAACTTAATCTTTAACTTTTTGGGTGTTTTGAATTGAACTTTTATTCTAAAAAAGGGAAAAAATAACAAAAAAATCACAGAAATCTTTTAAAGTCAGCATTTTTTTTATTACACGAGATCCCGAGTAATTTGTAAAATTCATATTTATTTGCTAAGATGTCTGAATGCATATGATTATCATGTAGCAAGTATTTTCTCTGGGGCATGAAGCATAGATCAAAGATCATGTGCTATAAACAAATTTCTCTTTCAACTTATTTACCAAAATAAGTAAAGAAAGTATATTTAGCTCAGATATTGTACAAAATAACAAATGAATGAAAAAATATGCATTGGCCTCAGAAAGGATTACCAGAAATAGTCAACGTAGGCATTTTTTTTTTTTTTACTGAAGATCAAGAAATATTTCATCTCCTTTACCCATTTAGCAACCCATTTATCCTCATGGTGACATTTAAAAATTACTGGAATTTTCCCCTCCAATTTGGCTTATATACAAGATTGGAATTTGGGGTAATTTTTGAAGAAAAAACATAGTCTCCGCTTATACACTGATTGTTTTATATTTGGAAATATATGATCCCTAATTGGATCTAGTTTTTAAATATAAAGATAGATTTTTAAATACAATTCCTTGAAAGAAAAAAGATATATATGAGAGAAGTTATATAAAAAAAACACAAATTGCTATTTTTTTTACTTGTTTCTCTTATTAATTCATGTAAGGGAAGGAAATTCCTACATATGCCTTAATATGAGTTAAATAGAAAGTTTTTTTTATGAAGGATTCAACTACCTTCTCACATTTTTTAACCAATTCTAATATACACAGAGAGAATGTGTCAGTAATTCATAGTATTGTTACATTTTGCAATTAGTTTAGCAACATATTTTGGAAAATAATTCATTACCATGAAATATCTTCATAATACTTTAAAATACCAATTTAAATATTAAACTTACCTCAACAACATCCCCCATTCCTGCAGATAATAAACCACGTTGACTGAAATCTAAAAAGCCAGCAGCATATTTTAATTTATATGATTGTAGGCATTTATAAGTCCGTACATCAAAAATTTTCACATTTCTATCCATGGTAGCTGTTGCCAGGTATCTAAAAATTATTTATTAATTAAAAATTTTAAGTTAAAAAAATCAATAAAATACAAAAATTCAGATAAAAAATATAATGATATGAAAAAAAAAAAAAAAAAGTGTTTTCTCATCAATCAGAAGCTAAAACAGAATTTAGTTTTTCTTGGTAGTATAAATCTATCTAATAAATTGATTTATTATGTTTAGTACAAAGATAAAGTGATATAATTAAATTCTTCCCCCTCAACCCCCCAAAATGAAGTATATTGTTTTAAAATTCTGAGTATACTCACTGATATAGTCATATTTCAAAATTAAACATAATACAGTTGGACCAACATTTTGTGAACCTATATTCTTCAAATTTCTCTATTTCATGAACTTTTTCCTGGAATCCTGATATATTGAAATGTGAATCTCTATTTAACAAATTTTTCAAACAACTTCCCGAACTTTAGTGACTTTTGTTAATTGGAGTCCAATTTTAGTTTTAACAAGACTTATAACTGAAAAAAAAGATTTCTATTTATTTATAAGAAAATTTTAAAATTGCTTACAATCCTTTATTATCTATAGCAATCGATCTTATTGGAGTACGACTACAAAGCATTCTCACAAGAGGCTCATGCACATTTGGAGACCACATGCTGACAGTACCTATAAGCATAAATTATACCACATTATATGGAAAAAACCTGAACAAACAAAAATTAAAGCTGTTTCAAAAAGGGAAAGAGAGGAAAAATTATAGAGATTTATACTTTTCTTCCGAAAAAAAGTAGAGTAATGCTTGTCATTCTTAAAATATAAATTGCACATAAATTACATCCCTAAGTAATTGTAAATAAAAAGAACAGAGATTATTGTTTAAAAGAATTTTTCCTTTTTAATTATACTAACAATTTATAAGTAATCTAATCATAAATGCATAAAATTAAATGCTTAGTAGTAGTAATCAATACATTAAATGCTTATATAGATAGAAAATAAATTTTACAATCTGTTTTCACAGTGTTCTACTTAAATATTTGTACACAGAATTTTTCAGATAAAAAAAACACTACAATTATTAATTAAAAAAAGTGACATTTCATAAGAAGTTGAGAAAATAATTATAAGAAAAATTGGAAATATATATATATACATATATACTCCTTCATATTTTTTTCTTTAATCAACAGTCTACAAAAGGAAATTCATGCATGCAATTATAAATTTAAAAAATATATATATGAAACATATATAATAACTATATCGAAAAAGATGTTTTCTTCATTCTATTTTGTACTTAAATGGTATTAAGTGAAATTAACCATTTATGTCACCTAAAAGAAATTATTTGGTCTTATGAAAAATAGTTTGAATGTATCTTATTTTTTACCATTTGAATGACCTGTAACAATGGTTGCATTGTAAGGATTCTGACACATCACATTCAAGCGACCAGCGGCTGTGAACTTTTGATTGATCATTTTTCCAACACATGTATCAAGCCATGATAAAATACCTCTTTCAGACTGAAAAATTTCAAAAATAAATACTGTACAAATTAATTTTTTATATCTTTCTTATTTTTCTTCAAAACAAGAATTTTAATGCTTAATTAAATATTCTACAACATATAAATAGTAATTATGAATTTTTATGACATCAGTATTTCAAATTATATAGTATTTTATAATATTAATGAAATAATCTGATAAATCCATTTTAAATTTTGCAATAAGTAGTTTTCAGATCTAAAATATAAATTATATTTGTGAAGAATTTAAGAGTTAATTTAGTACCTTAAAATCCAGCGTATAACACACACCACTTTTTTTCCCAAAGAAACCTGAAAAGTACATATACAATGCGCTTATGTTTTGAAGTCATTTATTTGAGGTATTAACCCGGGCTTTTGAAAAATTAATATACTTCTAGAACTGCAACCCTTTAAGTTTGTAAGGGATGCTGTTTCTTTTAAGATGTAGTCCAATTTTTTCATGCTCATCACTTTTTTATTTATTTTAATAGCTATCATTTTTATGCTCCAGTGGTCGAGTAGTAGCATTTCGTACTTCCACACTACAGGTCCTGGATCTATTCCCGGGCTGGGCATGGTCAACTCAGCCTATTATCTCTACTGCAGTGGGTCAATAAATGAGTACCAAGCTTGTTTGGGGACTTAAATACTAGGGGGTCTCACTTCAGACTGACCATCTGATCGGGACATCTGCTCATGCATCTCAGTGCCCAATGGCCACATATACTGAGGATGGACACAGTAGGTCATGGCCTTCATGGGCTGCTGCACCACTGAGTTTGTTTGATCATTTTTATACCCGGCATATAACATGCACACGTAAATTTCCATCATTTCTTCTTGTGCTAAAAGTGCATTATATGCCGGATTTTATGGTAATTATGTATGTATACAATATAACAGTAAGTAAATAAATATGACTAATGAATCCAAAAATTATCTAGGAAATATTTCTTTTCAAACAATAGAAATTAAAGAAGATCTATGATTCATATAGAACCAAATTTTCATCAAATACGTACCGATGTTGCTAGCAGGAAATGATAAGGTAAAAATTCCATCTGTAAGACCCTGTGCATTGCTTTTATACAATGAAGCTCTACCCCTTGATTATCATAAATGAAGACCCAATTTTTTTGAGCAGTTGCAAACATTGTAGATGAGTGCAACCAACTGATAGCATGCACAGATTCCATAACATTTATTTCACAAAGAAGACGTTTTGTCACCCAGTCCATAGCTGCAACATGCCCAAGACGTCCTCCAAGTAGAAGGTACCTAAAATAATTTATAAACAGATGCACACTTAAATGTTTCATATTAAATAATGTTAAAATTTCACCTTTTTACTTAATTACTGGTCAACTGAAATGATCTATGAATTTATTTTCAGGTTTAAAAGTATTTACCTTCCATCTCTTGAATAATTTATTTTATACGGTCCAAAATCAGTCAAAGACAAGGAGAACAGCTGTAAAAAATTGTAAATTATATAAATGAAAGCAAAAAACATTATATGCATTTATATGAATTGTCAAATAATTTTCATTTTGAAATAAAGAAATTGGGCCATAAAAGTAATCACGCATAATTAGCATAAATATGATTTGGATAACTCAAACTAATACTAGACCCCTAGAAGTGTGAAAGACAATACAAAAATATTAAGTATGAAAACTAGTTTTTGATAAACTTTTGTTATATATGTAATTGAATTACGAATTACGCTTTCTCCACAATCAAATACAAACTTATTTCATTTTTTATATTTCATTACTATTTGATTAAATATTTTTTTTTCAAAAATCAGTGTAAATGGAAAACAGTACAAACCTTAGAAGCACTAGTTATATCTACTTGTTCAGCAATATCATGTTGTGTAATGTCATAAATGTCTTCATTTTCATCAGGCTCAATATATCTAAAAAGCATAGCACATATATTAAAAACATAAAACATCCATTATACAACTAACAGGTTACTTATATCTGAAAGATAAAATCTCGTATCATGCAGCAATTTTGGAAACAAAAGACAAACCTTTGAACTCAATTGAGGAAAATACAGTGTGATGAATTTTAAGTTGTTATTAGTTTTAGCAAGCAAAATAGAAAGTTAATGAGTTGTTTGGAAAATTTATGTCAATTTCCAAACAGGTTTGAATATATTGAAAACAAATGACATGCACACGATGGTATTTCTGGCATAGATTTGAAAAAGTTTGGTAATGATATGTAAATTTTTGTCAGTTTTATATCCCTTTGAATATGGAAGAGAACAAAGTGTAATTTAGGAAATTCATGCTTTTCTTTCATAAGAAAAGAATAAATGTCACACAAGCAGCAAATAAAATACAAGTTATTTATGGCAAAGATGTAGCAGCTGAAAGAACTGTATTGAAGCAGTTGGCTGGATTTAAAACTGGATATTTCAACCTTAAAAATCAAGAATGCCTGGATAGGTCCTACACCTCAAATGAAGATCAGATTGAAACACTAGTTGAGAATAATATTAACCATCACCATTAATTCACCATCCGCAACCATTTTGTGAAGCTTGATTTCATTAACATTTTTACATAAGGGATTCCCACAATATAACAGAGAAAAATCCGATGGATTGAATTTTATACATGAAATCAAAGGACACCATTTTCAAAGCAAGTACATGAAAAATGAATAACTTACAATAATGTTCCGCAAAACACATATTGGGGGAAGGAGAATGAACCATTTTTAATTACCTCAAAGACCAGCTTTCATATGAAGAAGGTTGTTCTCTGAGTTTGGAAAGAAATTCTGTGTTATGAGCTTTTATCAAATGAAATAAATTCAGAAAAGTACTGCTCCTTATTACATAAATTGAAGAAACAAATGCAAAAAAATATACAGGAATAGAATGATGTTCCGTGTTGCATCAGGAATTTGCATGGTCTCATGACTCTGACAACTTGTTAGAGCTCAGTTGGTGTGTCCTATCCAATCAACCACATTCACCAGACCTCATGCCCTCAAATTTTCACCTAGTTAGGATCACTGTTAAATTCCCTTAATGGGAAAAACAAATTTTTTTGTTTCAGATAAAATATCATGTAGAACAGAGGTTCTCAAACTTTTTTGCCTCATAGACCCCTTGACAGGTTTTTTGGATTGGGGTAGACCCCTACTTAACAAATATTAAATTTTTGCAAATTCATCAACTTAAATGTGTTTTTGACAGCAGGTACAGAGCTATTTACTTGAAAAGATTTAGATTTCCAACTGTAGTGAAGTATAGTGTTTAAAACTTAAGAAAACACATGTTAATCAATTAACTTTTTAATTAAACTTTACTTTAAAATCTTCGTTTGTGCTTAATTCTTGTATATATAATCTGACATTTTTTTTTTCAAAGTGACCATATTAATTCATTGCCTACTGTGGTATTACGGTAGTCAAAACATTCTTAAAGCTAGTTTCAAAATCTAAAAAAAGGGCACTTAAATGTTGAACGTAGGTTAAAACATCTTTTTCCTGGCAGATTGTGTGTGAAAATTGAGAAACTGGAAAACATTTGCAATGTCCAAAATTATACTCCTTTAGCTTAATTCTGGCAAGAAAGGCTGTAATGTGGTCATTGTTTTAATAAATTTATGCTATCGCCTTGTAACTGCAAATTAGCCTCCTTAAATTTAGTAAATAAATCTGTTAAATAGTTATGTCTGGTTTCCACTTGATTAAATTTCCTTTTAAAATTAAAGTCAAAAACTGGTTTAATGAGAGCCAATATCGTAGACCCCCATTTATACCTCATGGACCCCTTGCAGGTCCTCATAGACTCCTGGGAGTCTTTACAGACCACTTAGGGAATCACTGATGTAGAAGAATTCCTCCCCCCCCAAAAAAACTCACAGAAGGATAAGATTTTCAAGTTGCCTGAAAAATAGAGAAACATTATGGTACAGAATGGTACCTACATAATTTTACAAATATAAACCAAAATTTAAATGTGCTGCATTTCCAATTCTCTTTCAAAATCAACAAACTTCTTGGACACCTCAATACTTCTTTTTAAGTATGGTACTTTAATAATTTCACATATTTTTTATGGATATTCACTGCTTATGCTAAGAATATATTGGAAATCCAGTTAATTTTTTTAGGAGCATTTATGAGGTAAATATGGAATATTGTACTTAAGCAACCATTCATTCAGTATCAAAGATTTAGTTTTACATAATTATAATTAAAATGTTACCATATAAAGTTCATAAAAAAATTCATATTGTTATATTAGGAATCTTCAGTAATATATATGTATAAAAAGTTAATAACTTTGCTTTAAATTGTTTTTAAATAAGATATTAAAGGGAAGTTCACTATCTTTTATCATTTCTTCATTTAGTGCAAATCATTTACGATATTTGCACATTTTACTTGAATTTTAGTTAATCTATGGAATATTTTTGAACATGTTATCCCTTGCTTATTACATATAGCAAGCCCTTTGTAACCATATTGATAAAATCTGAGGACATTTTATTCAAGAATAATTATTTACAAAATTAAATGGTTATTAATTGCATGTATACATGTTTTTACAGCTACATTTTAAGTTTAATTACTGTTAGATTTTTTAAAAATTATAAAATTTTATGCAAGGTTTCTTGATTTTTTTCAGGGGGATATTTTAATGAAAAACTTAAGAACAGCTCAAATACTATACATAAATTGTAAAGCTGTGATAAAGGCTGACTGCTTTCAATTTCATTGTATTTCTGTTTCCAAATGTGTTGATTACAGTTTTTAATGTTGCATTTCTATGTAAGATGTACTCTTAAGACTTTTCCTTCCTTTACTCCCAATTAAAAGTTGCACGATTCGCTCTCCAGTGCCATTGTTTTTCACATAAAGGCGTGTTTGCGATGTACTGGGGAGGAGGAAGAAAAGGCCAAAATAAGCAAAATTTTCTCTGAAATAAGTAAATCCTTTGTACACACTGTCAGGGTAATTTTATTATATTCCGAAGCCTTCAGAATAATTTTACTCATATCCGCATGAAGAAAAAAATTGTATTTTGGAAGGAAGGTTATATACATCCGGGGCCCATAACGCAATGGTTGAGGGGTTAATAGGCAAATCCATTAATTTAATTTTTAGAAATTTAAATAAAGAGAAAAGTAGACTGAAAAAAAGTTGACTTGAAATTTTAGAAATCATTGCAAACAAAAAATAGTCATTCATTTGTTGAAACACAATTGGAAATAAAAGCATTGTTGCCATTAATCAATGGCATCAAATGAATTGAGTGTTTGTGGTTTCCATTAAAGAGTTTTTTTGAGGTTGTGTAATACACAAATATCAGCATGTTATTTATAAGTTATTTTTCCAAATATATTTGATAAACTTGATTTTAATTAGTTTAAATAAGTGTTTGTCTTAAACTATTCAAATGAACTAGGGAAAAAAAGCAATTACCCAGCTTCTTCTGTTAAGAGTAGTTCACTTCTTGCAGCTTGTCGTACAGATTGTTTAAATTTCTCATTGTCTTTCATTAATTTAACCCGAAGGTTTTTAATTTTGATCCCACTCTATAAACAAAAATTAAAAGAAAAACACACATGTAAGGAAATATAATTCTTAGCAGTCACTATTCACTATACACCAACTAAGAATTTTAAACATCTAATAAGTGTTTAACTGAAACATAAAAATTGAGAAAATTTAAATATAAATCAAAATACAAATATCTTAAAAGAAACAGTCAACTTAATTCTAAACAGTTAAGAAATTTTAAAAATAAATAACGACTGTTAAATACCTGAAAAAGTTTTTAAAAACTTTGCAATTTAAAAAGAATACATCAGATTGATACATATCCAAAAGCATTACCTTAGTTAATACAATGTAAACTCAGCAGTCCATTAATGATTAATTACAATTCAAATATTTTTGACATATCAATTTATATATCACTCAGAGCTGCCAAAATCTGTTAAAATGTTTTGACAGCAAAATTTCTTTTTGTTCTTTTGATACTTTCATAAAATGCACATAGTTGAGAAGATGGGACTTACATAATCTGCACTTTGTCCTCTCTCATACTTTTTGATCTTTTCAATAGGAATTTCAGGCTCTCTGGGAAAAGGATCAAAAGATTCTTCATCTTCTACAAACTTATTTCTCAACATTGGCTTCTTTTTATTTCTTTTAGAATCAGCTTGAAATGCTTTTTGTTTTTTAAATGAATTTTTAGAATTTTCTCCAGAAAAATCGCTTTGTTTCTAAATAAAAAATAAAATACAAATTATATATTACAAAAATAGAGATAGTATGATAAATCAGATAAATAATCTGTACATAGCCTAAACTTAATATTTAGCATAAATGGTCATTTTTTAAAGTTAATATATCTTTCAAGTATGGATGCTGCAGGACTGTGATTGCCTTTTTGAGCCTGCATACTACTTTCAACTGTTGGCTAGCCTCAGATGGCATTCCTAAGATTTGCTTCCATTGATATTTGTTTATGTAAGTTTAAAATGACCAAAGAAAGGAAAACCTTGCCAATGTGAAATATATGCATCATTTCTACCTTAAATGAGAGAGAGACATGAAAGAATCCAAAAATCACATGAAGGTTAGTAAAGAGTATGGAAAGTCATTTTAAGGACTGGGATGTTAATAAAAATTCAAATAAAGGCTGGAGTAATGATGACTGTACATAGTGAGGAATTAATAATAATCATGTTATGTTTTGGAGGGTTCCAGACCATCACAAATTTTAAAAAATTCCTTGAAAGCAAGTTTACACAGAGAAATACCTCTCTTTCTGAAGCATAAATATACAAGTCAAAACATTTCTTAAGTAGTGTTGCATACACAAGAAGCTAAACTACTCAATTCGTCAAAATTTTTGAAAATCCTTTGGCATGCTGTATTTGCATTGGAGTTTATGAAGACATGCTATTGCATTATTAATTGCTATTTGCATTTGGAGAGAATAATCTTTTTTTTTTAATTAATTTGTTTGCCTAAAGACCATAAATCATATTTTACAGGTAGAAGAATCTGAGCATCAAGCATTAAAATAACTTTTTAGTTAATATATTGTTTTCTAAGTGTTGATGCAAATGCAACAATAGAAACAGTCTATTTAATTCTTAACAGTTAAGAAATCTTAAAAATAAATAGCATAGCTGTTAAAAATGACTGAAAATTTTTGTCAATTCATACATTAATTAGCATAGCCTAAATCTGTTAAAATGTTATGACAGTCAATTTTTTTGTTTGTTTTATTATTGCCAAATAATGCATATAGGGTAAAATCCTAGGAGGACCCACTGCTGTTTTTGGCGCCAAAAATTTTTCGCCAAAAGCGCCAAATTGAAGGTTTTCAAAAAGGCGTCAATGACGAAAAACTCTTGGGAAGCGCATGCGTCAGCGGAGGGGGGATGAAATGGGCGTTTCGCAAAGATGAAATCGAATAAATACATTAAATTAATCATTATATAAAGAAAAAAACGGAGAAAGCAATGAAATTCATTTTAAAAAAGTATTCTAAAACCAGTGTGTACAACATGATTTACATTTTTAAAAAAGGACGAAAGGGGCGTTTCGCAAAGATAAAATCGAAGAAATACATGAAATCAATTTTAAAAAATGTTAAAAAGCACTTACCTTACGCTTGCATTTCGTCATGATCTGTTGGTGGATACACCCTTGCGATGGATACAAGGAATTTATGAAAATTCTCATTCACCAACTTGTGATCGTAAGATCGCCGCCACATGTCTTATTAACTTTGTCATATTCTTATTAACTTTCAAGTCATTCATCACGAACTCATTCATGCTCTTGCCAAACCAATATCTCGTCAAACGCAAGATAATAGTTATAGCAAGTTTGCTTTTCGCTAAACCAAGTGCCCTTTCTCACACTCCGAACGACGTCGTGGCGATTATCTTTTGACTGGTTGCGGCAACGCCATTCGTAGCCATCAACCGTTCCCTTTCGCTTTTTGCAAACGCATATTTTTTTACACCTCGAACATTCATAACGAGAAGCAATTAAATTAGCTTTCATACACCATTCTAACGTCTCTTTCTTCCCCTATGTGCCCAGGAGCACAAAGAAACCTATCGTAGCCTCACTTTAAAGTAATTTCCTTTCACACGCCATTCTTAACAACCTCCAGCGAAGTCAAATGTCAAAATGACGTTTTTTTCGGAAAAGGCGAAAAATGTTGCACTTTTTTAGGGTTGCCATTTTTTTCGGTGATTTGAAAATCCAAATTTTTTGATGAAATGGAAAGGTTACCATATTGTAACCTTTATCGCTCAAAATTTGGCGACCAAAAGTGGGTCCTCCTAGGATTCAACCTGCATATAGTTCAGAAAATGAGACTTACAAAATTTGTACTTTGTCCTCTCTCAGACTTCCTTTCTTCAATAGGCACTTCAGGATCTCCATGAAAAGGATCAGAAGATTCTGCATTCTGTACTGCCTTCTGTTTTTTAAATGTATTTTTAGGCTTTTCTTCAGCAAAATAGCGTTGCATCTAAAATAAATAATACTTACAATACAAACTATGCATTATAAATATAGATAGTATGACACAAAAGGCAAATATCTGTACATAGCATTAACTTAATATACCAGCTATTTTTTTAAAAGTTAGTATCTCTTTGA
Source organism: Trichonephila clavipes (assembly GCA_019973935.1). Classification (NCBI taxonomy): domain Eukaryota; kingdom Metazoa; phylum Arthropoda; class Arachnida; order Araneae; family Nephilidae; genus Trichonephila; species Trichonephila clavipes. The sequence goes on from BMAU01015500.1 coordinate 154,791, forward strand.
AGTACGGGATGCTGTAGCACTGTAGTTGTTCTTTTGAGCATGCACACTGATTTCATCATTGGCTAACCTCAAATGACATTTCTAACATTAGTTTGTTTTAACATTTGTTTACGTAAATTTAAAATGACTGAAGCAATAAAAAACTTGCCAATTGTGAAATACACCAATCATGTGTGTCAAATGAAAAAGACATGGAAGCATATAATAATCTCAGGTAGATTGTTAAAGTGTATGGAAAAAACAAAACAACATAAGCGCTAGAATGGAAATAAAAAAGATGAATAACGGTTGAAGTATTTAAAGATGATGGTACAAGTGTACATGATGATGAATGTAGTGGATTAGACTATTCCTCATATATGATAGCAAAAAGTTGATAAATCCAAGTAAGAAAATGCAATAGTATTTCATTATTATCTTTCTTCAATATAAAAAAGTATTCCATCTGATATTGTGACTGAACACTTACATTATTAAGAGTTTTGCTCATACTGAGTTTCAAAACTGCTAACTGAGCTGTACAAAACTAAATGCTTAGGCAGTGCTTTGACTTTCTGTATGTAGAGATAAGCTTTTAAGCCAAATTATTTTTATACATGCAGGGTATTTTTTGTGCACATTTTTTGGGTACTTAGAGATAATATTAACAACCAGTTTCATTAGTTCTTATCTTTTTTAAACATGCTCTTTCTATATAAACTCATTGGCAAACAAACTAGCAAAAGATTTAGAAGCGTTAAAAAGTTCAAAGAATAAATAATTCTATAATTTCTCAGTTCTGCTAGCTAAATTCAACTGATTTTTTATCTATTTAACACATGATCAGTTCTTTGGAATAACTATAAATAATTCTTGGTAAGCCAACCAAAATTCTTTTATATCGTTCTAACTATGTACCCTTTCAAATTCCTATTAGTTCCTCATTCATCTGATTTTCCCATTTTTTTTGATAGAATGAATTTATGTATTTACTATGTTCTGTTTTGTAAGGTAGATCCCAAACTCGAATAATTTTTTTATAATAAAATAAGAGAAAAATATTGCAAATTATAAACAAGATTGCTTTTGAGCATGCACAGGAATAGTTTTCCACTATTAATTGCATATAGGAGCATTTAGCAACATTTTTTGATTTGACAAAATTGGTCAACTGTATATGTATGAACAATTTTTTGTTTTGAGAAGATACAACAAAAAGCTGACAAACAACAATAAAATTTGTTTTTGCATTCAAAGAAGTACTTTGATGACTGTTCTATAATAACAACTGTCAAATCAAAACAAATTAGACCAAGTAATTAATAAATCACGAAGCAGACTTCTACGAACCTGGTATTCACAAGGTAGTTGTTCGATACAATATGTACCTTCATATTAATGGAATTATGTTGAAAAATAAATCAAAGTAAGGTCTTTATAGAAAAATAAAATTGTGAAAAAGAACTATGGATTTTATACACCAAAAAATTCACTTAAAAATATGCCTTATAGTCAGTGGCATACACAAGGAGAGGGTTGGGGTTTACCCCCTTAGGCAAACAGATTTTTCATTTTTTACCATAGAGAATGGTAAATAGTTTTTTGAATGTACCCCCTCCCCATAAGAGAGGTCTGTGCAATTGATTATAGTAAAGATATTCAGAATATGCATAAAATTAATCAGCCACAAAAGTTTTTTTTGATGCAATTCTATAACTGAACTTTTCATAATTTAAAATCATTCAAACAGCCCAAAATCTCTAAATCCACTCATGAAATAACAAACAAGTTCTTTTCATTTGAATCCATCACATAAATTAATCTGTATATCAATCTGAGTTATTGTAACTGTAAGACTGAATCCAAGAAAAAACACCATATCACTTGACATTAATTTTTTGATTTGGTAAAAATAATTTATTGGACTTTATGCATGTATCTAATATCTTCAAACACAATATGGTATTCAGTATTTTTACACATCAGACAATTATTTATCATAAAATCCAGTGTATAATGCACACTTTTTAACACAAAAAATAAGAGCAAAATTTACGGGTGATAGGGTTATAAAAACGAGCTTTGAAAATAAAAATAGAGATTATTATATAAAGAAGTTAACTTCTACATATATCGAAATACTATTTATTTAAAAGAAATGACATCCCTTAGGAATATAGGTAGCAGTTCTAGAAGTATAATAATTTTTCTAAAGTTTAGAACATTATCTTGAATGATTGACTTAAAAACATATGAGCATTACATATATTTCATGCTTCTTTGTAAAATAGGGGCTGCGTGTTATACATCAAACATACCAATGAATGTAGAAATAAAAATATTGTAAACCCTTTATTGCTAATCATACCATTGTCTGTAGAAGGATGTACGTACAACCTAGAAGGGAAATTCCCTAACTACCCGACTATGGAGAGTTATAGCAAGTTGTTAGGTATAACTAATACCCAAGTTGGTTCTGAGAAGGCTGCATGCTCCCCTGTGATATGCGAAGTCAGGCCCAAGAATGGAGATCTTGTCTATCAGCCCTCATGAGATTTTAGACAGAGAAGCCATTGCTTACATACTTGTTGATCGGTAAATTCCTATTATAGCCCACCTATGGTACCACATTTGCCAAAATCTGTGACACCTTTGGTACTTCCCTAGTAAGATTTAAACCCTGAAATAAAATTAAATACTGTTCTTACGTGTCATATCATTGACCAATTTTGCCAAACTAAATACATCGCCAATTCAAAAAATGTCGCAGAACACTGTCATTGTTAATATTACTATGTTTGAATGTGCGCGGGTATGGTTTCCATCATTGGCTGTATTTTTCGGCATTTGGAGTAGTTTTTTGATTTGGCGAAATTAAACAACGGCATCATACGCAAGTACCAATAATACAAATTGTACAGCGGTCACTAAAATATTCATAACAATAAAACATACCTTCATTGATTTAAGAGGTTACATGAGATTCTGAGCAACAAATACAAAATTCTTCACTTCTCAACAAGAACTTCTTAAAACACAACAGAGAGAGTACAATACACATGGTAAAGAATGATTACATTTTCAGTTCAGTTCAGTTCAGGTTTTGTGGGATATGGAGCAACAAAGGCTATGATCCCCTGATTACATTTTGTTCACTTCATTAAGTTAAAAATATGTTGCCAGAAAACTTAAAGAAGAATATTTCAAATATATATGTGAACAAATAATGCATTGAAAACTTTTCAAGCTTTTTAAGGCTTAGTAAAAATTTTTACATACTTTTGTTTTTAATGGGTGGTTTCATGAAAATTATATTTTCCTCTAAAATTTGCAATTAACCAATCATGTCACTGTATCCGTCGTGCAGTAAAGCCGAAAAGTTTTGTTTTTGGAGACCGAATAATTCTTCTCTTAGTAACAAAAATTATGCCTGGATTTGTAACTTGCGGCCCAAACGAAGCGTTAGTTGTGTCAGGTAGTGTATCAATAATTTTGTTGCAATAAATATATTTTTTTATTTAAATAATGAATTGTATTTTTTAACAGAAAAACAATAGGTCATATGGTGGTAATGAAACTTAAAATATCATTTTAAGTATAGTGTATTACGTTTAATAAACGTCAATCATTGTTTTACCTTCTTTGATAAATTTATACTAGATGTTCTGTTTAATATACCTTTTTAAGTGTTTATATTATGAATAAGTTTTAAATTGAATTGATTTTTTTGTGTTAAAATCATATCACATGAGAGGCTCGAGAACCGAATAGTCATGTTTTCGAGCTCAGGACTGGCGCTGTCGAGTCGCAGGTTCAAAACCTTGTGCCACTGAAGAATTGCTATTTAGAGGGGCTGATACATGTTAAATCTGTCGATGCTCAAAATCCTCCCGTTGGCGTCGTGTGGAAGTTCATAAAGAGTGTAGTCAGCTCAAGTGTCGTCCTCGTCACTTGACTGTGGCTCAAAATTACGTGGTCCGTCGTCAATGACCTTTGTGTTGCTTCCCAGTGCGACATTAATTGAAATTATCAAGTCAATATCATTTGACACATTTTTGTTGTGTGTTATTCCTCATGTCATAATTGTTTTAAAAATCATTATGTATCCCTTCAAAAATGATTTTTTCTTCCCTACCACAATAAAATGTCTGCTATTAAAAAAGAGTTAACCAGAAAATGAGTGGTATGGCTGTAACTATAGTTAAATAGGGATAATTGATCAAATTTATGATAATTAATAAACTGATTTCAATCATAACATAGTAAAATTTAAAAAAATAAACTAAAACAATAAAGTTCTATTTTTATAATTTTTTGAATTTTAATTTATTGAAGAGTTTATGAATTTGAATATATTTAATTTAAAATCAGTATTCTAATTATAGATTTTTGATGGTTTTAATTATGATGCTTAATTTATCTTAGAATTTTTCATACTGTTACTTCTTTAAAAAAAATTCTGGAAGCAAATTATAAATGATTAATTCCCAAACTCAAAGGTTTAAAATTTGTAACGATGTAATTAATAGAGTACATGGCTCTAAGATCTGTATCATTTGTTTCATCATGGTAGTTTTAGCTCTTTAAATTCAATAATTTATTTTTAGGATGCTGTTTATTGAACCCAACAATTGTTCCTGGTGGCCGGGTGTTTGTATGGCCACTTATTCAGCGAGCACAAAAGTAGGCTATCTTTATTAGTTAAAAATTTACTTTTTCCTGTAATTTTATTTTCTGTTTTTTTTAAATCACTAATAACTATTTTTATTTGTTAGTACTTAATATTTAATTCACAATAACTTTATATAAAAGCAACAATTGTTTATTAGTTTGCTGGTAAAATTTTTGAAAATGAAATTAATTTGACTATATTTTAATAATTATAAGGGTTCACTCCTAGGAGAGCCCACACTCTTGGCGCGAATTACTTCGGTTGGCGATCATTGTGCCATCTTGGTAACCCTACTTTTAAACACTACATATGGCAACCCTAACTATTTCTAGCATTTTCGTATTTTGTGGGCGCGCATTTCGAATTTCATTTTGTCGTTGGACTCCGGGCTGGCTGCGTGTGTGAGAGAATATACTTTAGAATTTTTTACTTTGTTGAATGCAAAAGGTAAGAAAGAATTGATTGGTGTATGAAGGAAGGATTGATTGCTTCGAGTTATGAATGTCCTTAATGTAATGATCGGCATGATGTAACATGGTCGGCAATAAAACGCTTTCTTCGAAATTGTACCAGCCACACCGAATGTATGTTTGACCATTACCTCGCAGAATAAATATGGCGGCGCTCATACGATCATTAGCTTAGCGATGAGACCTTTAAGGCTTTTTTAAAATCTGTTGTTACGCTGTTCCCTCCACTCGGAAAAGATCACCAGTAAGAAAGTAAGTGCTGTTTTTATATTTTTTTATATTAAATGTTTAATTTCTGTATTGTTTACATATATTTTCATTACACATCCACCTTATCCCACTATATTCCCTTGCCGCCATTGTCGGGTTCGCTTGGTGCCATATTGTTCTAGCTTGGCGCTTTTTTCGGTTTGTCGCCAAGGGTGTGGGCTCTCCTAGGATTTTACCCAGCATTAAAAAATATTTTATTTACTTAGAAAATAACCTGCAAAATTACATTTTAAAATTTTATTTCATTGTTAATATTAATTTAAAAGAGGGAAAGAAATTTCATTTTTCTGTGTGTGTGTGTGTGAGTCTTGGTTTTTAATTCAAAGATAAAAATTTAGTGTTTCAAATTGTCTTTTGATGAGACTTTTTTTTATTGTGCTATGAATTAATTTGGTATTAAATCATCTTGAATTAAAATTTAAATGTTTATTTTCTGTTATGTTAAGAGAAATTTTTAGAACTTAATTTAAAACAATTTTTATATTTAGTTGTAAGAATGAAATTCTGTTGCCAGTTTTAAAGAAAAAAAATTTTTTTTGGTTATAAGACAATTATTATATACTACTTCTCTGTTTTTAACTAGTATTTTCTGTATTAGATGGCATGTCTAAGACTCCTGAAGGCATATTTGTTAGTTTGTAGAAGATATGGCAATGTCATATGTTATTCAAGATCCATTGTGGATTATCATGGGCCTTAGATATAGTTGCCCTACTGACATAGTTCTGTATGAGGCAGACATCCATCCTCTTACTATGAGATTTGAAGTCAATTCATATAGGTATTTTAACAAAATTAAAAGCTTTAGATCCTTCAATAGAACCTCTTCTTTCATTTTAAATTGGACAAGTAATCAACGTTTAAAGCGAGACAGCTCACTTAATTACATGCTTAAACATGGTTTATCTATTAGTGGTGCTCTCGATCATGCTCTCAACTCTTATAAGGACAGTATCTGGATCCTGACAGACAGCAGAAGCTCCATTCAATATTTGAAGAATTGGCCAAAAATTATGGACAGTACTGGTCTAGATATTTTATCCAAATTAGTTAGGCTTGGTCAGAGGAAACAAGTATGTCTCCAGTGGATTCCATCACATGTGGGTGTGCTTGGGAATGAAACTGCTGATGTGTGAGATGGCTGATAGGGGATGTGATCTCTCTAACCCCAGTTCCACTGTCTTAACATATTCAGAAATTCATTCCTTCCAAAAAATATAATGAATTTGACTTGGCAAAACCCTCCTGCTCACCACTGGTACGCAGCTAAGAGTCCTGGCCTATCTTTACTGTGCAGGAGTTCCAGGGCTCATCAGATGGCCTTGTCGTGCTTTTTCACCTGCGTAATATGACTTTTGTGCAGTGGATAAAGTCTTTCTTTACTGTCCCTACTCTCTCCTTGCTTCTCCTGCTCATCTTCTGGACTGCTGGGGCATTTCCCTGTGACAGTTGTATGAGGAGCAAGACCTAGTGTGTGACTCTATTATGCGTAAAGGGCAAATGGACTTGGTGTAGGCTTTCCTGCTCCAAGGGGATTGGAAACAACAACACAACAACAAGATCCATTGTACTTTCCAGCTTTATTGAATTTTTTAAAAATTATTAGATTTCCCCTATTATGTAAACTGCATAGAAAAAAAGAGGAGACTGAGGACAATTATTGTTATATTGAATGTAAATTTATGTAAGCGGGGCAAAATAAATTTTAAGCTTTTTGAAATGAAATTAATATAAAAATTTTGGGTACTTTTATATTAGTATCATTGCAGCCAAATGTGAGCCTTGGGAATCATGCCATTTTCCACCAAAATCTGACTGATTGGCTTTTTTCAAATAAAATATGTAGGCATCTTTTTGTTGTTTTGATATCATAGCACAATTTGCTTGATGCAAAGTTTGCTGCAATGCTGTTAATATGTACATATCAAATTTTTTCTTGTGACTTTTTTCATGTCTATTTTAAATTTAAATTTCAGATTAACTTTAAATACAATGACTTTGACAATCGAGAGTCCTAAAGTATATACTCAACAAGGAGTACCTATATCTGTTACAGGAATAGCTCAGGTATGTTTATGTATTTGAAAATTTATGTTAGAGATAATTAAAACTTTTAAAAATCATGTATAAGTGCATGATATGTTTTCATTTTGTATTAATGATTTCATATGAGTAATTGTTTGAAGTTTCTGAATTTATTGTGAATTTTTTTTTGTGTTGAAATTATAAATATATAATAATTAGAATATTTTTAAAAATAAATGTATGCAATAAGAAAATCATGTTTACTTTGTTTGCATTAATATTTGTCAATTTAGAAAGGAGATGTAAGATAAAAAACACATTTTTTTATTTGTCATAGCCTATTACATTAGTTAGATGTATGAATTCTTTTCATGATCCATTTTTTTCTTGCAGAATATTTTTCATTAGTTGTAAATTTTAATTATTTATCTTCAAAATGTTTTTACAACAGTTTTATTTTATAACTGCACATGCACACACAAAATTAAAGTTGATAAGATCTTAAATAAAACTAACTGAAACTTAAAAAAAAAGTTGTAATTTATTTGAATTTTGTTACTATTCTAGCTTTTTTATTTTAGAAATACAAATGGATTTGCAAACTTATTTGCAATTAATTCTTAGTATGTGTTAAATTTTCAAAGGTTTTAATAAGCTTTCATAACTTTTTTTTTATGAAGATAGACTTATGTAATGTTTATTTTATTTATAAATCCATATTAGTTCTTTTTGTCATTTTTTTTATTTATCATTTTTTAGTTTTTTTGTGTTATGTAATGTTTATTTTATTTATAAATGTATATTAGTTCTTTTTGTATTTTTTTTAAATCATTTTTTTAGCTTTTCTTTATATTATCCATTCTGAATTACACACCATCATGATTTTATTCCTTTGTTTTGAAATATTGCTTTCAACTTATTGTTGAGTAAGTAAATAATTTTTTAGTTTTTCTCCACTTTTCTGTTTATTTTTAAAAAAAGATAAGCAAAATTATAATTTTATTATTAATTATAATTGCGCAATGTGCATTAACTTAATAATATTTCATATGTAAACAAATTTTAAAAAAAACTGCACTTAGAACAGGCTTTATTGTAGAATTTATTGAAGTGTATTAATTATTCAAAAAAGTATAGTTATGTTCATTATAATGCATTTAGAATCTAAATTTTAAAATGAACCTGGAATCTGTGCAAATTTAAAGGAACATTTTTTACTTGAAATTAAATCTACTTAAAACTTTTTTAATGAAATTTTTAATAAATGGAATACACTTTTTTATATTTTGAAGTGGAAATACTTAAGTTTGAATTTCTTGACCCTATTTGCATTTTTTTGTTATATATATTTAATTTTTCATCTACATGTTATGTGCAAATTAGGATACAAATGAGTTAAAAATTTACATATTTGTAAAAATTTTATAAATGTAAAAAATTAGGTATTTTTAATAGATTTACAAATTGGGAAATTTTATTCATTATCAGTTGTGTAGATAATTAATTCTTTTGTGAAGAATAATGGATCATAACTTAACAAGTTTTTATCTGTAGGAATTTTTTTATGTACGTTTTTATATTAAAATGTTCAATATCTTACTAGAAGTTGTATTTTTGAAAAAAGGCTACATATAATATACTTCTTCTACAATTTAATTATTTTTTCATTATATGTGTTATTTTGTCCAAAATAAAAGAAAGCTGAGCCGTAAAATTATAATAGAGTAATCTTCTTGAATATTTATTTTTTCCATATTGATTTAGAATAGTTACCTAGAAAAACTGATTTTTAAGATATTAACTTTAACAAATTCAATTATAATAATTAATATGAGAGAATCTACGATGACGAAATACGCAACACACAATATATATATTTATAATATGACAATCTAATTCAGACCACTATCTATAAGTGAACCGCCTAATTCCCGATTCTAATATTAAGTAATCAATCCTACCTTATTACAGCTTGGAGTAACGATCAATCTTATCTTTATATGCAATGGGATGCAACTTGGCTAATTCATCTATTCGATCACTAATAACTTGAATTCACGTCACGCTAAAAACTCAATAAGACTTGAACCACGAGCTGTAATAACCATCAACTGCCACAAACCAACATCAATTGTCTAACATTCCTTTACATTGCCATTGCGCTTACTCTAAGATCCTATAATTAAAAGTGCTCATTTGCATCTTTTATTCATATTTCATTTCTTGGATTTGGTTGGAAAAGAGTTGCCATTAATTCTGGCCCAAAGAACCCAAAGGACTTCTTAAAGAAAAGACGCATGAGATGTCACATATCTTTAAATGTTTTAATACTTAAATTTTTTCAACATTAATAGGATGAATAGACAATAAGTTCTAAGTTAGCTTTTAGTATTGAATAATGAAATGTTTATGTATTTTTGGTTCACACATATTTTTTCTTAACTATTCATTTTGTGTGCAAATTTTATTGAATTTGTATTCTTTTTAAAAAATTTTAATTCTAATTTGAAATTAAGGGGAGTAATTAAAATAAATTTATCAACTTTTTATGTCACTAAAAGCAGTTTTATTAAAATATCGTATCTACTTTAGGTTAAAATACAAGGGCAGAACATGGAAATGCTTAGATCTGCTTGTGAGCAGTTTTTAGGAAAAACTACTAAACAGATTATGAATATTGCAAAGGAAACTCTGGAAGGCCACCAGAGAGCCATTATGTGTACTATGTCTGTAGAGGTATGAGGTATATTTCTGTTTATTAAATTAAAAAACAGTAAAAATCACTTAACACGAAACTGAAGGGACTGAGATATTTTTCCGTGTTAAAGGATGTTACAAAAAAAAAAACCCCCACATATAAACAAAGTTAAGTTTATTATAGTTTATTTTATTTACATAGGTATGTGTATATATTTAATAATAATCGATGAAACAAAAACATTCATAAAAACTTAAATAAATAAAAAAAAAAATTTCAAGTTTTTTGAAAAACAAAGCATTTATTGAGTTTTTGAAAAATAATCTGACATATTTTGTAGCATCAAATTGTCAACAAGTTTTTCTATGTTGTCCATTTTGTTATTTATTTCACCATTTGAATGGGCCAGTCTAAATAACTGTGCATACCTTTCATGAAGTTCCTCATTTTGGATGATGTAGGAACTGGAGCTGCATTATTCAGTTCATTTTCATCATTGGAATCTACATTATTGATATTTTTTTTAGCTTTGAACAAACTCTAAAATGTCTTTGTTTGCCATTTTTAGAGCTATACTCATTATCATCATCTACTGCAATGAATTCTTCCAATAATACAATGGGACAGTTTAATCTGCCTGGTGTTTTCTGTATTTTGTTCATTCCCAGAAGGGAAATCTTTTTGTTTTAAGCGATTTTCGTTTTGTGTTAAGAGGGAAAAAAATGCTTGAAAATACTATAACAGTTTGTTGGGACAATTGCATTATTTTGTGTTTTTTGATATTTAGTCTTAGTGTTTTTGCGTTAAACATATTTCACTGTATGTTAAATTTTGATATAATAAACTTACTTAGATCTTTAATAATATAATTATTGAATTGATAAAATTGTATTTTGTTTATATTTAGAACTTTAAGTTATATTTCAGGAAATATATAAAGACAGAAAAAAATTTTCTAAACAAGTTTTTGAAGTAGCTTCTTCAGATTTGATTAATATGGGTATTACTGTAGTTTCCTACACCATAAAAGATATAAATGATGATCAAGTAAGTTCTAAATTTTTTCATATTGTAATTCTGAATGTGCTAATATTTGTATGGTGCTATAGATTTTGTTTATAATTTTATTAAAATGTTAATGAATTATTAATTATAAATTTATTTATGTTTTTTAATTGTTAAATATATTTTCTTTAATGGTATACAATTGCTTGAAATACTGTGGATGATTTTTATGTAAGTTTTGTATTTGTCTAACATTTTTACTGTTGCAGTAAATGAATATTTTTGAATTTATATTTTGTGATTGCATGAAGATTTATTGTAATGGCTAAAACAAAGTAGAAAGAGTTAATTAATTTACATATACTAAGTAAAATTCACAAATTTATATATTTATATTTAGTATTCATGGGTTTTGCATATAATATGTTACTAATTGCATTAAAAAATACATTAATCAGCAGGGGCGTAGCTACCCCCATATTGGCCATATCAATGATATGGGACCCCCAAGCTACAGGAGCCCCAACAAATGTAACTACAGTCCCATTAACAGGGCTCCCATATCTAAAAAAGGCTCCTGAAGAAATTTTGATGCAGGGCCCCCTCAGAGCTAGCTACACCAGTATTTATCAGCAATTATTTCTGAAAAGTCAACCCTCTCTCTCTCTCTCTATGATTTTCTTTGTATTGGTTCTTTACAATGAGATAAACAAATAACCTTTTAATACTTTGTGATTATGGTGATTCAGATTTCTATAAATTATTTCTGTCTAGTAATGTTAGCACATAAAGAGGAACATTGGTACATTAAAATTTCGTTTAAACCTGCAATCTTAACCAGAAGTTTGAGAGTTAAATAACTTATTACTGTGGCTGTATTAATTTTTCTTTTTTTGTTATGGCAACTTACTCTACAGTAATCCCTTTTTGAATCTTCCCTAACCATTGGGGAATTCAGTCAGTCTGTCTGTAAGAAACTTTGGCCAATTAAGGAGACTTGAAATCAGTGATAATACTACTATAAGTTAAAACTACAATAAGGGCTGATACTTGAACTATGAACACACAACCATTATGCAACAATGTCTTGTAACTTTCTTGCTTATTGTTTTACTCTTAGATTTACCACAATTTAGTAATTAACAGTATATCTATCGATGTAATATAATGTAAGTTTAGTTTTGTCGTAACATATTTTGAAAATTATTACTTTAGGGCTATTTGAAATCCCTTGGAATGGCTCGAACTGCACAAGTAAAGAGAGATGCTCGTATAGGTGAAGCTGAAGCTAGAAGAGATTCTCAAATAAAGGTATGCAACATTCGAAAGATTCATTAATTTTTTGGAAATGATGCATAAATTGTGGTTGTTAATTAAATACCAATCTTATGATAAAATTCAAAAATTTTCTAAAATGGGCCTAAAATTAAAAAATTTCAGAAGCATGTAAAAGAATAACTAACAGCAACTATGTTTCATACTGCTTATAATAATAGAAAAAGGTAATCTACAGAGTTTGAAGTATAAAGAAAACATATTTATTATATTTCATGAAAACAACTTTTAACATGATTTATGACAGAAAAATTACAGGCCCTTAGCTTCAACAAAGATCCAGATTTCTTGTTCAACATTTACCGACCTATATGGTTTTTGCATTACTATTACTAGGCCATTACAAGGTAGTAATGTTATGGTCTGTAGCTATTTTTTTTAAATCAATACATATGGAAAATGCACATAAATATAAACAGTAAACAATATATGTAATGCAACTGATGTACATTATTCATGCATGGGATACTTACTACTTTTGCTCCTTGGCATGGTACTGAAACATCCTGGAAAATGCACTTGGAGATAGATCTGTAGTAGTTATTAATACACTGCAAAAGTTTTCCTGTACAGAGTGTGTTTTTGTGTACCAGTGCATTCACAGAACTCTTGAAAAATTTTAGTCTAACCATTTCTTGTCATGAAACACTCCTCTAGATGATCTGAGGATCTGGATTTTTTATCCTAAACACAACAAAGTATAAAATTTTGCCTTATCTCTGTGGTAGACTCTTATTGACCATCTGAACCATTGAGATTGAATTTAATCTGAGAATATCATTTTTCCATTGCTCATAAGTATATTATTTGCCCCACTTTTAGCAGTTAGCTCTAGTTTTTTGCAGTAAGTAGAAGCTTTGTGTTTTTTATGGGCTGTGTCCCATGAGTCTATTTAAATCAATTTGTCACACACACACACACATTCCTCTACGGTTCAAAATTATGGTCTGTCACTATATATATATATATAATAATCCTTGTATTGTTTCATAATGCAACATTAATAAACAATCAATGCATTTAATTACCAGTGTGAATAAACTGTAATAAAGTGTAACTAATTAAAGTATCTCTTTTCAATGTAAAAATAAGTTCCGTAATTCAACATTATGAAAGAAAGAAAGAAAAAAAATATTTTTTTTTTAAAGTTCTATTACCATTTAAGTATTAACATCTTTGTATTCAAGATTTTTTTCTTAGTTATAGAGGTTATATAGTTATAAAGATTCTTAATTTGCTGAGGATCTACTAATAAAATTTCCTATTTAATGATTTTAGGAATTAGTAAAATTATTGAAATTTTAAATAAATATGTTCTTTTTTTTATTAAGGCCATTACATATTGTATTAAATTATTAATAACATAAAGCATTGATAATTTAATTTTCTTATTTATTTTTAAATTTTTGCTTTTTCTTTATTTTATACATCACTGAGTGTCAATATTATTATTGTTTAAAAGCTTTTATGTATATAAATATTAAGAAATGTTTTATACTTTTATACTTAAAGAATTTTGTGTAATAAAATGCTTTTTTTCCCTTTGCAGGAAGCTTTAGCAGAAGAGGAGCGCATGGCTGCACGATATGTAAATGATACTGAAATTGCCAAAGCACAAAGAGATTTTGAACTGAAAAAAGCTGCTTATGATATGGAAGTTAATACTAAAGTAATGCAATCATCACATTAAAATATATTGCTACTAATTTTATGAAAGAATACTTAAAATAGTGTAAATATATAATTTATATCTAGATGCATAATATGTGTATAACACTGTTGTATTTATTTTATGTTAAAATTGTAATATTCACAAGCAACATTTCTCTTTACATTATAATGGCGATTCAATGGAAACTTGGTGATAGAGCCAAGTTGGCATAATTTTTTGGTACTTGAGCTACCATTTTGGCGAGTTGGGACCATAGGGATTCTTCTGGAAATTACAAAAGTTATCTACTAATGTCATGATCTAGAATGCAAACGAGTTTTTCTTCAAAGATCATAGAGGCGTATAAATAGGGAGTTGCTCACCGAAAGTCAGTCTTGTTTTGACTGTTGAAGAGTAGCATTAATGTAACCATGAAAAGTCAACCAGCGATTAGTTATCACTTCGGCTGTTGTGTTGGATGAGGGAGTGCTTATGAATAATCTTTTAAATACTTGTATTTTAGACATTGATAGTTGTGTCTGAATGCCATTGAAAGTGGGAAGGCCTTCTGAGATTTATTCTGCAGATATTGCTGCTGTATTTCAAGGATTGTTTTTCGACAATAAATTTCCATCGCTCCTGATCTTGCTCTTTGTGACTGATTGCGGAAAATCCTTGAACCCCGATTAACGTAACAATATTATATGTAAATAAGAATATTTTAAAATAATACTTTTGTTTATTTTAAAGTTTTGAAAAGAATTGAATTCTATATTTAATGGTATCCTTACAGAAAAATATGTGCTTGTAAAACTATTTATTTGATTCATAATTTTAGACATTTTGATTTATTTAACGTTTTAGGACAATTTTCTTGAATTATTAATTGCTTCTGATGATGCATTGTTTGGACAAAGTACCTTCATATCAGTAGTTTTTTTTTGCTTATTAAATCAGATTTTATGAAATCTTAATTATGTTAATGTCAATTAAACTATTAATTTGGTTTGGTTTTTAAGTAATTGTTACTAATGATTAGATTTATAATAATTTAATGTTTTTTAAAGAAATAAAAAGTTAGAATTATTATTTTTTTTATATTATAGAAATAAAAAGATCTATGTTGCCTAGGTGGTTAATTAGCTCTTCTGTTTTCCTTACATAAAAAAGAAACTTTTATTTGATTCAGTCCTTTTTAGACTTTTCCAGTTTAAATGAGATAATTGTGTCATTATTCCTCTTATCTAAGGAGAAATAATGATTGACTGTATTAATTTTACTTTTTACTCTATGGGAAGAGTTATGTATTTTCACCAAACAAAAATACTGTACAATTTTAAATCATTTACAGTGCAGTTGATTTTAATATCTAGAATAATGAGGATAATGTACAATAAACATAATAAACTAAATGTTTTGTTTGCCTATTGTATAAAAATGGAAAAAATAAAGGATAGAGTTCAGTATTTCCTTAAAGCTATTATTTACATTGGGCTTTATTGAAGATTTAAAAGTTATATAAATAATCAGCCAATTAATTTATCTGTTTAACATTTTATCACTCTTTGTGCAACAATATCCACCTACAATATGTAAAATGTAATAATTTTTCTAAAAATTTTAGTTACATTAAAATTTTAGAATTTTTCATTCATTAATTTAAGTTTATGATTAATTCTGTTTAAAGTTTTATAATTTGGTTTAAAAATTCTTTTAAGAAAGCAGAATCTGATTTGGCCTTCAACCTGCAAGCTGCTAAAACTCGTCAAAAAATTAAAGAAGAACAGATGCAAGTCAAAGTTATTGAAAGGGCTCAAGAAATTCAAGTTCAAGAACAAGAGATATTGCGAAAGGAAAAGGAACTTGAAGCAACTATTAGAAGGCCTGCAGAAGCAGAAAAATATCGTTTGGAGAAACTGGCTGAAGCTAACAGGTGCGTATTTGGAATGAAGCATAAAATATTTATATATTATTTTATCTCACATTTTTGCTTCATGAAATTTAAAGTGAACAAGTTACTTGAGAATTGTTTAAACTAAGTTTTAAGTCTTTATACTTTTTTTCTCTACAATGCAGCTTTTTCAATTTTTTTTCTTTCAGAAATCGTGTTATAATGGAGGCCGAGGCAGAAGCTGAAGCTATAAGAGTATGTAATTTAAATATTTTGAAATATCTCTAATAATGTTTTTTTTTCATGCAGTTTCAAAAGTATTTAATTTTTTTTTGTAAGATTTGTAGTTGGAGGTTTTTGTTGTAATTAATGCTGGTGATGTTGTTTATGAAATTGAATTTCGAAATTTAAACATTTGCTTTTTATGTGGTTTATTTTTATTTTTCCTAATATTAAAGTAACTGTTCACAAAATTTAATTTTTCTTCCAATTTCTTCATTGAAGGATAATGAATGTATCATTTTAAAAAAATATAAGAATAATATATGTTATTTTTAAAGGTGTGTGTATCTATATATAAATGAAGAAAGGAACTTTCTCTCCATGATATCTCTGGAACTATTAGACTTACAAACTTGAAATTAGGTAGATGTGTTCCTTTCTTGGAGTAGAAATCCATTAAGAATGGATTTTGTGAAAATCAACCCCCAAGGAGCATTGCAAGGGTTAAGGGGTTCTATTGATAAATATTCTCGTTTTTAAACTAGTAGACCCATACACTTTAAATTTGGTAAGCATGTTTCTTATGTTGAATAAGGATCCACAAAGAATGAATTTTATGGAAATCGACTCCTACGGAGGTGTGGGGAGTTACTGGATCTTATATAGATAACAAAAAATTACTGTTTTCAAATTGTTAGACCTACACTAATGAAATTTAGTATGTGTGTTTCTTTTGTTGAACTGAAATCCACTTAGAACATGTCTTATGGAAATTGACTCTTGAGGGTGTTTATGGGGCTTAATGATTCCATTTTTGAGCTAATTAGACTTAGACTTGAAATTTGGCAAGCATGCTTAATTTTTTAAGTAAACATCCTCTAAAAATGGTTTTTGTTAAAATCAGGGGCGTAGCTACCGCCATATCAGCCGTATTAATGATACAGGGCCCCCAAGCTGCTGGGGCCCCAACATGTGTAACTACGGTACCACTAATAAGCCTTTAAAAAAGGGCTCTGAAGGAGTTTTGATATGGGCCCACTCAGAACTTGCTATGCCAGTGATTAAAATCCACTTTGGGGGAGAGGGTTATCGAAGCATAAAAGATAATTCTATTTCAATTTTAGAAATTCAAGTCTTATCCCTTTTACGCCAAGATGTTTTTCAATACAATGGAATGCTTAATGCTATGACTTAGATATCAATAATTTATACAGTATGTATTTATACAATATGAAATATCCAATGCAGCAGGTGGGTAATGGCTAGTATGTATGTATATATATGTATATAGGAATTAGATGATATGGTAAGACATTATTTATTTGTTCCATGGTTATGTTTTTGAACCTTTGAATTGATGAGGCATGTTCTTGGGGACAAGTATTTCAATTTGATTTCACTTAGGAGACAGCACAACAAGGAACAAAAATGCATTTTAGCAGCAACGGACATTAGCGGAACATTATGACAAATAAAAATCACGGTATGAATCTTCCAACGAATCTCTGCTTTTTATATGAAACGCAGACCGTAAGTTTCAAAATTCGCATGACTTCCATGGACAAATCTTGTTATTGGTGGAAAGATATCGTACAAGGTGATTACATAAAGAATAATCAAAATATAATGAGATTTTAATTTCTAGGAAATAAAGTTATGATTATATCTCTTTTAGCGGGTAAGCTAACTGTTAATTATTTACGTGAGAGTCCTGAAAGCTTAGGACCATTACATATTAAAAAGCTTTTAAGATGAAATTAACGTGAATTATTACATTTATATATATATATATACTTTGGTGATATAATAACATTGTTAAACTTTTCAGAAATTCTAATTTTCCATTCAGAATAAATATGATAAGCTCATATTTTATGATAAAGAGATAATTCAAGTTATATGGATTATTATAAATTTACATGACATATGTCAGCATATTCCTGATAATTTAGCTGCTTTGTAATTAATCAAGTTATTTGAAAATGCCTAAATTATTCATTTGTGTGTTTATATATATGTTGTTTATAAGATTACTGGGGAAATCTAAATTATCTTTTTCCTTGCAGCTTACATTTAGAAATTATACCATCGACCAATTTTGTAGAACCAAAAGATATCACCAAATGCTGTCATCATTTCCAAACATGTGCAAAAACAAATTCTCTTGTGTGCTCCATCGAAATTAGTTTGTCAACATATAAATTGTGGAAACTATTTAGAAGAATTAAATTGTTTAATAGAAAAAGCATGTACACTTGAAATGAATGAAAGAGTTCACAAATACAAATTTAGGTTGAGCCAAAATGGCATGATTGCATTCAAAATTGTAGCACATGAGTCTTTTCCTCATTAAGTGTGCACAAGTAGGAATAAATGCTGTCATGGGGTTACATTATGTTTATTATATCCCTTTTTTTGGAACCACCTAGTATTTGGGTACTTGCATGTTACGCCATATTTTTATAAATTCTCTATGTTCTTTACTTCCATAGAAAATAGGTCCTAAATCCTTTTTTATGACAAAATAAGAAAAAGATAATGCTGAAGAATTTACAATTTTTGAACATTGTTATTATATTTTAGCATGCATGATCAAGATTATTGTGTTTGAACATTTTCGAAAATGGTACAACCTATTAAGAATTTATTATTTTCAAGCAGGTACTTATTTCATTTGAACATGCCCATGTACAGTTTTCCATTACTGGCTGCATATTTCAGTATTTCTCAATTTGATAAAATTGGTAAATGATATAATTAATGAGTACTGAAATTGTAGTTAGTATAATGTTCATTATTGTATAAATTTTAATAAAATTTTATCTATATTTAATAGTTAAGGGGTGAAGCAGAAGCATTTGCTGTGGAAGCTAAGGCAAAAGCTGAAGCTGAGCAAATGGCTAAAAAAGCAGATGCCTTCAAAGAATATCGAGAAGCTGCAATGGTCGATATGGTTCTTGATACATTACCAAAAGTATGCTTGCATAAAAACACAACTTTCTTAATAAACTTTTGAATTAATAGTTTCTTTTTTTCATAAAGAAAGAGTACATTTATTAGTTTTTTTTTCTTTCAGTTTTTCTAGTTTGAAAAATTAGAAATCAATTAAATTTTTTTTTCAACATTCATATTCTTATACTTATGATTTAATAACATTCTATGTAAAGCTAGTTAAATGTCAATTATATCAACTTTATTATTTTAAAGATGTTTGAGATATGAGAAGAGTGTGATAAATAAATATAAAAGGTTATCAAAAATATTTCTATAAAAATCAAATTTTCCAAATATTTTTAGTTGAAATTTTGATTTTTTAATGTATTTTATATAGCTTTGATTTTTAAAATAGTTTTTTAATATTTTAAATACATACACACACACACTATATATATATATATATATAAATATATACATAAATATATATATATAAATATATACATAAATAAATATATATATATATATATATATATATATATATATATATATATATATATATATATATAGTAATACAATTTTTTTACAAAAATATTTGTTTTAATTTAATTCAAATTTATCTTAATTTTTCATCTTTAAACTATTATTCTCAGATTGCTGCTGAAGTAGCTGCTCCTTTGACTCAGTGTAATAAAGTTGTTATGGTATCAGATGGAAAAAGTGATATAGGAGCTGCCAGACTTACTGGTGAAGTGCTTGATATTATAGCAAAAGTACCACATGTTGTAACCAAACTGACAGGTGTTAATATTACCAATGTAAGATATTTTAATATTTTATGATTTTTATAGTAATACAGATGTAAGCTATTTTTTAATATCTTGGAATAAGATTTCATTTAATTGCAAATAAAAATTCTTTGTTGAATCACCTGTAAGAATTACGTTTAAATAAATTAGGTTCTGTTATTAAATAAGCATAAAAACACAAATTTAAATGTATTTTCATTACATTTTTCAAATAGATATTTTAAAATTATAATTTTTTTTACATTTCAAAATCTTTATATCACTCATGTTTTAAAAAAACATTTTTTTTAGTACTCAAAAATCAAACTTATAGTTCTCATTTTTATTCTTCAAGAAAACATGAGAAAATCAAATTTCTTTAGAAATTATTTATTTTAGTTGATATATGTTTTGAAAGTATCTAGGGCAGGGGGGTGGGCAACTTATTTTAGTTTGAGGGCCACATTATGGAAGAGGAAGATATCATAGAGACACACCCTTTTAAAATGATTGCATTCATTAGTTAAATTTGCATCTCATAAAAGGTATAAGTTATACTATAAAAATTAATAATATGACCTAAATAGATTAGTGGTAGTGTTTTATTCAATTTATTTATTTAGCTAATCTCATGTCATCTACAGCTGCAAGCACATTAAATTTTAGAATCAGTTTAATGATAGACACTATCACACTTTTCTACATTTTTTAAAAATCAGGACTGAGATTGCATGTTGAAATTCTTATCATATCCTTCAAGTTAATGTCAACCAACTCGTCTCTATATTTATCCTTGTTAATCTTCATGCACTAAAAACTTTGCTCCCAAACACATGTTAGCTCAAGTATGGAAAATATTTCCTGTCTATGTGGTTTTCTGCCTGCCTTGGTGGGCCACAAAAAAAAACTCTCTGAAGACTACATGTGGTCCATGGGCTACTATTTACCTACCCCTGATCTAGGGAATGTGTCACTTTATTAATACAATTGTTAGAGTTTCATGTTTTAAAACGTTCTAGAAAATATGTTTGTCTTGTGATTCTAGCTCAAATTTGCATTTATATGTTTTCTAAATTATTTGCAATTTGATTAAATGTAAAGTTTCTGGGTAATTTTTGCTTTGTTTTAAAAGATGGTATTGTGTTTTTAAAAATCTATCCATGTTTCCTAAGTTGTTTTTTTCATAATTTTCAATTTTAAAATGTTTTTACCACTTATTTAAATAAAAGTTTAAAATTTATTATAACATATTTTGTAAAATCAAATTACTCAGGCCTGTAATAGAACACTTTTTAAATATTTTTTTACAGTTACTGTAAATTTAATCTTAATAAAATCTGAGCAATTTTGCTTCACGTTTTTGTCTAGGATACTGCAGAAGTTTTGATTTTGCTCTATATAAACATAAAATTTTATTTTTTAAATTCACTTTAGACTTTTTTCCAGAAAATCTTGGTGCAATAAATGAGGAGAATGGAGAACAATTTCAACAAAACATTCAGGAAAAGGGGAAAAAAGGTATTAGGGTTATTAGAATGTTAATAATTATGGATTATTCTTGAACGTTGATATATGAATACTATTATTTGTTAAATGTGAATGCAACCATTGTTTAATTTCTGGTATACATATATTTTTAAATCAAAGAGCATTTAGCACTTAAGATGAGGCAGATTTTAAAAGTGGTTTATAATTCTGTGATTTTTGGAACAATATTCAATTATAAAGTTTTGTTATTATATAACTTTTCTTGCATTTTTCAAAAGTGTTTTAATTTTGTTAATTACATTTGATTTAAAAATTTTGTCAATTGATTTTCTTTATAAATGTTTAGAAACATTTTTTTTCTAAAACTTAATTGAGCTTTGCCGTTATCCAATTGGTTCTCAATAATATTGTTTGGATGGTATATTATTGCTGAAAAATGTATAGTACACATATAAATATATTTAAAAAATTAACAGAAATGTTTAATGAGAAGGAATCTGTTTCTTCTTTGAAGGAGAAAGCTTTTATTTCATCATTTAGTGCAGTTTGGTACAGTTTATAAATATATGCATGCACATATTTATAAATTGTGAAAGCAATTTAAGGTATCTTTTTCCATTATATTTTCTTATAAATAATAAAATAGATGCAATTCATTATTTGTTCAAAACTTTGTATAAATTTATAAATTTTACAGGCCTGTGTAATTATAGAGCAATAACGTATCTATATAAATTAGAATTCACAAGTGCAAAAGTTTAATGTTAATTTTACAGATTTGATAATGTATTATTTTTTATTTCAGTCATTGAAAATTGCTCAAGCTACCATTTAAAGGATGTGAGTTGGATATAAATGTCTTAAAGCACTTCACAGGCAAAATATTTTCTACTTATTACGACAATATTTGAATTTTCTTGCAATCACTCTCTTTCCATCTAATTAATAACTTTTATGTAAGACTTATGTGTATTATGACATTTTTTTAGTTCAAATGGTCTAGAACATATATTTTTGTTGTTAAATTATATAATTAAATTTCTCGAATTGATTATGACACAAAATAACTGGAATTGGTACATTCTTTTCTTTGCATTTAAGGCTAAAAATTAGTGTGAGTGAGATCTGATGTGATCAAAATCTGATTTTTATTGTCTAATGCTTTGATCACAATACAAGTTAGTCTCACGTATTGAATGATTTGCATATTTATAGTTTTGACCTATTTATTTAGTTCTATCAACATATATATGAAATATTTTAATTGTATTTATGTCTCAGGAAAATGATGAAATTAGGACTTTCATCGAATCCCTAAGAGAGATGATCAATTCACGCTAGATGTTAAAATAACGTCTCTTTGAGGTCATTTCCTTAATGTAAGTAAGTGATTTGATCAAATCCCCGAACTATTTTAGTGAAATGAACAAGTCAGCCATTTTTTTAAAGATATGGGGTTGATATTTAGGGGATCGATGGTACTACCTGTATGGTTGGGAAGTACAAGGACTTGTCTCCCCCCCAGAAAGTATTTTGCCAATGCAAATCCTGACTAGTTCATTTCATCATTTCACTGAAACAGTTCAGGGTTTGATAAAATCTCTTACTTTCATCATGGAAATGACATTGAAGAGATGTTATTTTAACATCTTGCGTGAATTGATCATCTCCCTTAGGGATTCGATGAAAGTCCTAATTTCATCATTTTCCTGTGACATTTATATATATTCATCACTTTTCATTTAGCATTTTTGTACAATATGCTATGTACATTACATGGTAATATAAATAATACATTCAAGATATATAATGGGAAATGATATGTGAATAAATTAAATCATTACTCTCTTAATTTCTCAATTAGAAAAGTCAAAAACTTGATTGTATTAAATTGCAATATAACTATTTATTTTAAAAATTATATTACGAGAAATAATTTTTTAAACAAATCTTAACTCTCTTATTAATTTTATTTGACTCAATGTTTATGATACTTTCTATTAAAATAGAATATTGTGCACTTAATTTGTGAAATCTAAAATGTTTCAATAAACAATTTACCTGCAAAATATGTAATTATGTATGAAAACAAACTTTTCTTACTAAACTTCATTATTCAAAGCAAAGTGATAAGAAATGCACTAGTATTATGTAACAAACAAAATAAATAAAGAGCTCGTCACTTTGTAGAAAATGTGTTTATGTTTTTAATTCAATAGAACATGTTCGAAAAAAATAACTAAAGAATATATAATAGAAGTATAAGCTGCATTAAAAAACTACTTTATCAGAAAATTACTTTTGATACAGCTAGTATGATAGAGAGTATTATAAATTAGTGTAAAGTTGTTTACACTTCAAAGTGTCCTTATATTTATCTATCAGTAGTAGTAATTTAATTTGTAATTCATAAAACATGAATATTACATTTATGCTGATACTGTGTAGTCTTTTTTTTTTAAATCAAAGAAGCATTTCTTAATTGTTTACAAATTTGGTAGAAAATATTGCAAAGAGAAAATTATTGTAATTATTCTGAAGGAAGTACATTTTATATAAACAATATCTTCCTATACAAACTTAAATTTTCAAGAATGTTTATCCTGTAGATTTATCTAAATGTATTATATAAAAAAGTATCCCAAAATTAATCTTATGGTCAGTTCTAGGTTGGTTAGGATTCTCTTACTTTATTATATATACCACTTAAAGACGTATTCTATTTAATTTTTGCTTTAAAATAAATTTCGTACGTTGAGTAAATGTTTTAAGTTTTATTTGCTTGTAATTTGAAATAAAAGAAAATGCAGGTGCTAATGAAATGTTTAATATAATTTTAAAAGTTCTTTCACTTTGTTTTTAATATGTATAATTGTTGTGAAAATGGGATTTTTTAAAATTTCTTTTCAATTTGTGTTAATAAATTGTGTGATATAATGTCTTGCGAAATGGCTATTAGTGAATTGTAATTTGCCATGCGAATTGTAGCTAAAATATAAAATTTGAGAAAAAACAGATAAATTTTTGAAATTGCTGGTTGATTTCAGGTTTTTTTTTTGCTAAATGAAACTGTTTTTGCTGAAGATGAATAAGTTAAAACTTGAAATATATTTTATTTTTTTAAAAAAATTAGCAATGTTAGTTATAGATTTACTTATTTTGCTATGAATGTATACATATATGTAATATCATAAGAATATGTAATAGGAAGAATTAAATATTGTTTGTATACATGAAAAAATTAGATTAAGATAGACTAAATGCATAAAAATTTAAGATTGCTTACTTCTCAGAAAATACTTCTTAAAAACTCATTTTTTTAATTTAGTTTAATCTTAATCTAACTTTATTCTTTAAACTAGAATCAATCACTGAAATCTAAACATTTTCATTCATCGTATATACTTATCTTAAAGGTGTATCTAAAGTAGTAAATATTATGATTTAGCTTCATTTAGTTTTTTCTCTCTTTGAAATGTAAAACATTGTAGGCTCAGGATACATGATTTTTTTTTAAAAGATTCTCTTCTATTGATATAATTGCATAACACTTTTATGATTCTTAAAACTGTTTTTTAAAAATTTTGTGACTAGTAACAACATTCTGAATCTGCATATTAATTCAATTAACAGCAATTTGTTCTGTTACAAGTTTTTCCTTCACTTAACACATATATGTTTGAATATTTAAATAATTAAGTGCTTTTAACTTTTAAATTCTATCATTAAATATATCTGTTTATGGGAACATATTTATGAGTTGAATTCTTAAAATTGAACCCTCATTAACAAAGGAAAGATTTATCAACTCGTTTAGACTTAGGAAAATTCTTCGTTGGTTGAATTGTTACTGAAAGAAGAAAAGAATAAGGGGCAAAATGAAATATTTTGTATTAGTAGTGTTATTTTATTATTAGTAAATCATATAAATATTGTTTAAATGGGATATGAAATGTTTTTCCTCATGAAGCAACATAAGAATTATATTTTCTAATCTTTTCTAAAGAAATTGGTAGGCAAGTTTTATATAAAAAATTCATTTTGCTTTGAAATAATTTAAAAAGAAATAAAATAGATTAAGGAATGGAGTTTTTATATGGTATGTTTAATTTTTTTACCAAAATAAATTTTCTATTGTCTTGGAAAAATTATTTTTGATTTTTAAAAATGCTAGTGTTAGACAAAATCATTCATTATCCTATTTGTAGAATTTTTAGTAATTTGATTAAACCAGATATATACTCTCGACATTTATGCATTTTTTCTATTTTTATAATTGAAATTTGAAACTATTTAAAGTAGTTTCATTTATAGAAATTTGAAAATCAAAACTTCTAGAGTTCCTGTGATTAGGTGTGTTTATATATGCAAAAAATTATTATTTTCCTATTAAAGAGTAAGGCAGTTTTTGAAGATGAAGAAAGCATGTTAATTTTAAGTATAAAAGTCATTCATAAAAATGCAATGTACCAAGTAATTTTTATAGCAGCTGCAGTATGGCAAACTAATTTAAACTCGGAAATTGTTCATAAAATATTCATTTTTTTTCATTCATTTATTTTGGATAATCTGACTTTTTTTAAAAAAAATATAACTTTTTGTACATTGTTTTTAATACATATTATTAAAACTTTTTTTTTTTTTTTTATTTTCAGTTTAATATAGCCTGAATTTTGATAAACTTGTGTAAGTGCATTTAATATATCTATCAGTTAAGGAGAAAAAGATTAGAGGGATTTTAGGGTCACATGGTCAGACAGGGGTACCTAATATCACAAAATGCCCCCAATATAAGATTTTAATATTTTTACGTATTCATATTCGAGATTTAATCTACATTTATGAAATTGTTGTCTTTGTAACAAATGAATATCGCGTAATGATCTAAAGCATTTTTAATTTATAAATGCATATCACAAGTTCTCTATGTAATTACTTAAAAAAATTCTTTGTAATAAAACTATTGTTTCCAGAATTAAGATATTTATGTATAATTTCTTAATTCTCTTTCTATTATGTATTTCTGTCTAAATATTCAATGTTTTTTGTGCCATACAAAATTTTTTATTTTACTGTACAGTAGATCCTCATACAAGACATATTTGTTTAACATAACATTAAAATTATCATAGTGCTTGTATAAAAATCTACAAGAGGCTTGTATAAATACAGTAAAATACAGATGTGAATTTATTTTGTTTTAGCTCCTATAATTAACACAACATTTAGTTGGTAACACTAAATGTCATTGTGCTTCTCAGTTTTAAGGGAACTCCATTTTTAAAGGAGATTGTCTCCGTTTGTTGCTGTGGTGCATATTAAACATGTTCGAAAAAACTTTTGTATAATTTATTTTATTCCACTTAATTTTGAGGCGAAAATAAAACCAATTTTCACCTATAGGAAGTACATCTGTTACATAAACATTATCAGTTAAGATGTGTTTTAAGTAAAGTATTTGTACAGTCTAAGTAACCAGTACAATCTATCTATCGTGTTTTAGGGGAGGAGGATCTACTGTACTGAGATTATTCATATATGTAAAAGGATGCAGAATAGAATTCTTTATTGTGTGTAATATTACTCATTAATTTTATTACTTGTACTCTTTAATGCATATATATTACAATTCTTATTGTAATAATTTAGAATGTTCAACATATTTCTTCTAATTCCATTATAACATAGCCTTCTTTCACTGCTTTTCACCTCACTGTGGTATAGTTCAAGGATTTGATTGCCACATTAATAAATGTATGTTTCATCAAGATTCACAATATTATGTAAGTTACCATCCATTTATTGTACTTGCTTGTCTGTGTGCATAAGATTTGCCAAAATCTTTCATATACTATTCACTACTGAATGTACTTTCAAAGCCAACTTCTGTGAGAAAATGTGTGACATATTTGTTGTAAAATTAGTCTTCAATAAAATCTGCTTGAGGAAGTGTTTATCTTATTATTTAATAAATAAAGTAATCATTAAAGAAACCTTGAACAAAAAGCTATGCGAGAAACTTGTATAATATATGATAAAACAATATTTTCTAATTATACTTTTACTTCCCTTTTGCGCAACATTTAATTACTATTAAAAAGTGTCTTTGTGTCCTTTACCTATGTAGGACATGAAGAGGACATTTATATATTGCATAAAAAAATATTTAAGGTTTTCTGTATTTCATTAGAAATTTAATCCTTGATTCTGCACCAAAATTTATTACTGTATAATTAAGAGAGTGTTTTAATATTTCCAGCTGATTTCCTATGGAATAGATTAAGTTAATAATCTGATCCATGCAATTTCTATTATTTAAACTTATCGGAAATCGACAAGTTTATTCAAATTTTCTATACATACTTTTTTTAATCATTCAAAAAGAAATTTTCACAATCAACAGTTTTTGTGTATCACACTTTAAAAGCAAATATTAAATTATCTGACTATGTCAGGTCTACAGTTATTGACATTTTGTTACAATAAATATCCTATTTGCTTCTTTCAGTTTTTTAAAAACTGGTTAATTAATAGTTAAAAATTAACTAATTTTCACAATATGTGAATATACCACAAACAGTCATTAAGAGAAAAGAAAAAATATTTATTTAAACATAACTTGATCTATATATGCACTATTTTATTTCTTAACGAAATTGGCAAATAAATCAACTAGTTCAAAATAAAACATATAAAAATTTATTTAAATATATTTTTAATATACATATTATAGCTTTTATAATCACAGTTAGGGACTGTACCAATCTAAAAACAATAAAGAAAATGATAGTACAATTAAGAAAAACAAGATCCAAACTCTAAAGCCAGCATTCTTTTTCATTGCCTGAAATGAAAACATCATTTATTGATAATATAAAACATTACGGAGAAGCAATTAAAAAACAGTAGAATGTTTCATGTCTCATTACTTCTATTAATAATTCCACATCATGCATTAAAAAATCAAAAACATAATTCTGAGTTGCAAACATAGGCAGCATATTTAACAACTTTGAAAAAATGTAAATTTTTGTTCTGAACAGCATTTTTTACAAAAAAATAAATATATCTAAAGCATGTAAAAATATAAGTATATGGATTTTCAATTACAAAAGCTTCAGAATGGATGAATATCCTTAATAAAAATTTCAATATATTTTATTTATCATTATAATAAATAAAAAAAATTCATGAATCATAATTCTTTTTGAGAGCATGATTTAAAAAGAAAAAGGATCAAATCACATACCTCACGCAATTCCTCATTTCCTTCTTTGATGTTTTCTGTTGTACCCATAACTGTATCAGATATGCGATTGATATCTTGATCCTGAAAAAAATTTTGCACTCATGAATAAATTTTAGAAAAGAGAATATATCAGATAAGTTGAATGGAAAATCGACAGCAGTTATGCTGTATGATTATATGACATGTAAAAGATCCTTAGAGTGTCTGTGCGGCTTGGATGCTCTCAGCAAAATTAAATCCTGGTACAGGTTTGCATCATCAGAGCTCAGGTGCCTCCCTCTGTGGAGGAAACTGGGCATCAAAATTACCTATCTATAGGGTGCCGGAATAAAAAGAGATACTAGCTCCCGGGAATTTACTAGGTCTGCAATAGTAAAACACCAATCTGCAACCCATTAAAAATAATAAAAAAAAGAGTTTTATTGAATATACAAATATTTTTCCTTTCATATATTTTAAAATAGTTGACAAAAATTCATTTGATCCAAGGAATCTCAACTAAAATTCATCACTAGGAAAAATTTGCTTTTAAAATAATGTACAACAGAAATATACTATTGTTATATTCATATCTACTTTAATAATTCTCACATACCGAAGAAAAGGTACTATTCACACATCTCCATTGCTTTTGGCATTCAATAACATTCATGTTTTGGGCCTATTTTCTAATATGTATACAATAACAGACCACCCATGTAAACATGTACTTTAACCATGCTTTATTTACACACATTAAATATATTTTGCTAATAAGTGCCCCTTCCTTACCTTAAAGTATATTTTTTGGGTCGAAATAACTCATTTTCCTTTTCTTTTTTAAGAACAAGGCAAATAGAAAGTAAAAAAAAGAAACGAGTCTTACAGTAGTCGCATATGACGTGTAACATGTGACATGTTATCATGGTAAATATGCAAAATTAATTTTTTTCCTGAAAAAAATATGAATCGGGTATGATTGGAAATAATTTTCTATCGAATAATTATATCTTTAATGAAAATTGTGTTTAATTAACAAAAGGAGTAATGCAATATATCAAAAATAGTTACTATTATTCAATTTGGGGAAGAGCGGAGACAATACTTATGATAACTAAAATATGACACATATACTTGTGATTTCAAAGTATTTCATCGTTAGGTGGATGACCTGAGTACCCAGCTCTTTCGAGCTACAACCTCATATCCGTAGGTATTTGAGTGACTGTACATGATTGACTTTTGCCCTTTGTTAAGTTTAAATGCTTTAAAATAAAATAAAAATTCTGGGGATTTTGGGAAAATAAAAATTTAAAATATTAAAATTAAGAAAAGAAGCTTCAAAGTCGGCACAAAGCACCGAAAATAAAGTTAAGATTTCGATCTTGGGTGGGCGGGGCTAAACCGACCAATGGGAATGCAGCTAGGATCATGAAAAAGTAGTTGAAAATAAAACAGAAAACAGCTTTTTTAAAAGCTAATAAAAATATACTATGAAGAATAAAAATAGTAGAAGAACATTTTAAAAAAAGAGATCAGTTAGAATAATTTTCCCAGGAAAATTAAAGAGTAAAAATTGAAAAATGGAAGAATCTGGGGATCGAACCCGATGCAAAGCATTGGGAGCGAATGACTCTGACCACTAGACCACGGAGAACTCATAGAAAGAGGTGAAAAAAGCATTTAACATGGAGGAAGCAAGATTTGAGAATAGAAAAATAATTAGATGAAGAGGGGGTCTGAGAGAATATTTCTAGGTCTGTTGAAATTTGGATCAGGGATATATTTTTCAATATCCAAGATTGAGAGATTATAGAATTATCAATATTTTGAAAGAAGTTTGTTGCAATCTTTTTAATGAACTGTCTGATTGACAGCTAATTAGATTAACTGTCTAATTTTACTTGCAGTCCTTAGGTCAATTTCAAAGCATTTAAAAACCGTTGAAAAACAGTGTCAATAACAGTACCACTGTTAGCAGTCAAAACATTCTAATTTGTGTTCATTTCGAGCTTGAGTTCATCATTCATAAAAGCTATGAGTGGCTCAGCTTTTGGCAAACTGAAGTTAAAGTTAAAATCACCACTCAAAATCAAGGGAAGCGAGTGATAATTTTTTAAAAAGAGCAGAACCACCTTCGTTATATGGTAAAAGCACAAAATGCAGGAAATTTTAAATTTTTTTTAACCGTTTGATTTGAAGAAATGTATACGACCACCGAAATCCCTGTTTGTCCATTTTCAAATAAGCATTCTGCCGCATTTATGTCCCCCAATATCATGACTAACGGATTTAGAGTCAAGCGCTCGATGGCTACTACAGTTGGACCCCCAAACGAGGGTAGCGAAACAACACAACCCCGCACACTCACAGTGGTCAAATCAAGTAGCGCATACTTACGTCACATTCTGTTACACACATCTATCCCTTTTCATGAAATCACTCCCAACAAATATCCAGCAACCGAGAGGAAAGATGTTACACACCAATAAGTAAATAACAAAGTATAGAAGTGACCAAAGTCATTGCCTTAAAAATTATTTAGGATACCAGTAGAGTGTCATTTCAGAGTTGCTAAAAAGTGATGCACATTGATAGAGATGGTTCTGATTAATGGAAGTTGCCAAATTACAAAAAAGGAGCCAGGGTTTGAAAAAATTCCAATGTGATGGATAAACTCTGCCAGGCAGTCATATCCAGTCAGAAGGCAAGCCTTTCAAAGTGAACTGGAGACCCTAGGAGATTCTCAGTATTCCAAAGCTTTAATTTTATTCTGTTTTGAATTCGGGATTTGTAACCTTTTTCTATTATATGGTTAATATGTAGTCTGAATAGAGTGGAAAAATAGTGCTAAAGACTTTGTCTGTTGCTGTTGTAAGCCCATTGAAATGTCACACTCATAGAAACATGGCATGTTTCATTTTTGAAGCCAACTCTCATAGATCATTGGGAGATTTCCTGAAATACGGGATGGGGGAGGGTAGCTGAAAAACTAATTATCTGTTTTGCAGCTTGGGAATTATGGTGCTTCGTAGACCTACCTCCTTGTGGCGCACACAGGGCAATGTTCTTGCGAAGTTAGCTACAGAGGTTGGTTTTAATGTTTTCTAATGGAATGCTGGTGGTTTGTCACAATAAAATATAATTGATCTAATTCACACACTCAGAAAAAATGACTGATGTATTTGCCATTATGAAAGCAAGCCTTACTTATGTGTTATTCCATTACCAGTTTCTAGGATACAATGTCCCCCCATTAAGTATCAGAAAGTTGCAGGTAGAATACTTGTGAATATTAAAAATACTTTGACATCAGACTGAAATTTGTAAAAACAGAGATTTCGAAGACAAAGGTGAAATTGCTAAATTTGATGCTTGGAGAATTTTAACTTTACATTATATGCATTATATATTCTCCCAAGAAGTAAACCCAACTTGTCTACATTATCCATCAATAAGAAGACAATTGCTATTAATATGATTGCTTATTTTATGTGTTGGAAATACAGTGATACAAATGCTGCAGGAAGGAAAGTTGAGGATCTTTTAAATTCTAGCTCTATTGAACTTATTTATAACTCTTCTGACCCACCAAACTATATTCAATACACTGGAAATGGTAGCACATCTGATTCACCATGTCTCTTGTGATTTGTTGTACCTTTACAAAATGAAATGTCGCTAAGCACCCAGGCTCTGAGTATGGACAAATCATCAATTATTTTACCAGCACATAAGATTACATCTCTCCTTTGTCAACTTAACTTATGGAATTTCAAAAAAGTAATTTAGAGTGGTTTTTGAAAATCAAAATAAATGGACTGTTGCGTTCATCAGCAAATGAGAAATATTTCTGAGCAGAACACATATAAGTATAAAATATGTCCTAAGGCACAAGCATACTTAAATTCTTAATATAACAAATGTGTTGGTAATTTTTCAATGTGTGCTTAATACTATAACTATAAAAAAAAATTACAAAACCTTAATAATTACAAAAAAAAAAAAAAAAAATGAACCAACTATTGTAAGAAAGTTACAAATTCATTAAAACTGTTAATTATTATCTGTTTTAAGCAAATAAATAAAAATAAACTCAATATTAATTCTATTAGCTTTTAAAAATTGCACATCTCTGCAAAAACTTTAAAAATAAATTAAAATTGCTTAATTTTAATAAATTTTTTACTACAACATATAACTCCTTCAATCAAATGAAAATTTTCTACCTGTTGCAGAACTTTTTCAGAGAGAATTTCCTGCAATCTTCCAATTTCAACAACTTTGCCTTCAATTTCTCTGTCATAATAGAAAATAAAGTAATGTAGAGAAAATATGGGAACATCAATGAGTTAACAGTTTAATGGAAGTGCTAATATAAGAATTAGTACTAATTATGAATGAATATAATTATTCGTATTTAAAACAGAGCCCCCTTTTTTTTCAATCAAGCTTAGTTTTAAGCTGACAGATAACAGAATAATTTAAATTTTTTCATCTTCTCTATTTTGGACTGCAGAAATAAACAAATTTCTAATCTATACCTGACTTCATCAACAAGGGTGTTCATGTCTTCATACAACCTTTGATTCTCTTCTTCAAACTAAAAAATAAAACACAGAAAATCAGTTGAATTTTATAACTAAATATATCATGTTAACAATATTTGTAATTTTAAAATTGATTATGAAAGAATATTATGATCTGATAATTTTGATGTTTTACTTTCTTAAATAAAATATTTATCATTTTTGTATTATTTTTTACAATAGTTTAATCTTTTTTAAAACTATAAAATAAGTTAAATACTTCAAACTAAAGGAACAATGTAACATTAAAATAAATTTCAAAATTCAGTTACATTACTTATTTTATCAATGAATATGCATGTTGTTTAACATAAAAAAAAATAAATCAGAATTGATTTTAGAGGAATTTATTAAAAACAAATTATAGTCATCTGCTTTCTATGGCGACATCTTAAGAAAGGGGGTAAAATATTGAGAAACATCAAACTTAAAAAACAGACTAGCTGCATTTCCCCGTGTTGCACAGGCTTTCTCTACTTTTATAAATTTTCCCTTTCCTTCACAAAATCAGCACTTCTAATGCTCTTTTTCAAAATGACCCCCCCTTTTCCGCCCAGCCCGGCGTTGCTCGAGCTTTTACCCAGTGTATAACTTAAAATTCCCTGTTTCGAAATTTTTTCGCATCTTTTCTTTGTTAGACAGGTTTATTCCCCCGGAATTGCACGAACATTTTTAAATGCATAACATATTGTCATGGAAAAATTCCCCTTCCCCTCTCGCTGTCAGAGCTCTCGAGTAAGTCAACATTCACCGATTCTTAAACAGCTTGACAGGTGCAGCCATCTAGTGGCACAAAAAGTAATAAATTATTGCATACAAAAAAATTCGTAAAAAAAAGTTTTCGACATTTTATTTTTTAAATCATTTTCTGTAAAAGATCACAGTATGAGTTTTTTAAAAATCATTTTCATGTAAACGCATCAATACTGATTCATTTCAGAAAAAATCATAAAATAAGTAAAGTATCATTGTTCTGTAAAAAAAAAACATACTGTATCGTGATGAAATAAATTATCTTTCTAATTACAAAATTGCTGGCGAAGTTATTAAATGCGCGAATAAAATTTTGAGAATTTTTTTAAAAAAAAATCATAAAAACTAAGCGATGATGTTGTTTCAAACCCGGATACAACCATTTATAAAAGAAGCGCTTTAAACGATCGGGCTACGAAATCTTAGGGAAAAAGGAATGAAAAGACCTCTAAAATAAAAGGAAGAAATGTTCAATTTCACATTGCATTAAACTGCTTTCACACCAAGGCTGTCAGCGTCGAGCGTCTAGCCAATCAGTGACTTCATTTTGGGCGAAATTAATTCTCTGATTGGCTAGACGCTCAACGCCAACAGCCTTGGTGTGAATTCAGCTTTATTTGTTAAAGTTTAAAAATTTTTTTCAGGCTTCATTTAAACTTAAGTTAATGCCTTCATACTTCATATATCGATTGAAAACAACGGTAATTTTTAAACAAAAAATGTAACAAAAATAATGCTTAAATATTTATCGCAAAAAAGGGGAAAAAGCGAAAAACAATTTTTTTTAAACCATAATTTTTAAGCAATTTTTTCAATCTTTGTATCAATAATATCATTCTACACACGGAAAAAAAAGTTTCGTGAGATTATTTTTTATAAATAAAGAAGTTATTAAGTATTCAAATAAAATTTTGAGTATTTTTTGAAAAATCGTAAATAAAAAAAGTTTTTGATATTTTATTTTTGTAATGACTGATTCTAAAAGAGAAAAGCATGAATTTTTTTAGTGAAGAATATTATTTCATTAACTTGAAAGAAAGTGCAATCGGAACGATTTCGAAATAATTTTTATGAAAACGTATCAATTTTGACTCATTTTAAAAAAACCCGTAAAAAATAGAAAATATCATTATTTTGTACAATAAATTATACCGTATCCTGGCGAAGTAAATGATCTTTCCGATTCTGTAATTATTTTTTTTGTCTGAGACTAATAAAAAAAATTAGATCGTCGTCAAGGATAAAAAAAAGTCGGCAATAATTATGCGTTTTAAGGTTTTAATTAATATCTTTTTAACTAATTACACTATCGGAATATAAATGGTCAAAACTGATTCCTCGGATTATTCCTGATATTCAGGGCCGATCCTAGGGTATCGGCCGCCCTCGTGCGAAGACCTAATGAGTCGCCCCTCTAGAGAATTTTTCATATATTTTGACTAATACTTATATATTTAATTTCTTATTATAATACTTACATATTTACTTATTACAATATTTATATATTTAATTACTTATTGCAATACTTTTTGGTAACGAAAAAAAAGTATTTTTCAAATTCGGTCCAAATGCTGCCTCGGACATGAGACCAATTTTCCCGGCCCCTGCTGCTAACATAGAGATTATAGTAAACACGATAAGGGGTTAAGTGGATTAAATCATGAAATTACTCTCCAACTAGCAGTACACATGTAAGTGGGCAGATACATATAGATCAGGATTAGCTTTTAATTTAAGTTTTCTTTTATTTCTGTATTTTAGCGCTATGTTGTGAATCGCTTGATTCGCCTGTTTGAATATATGGCATCTGGTTGCAATTAAGACTTTAAAAAAAATGTCAAAAACTAGCATTTTTTAACATAGTACTAAAGTACCATTAAGTTACTACAACATAAAATAAAATTTAGAATTTCGCTAACATTAATACTGTGGAATACTGAAGTGTCTTTCAAACAAGCTTTCTAATGAAAATCATTCACTCAAAAGAAGCTGCAAGATTCTTTAGCTTATAATACCAAATAAAACTACAAAAAACTACCTTTTGATAGAGGTATAACTCACTAAAAAGGAAAGCAAGCATTGTTTATAAGCATTACAAAACCATTGGCAAAAATCACTTCTTTCCCCAATTTTGTTTTTCTAAATTGGAAGGCTATTATTAAATTAAACTTTTAATTTCCCCAAATTCATATTGAATTTAAACATTATTAAATATTTTTTTAAAGAAACTTTAGAAAAAATACTTTTTATGATGCCTTTATTAAGCATCGAGCCACAGTGCACTGCCAGTAGAGCTATTAAACAAACAGAAAAAAACCACCCTTTTTAATGCGGTATTGTCGGCTCCAACACGAATTTTGCTGTCCTATAAAGGATGTTAGTAAAGAGCAGCAGACATTTATGAACAATCTGCCAACACACTATATGCACTAACATTCTATTTTTTCCCTCCAACTATGCTGTGTTATCGCGACTTGATTTTTCAATAACTATTCAAAAAAATTCACCATACATATTCGATTCATTATAATTTTTATTTTGAAAAATTCGTAAAAAAAATTGTTTTGATTGATAGAACCATATGCGGCCGCCCCTTGGCATGGCTTCCTGCACTCCTGCTAGGATCAGCCCTGCCGATATATTTTGGTACCTTCGGCGAGTTTCTGCGTCGTGCGGTTCGTGAGAAGATACACCTAGTCACTCGCAGATATGTTTGCTTACCTACGAATTTTAATAGTGTAGATTTATTCATATTTAATTTTATATAGTTATATATGTATACTATTTAAGAGTAAAAACAATTTTTAAATGCTGTGTGTGCTTTAAGCTTTTAATTAAGCAATACTTCTGTTTTTAAAGCAGTTTGTATCATTTTCTATCTATATTTTGAAAACTAATTATTTTAAATATAATTTTAGTATTGGAATTAAAATTCCATTGTATTAATAGCACGCATTTAAAAATACGTTATGTCTACACCTTTTAACACAATTTTTTTTACTAACATTGCACTTTGAAG
Source organism: Trichonephila clavipes (assembly GCA_019973935.1). Taxonomy (NCBI): domain Eukaryota; kingdom Metazoa; phylum Arthropoda; class Arachnida; order Araneae; family Nephilidae; genus Trichonephila; species Trichonephila clavipes. The sequence goes on from BMAU01015500.1 coordinate 191,808, forward strand.
CAAGACAAGAACTATTGGTGATGGACCTAGTAATTTTTTTTTTTTAAACTTAGGTTAAATGATGAAGATGACATTTGAGCTGGCACCTCATTCTCTAAATTTCCACACCACACCAACATGAGAATTTTGAGCCTTGATAGATTTCATGTACATTATCCCCTTCCCATGATGAATCTCCAAGGACACCAGGATTCAAATCCACAGCTTGACATTGTTACTCACACATTTACAACCATGGCCACAAAATATACTTGGTTATGAGCAAGCATAATATTTTTGAAAGATTAAAATCTGATAGCTATCAAGCCTTTGAAAATTCTCATCACTAAATTAAATATACCACAGAAATTTTAAAAAAATAAAATGTATACTAACCATTTGTAATTCTTCAGGTGAAAAATCAACATCTGGAGAATCTGTTGATAAATAGTTTGAAGAGAAAGATGCATTTAAAGTAGAATCTTTTAAGCTTTCAACTGGACTAGTTTCTTCTGCATTTGTTGGTTGTGATACAGGCACCTCTTCACTTTCTTGTGATTTCTGTTTTTTAAAATCACTTTCAAGCCTTAGCCTATGTAAAAAAAAAAGCTTATAAATATAATTTTTTTGAAGCAAAAAAAAAAAAAAAAAAATGTTGATATCTTTAATTATTAAAATTACAATATTTTTTTTTTTTTTATAGTTTTAAATAGTGGTTTTAAGGATACAAATTTTTTTAATAAAAAATGGAATGAAAAATGTTTTGTTATGAAACTTAATGTTTTTTATTCAATGGGGCTGCAGATTGGTATTTTTACCATTGCAGACCTAGTACATCCCCAGGAGCTGGTATCACTCTTTAGTACTGCACCATATAGGTGATATCAATTACCGCAAGTAATTTTGATGCCCAGTTTCCTCCCCAGAGGGAGGCACCTGAGCTTTGACAATGCAAACCTGTACTAGGATTTAATTTTGCCAAGAGCGCCTAAGCCAAACAGACACTCTAGGGCTCTTTTACATGCTGCATGATCATACAACATGGCTGCTGTCGATTTTCTGCATCACGAAAATCCACTGACTTGGGCCAGGGTCGATCCCGCAACATTGGGTTCAGAAAACCAGCGACAAACCAACCATGCCACCCAGCTGTTAATGTGGCATGACCATAATCAAACACTGTTCCATAAAAAAGACATTTGGGGTTTCATTTTTGGAAAAAAAAATTATGAGTATTAAAACTATTAACATTATTAAAATAAAGCAAAAAAGATTTACATTACCAAATCTGAACATTCCAGTGCTATATATGATTTATCTTATAATATACAAGTACTACATAAAATAAATTTGATAAAAAATTATAAAACAACTAACACATTTCCCACAGTAAATGTTAGGTATTTTTTAAAAAAAAAAACGTCAATTAATGTTGGAAATAAAGACAAAAATTTTGGAGATCCTCTTTAACCCCCCTTTAATGACTTTACTGGATTTTCTTTTTTGAAAACTTGTTTTTTTTAGCCACAATCTCTCTTTCCCTTCTTTAGTATCAAAAAATAATTTAAACTTAAATAATTTGCTGCTTTAGAAATACAGTGCTTTATAATAAATTTCTATTGAGTTTTGATTTTTTTTAATATTACTTGTTATTAGAATTAAATGTGCATCAAAACAAAATATTCAAAAATAACAGCAAAAATTAATAAAATAAAAAATATTGATTACCATGAGTTTATAGGGTTTATTATTCATTTTATTTCAAATGCTTACATTTTCAGTTTCAGATTGTAATATTAAAACCATAAAAATACAAATATTAGGTATTAATTATCAATTTAACCTAAATATTTTTTCAAAGAAAATTTTAAAATACACCTACATTTTTTGTCTATCAACAGCTTGTTTCACTCTGATTGCTTTTTGTCCACTATAAATCTTGCATACAGCTATAATAAAATAAAATATAGTAATATAGCTTTTAAAAAACATCAGAACTTTGCTTATTAATTAACAATTTAATAAAAGGCGAGAAAAAAATACGAGTACTTGAATGTCAAGATATACAAGTTATAATTTAAATAGTAATTTAAAAAAATTCAAATTAATAAGATAACATATTTAAATAAATCCTTAGTAATAAAAACTATTACCTATAACTATCTAATAAAACTATCACTACATGCCCAAACATTTTTTTCCTTAAAAATTCCACACACGCATGCACATATATAATCTTAAGTGAAGAAAAGAAATTAACCTATTATTTTATTTCCTTTGATATATAAAAATACAAATAGTTTCAGTTAGTTTACAATCTATGTATTAAAAGTAAAATAAGTTTTGTAAGTTTTTTTAAACTAATAAAAAATAAATTGAATTTTACAGCGCATACATGGAATATTTAAGTAAATTAATAAAAAAAGATATAATGTCAAATATATAAATTAACCAGATACAGGATGTCACAAATATATCATTATACACATATATACGATCTTAAATATAATTCTGCCAAAAATGACACATTAAACACATGGTAAATAACATATATATATATAAAATTTCTTTGTAGATTTCAAATACAACAAATTGTTTATACAACACAGTCAGTATTTCCTACTTATTATACATTAAATTTATTTAGATGTATTATAGAGGAGTTTTTATAAAAATCTGTAATACTACATAACTATTGAAATTTTTTAAGCAGTTTCAGTACATTTTATCATGAATAGAAAGGAAAACTAATAATTAAATTTAATACTTTTCAACTAAAAATAACGTTCAAATGTTATTTAAAAGAATAAAATAAGTTTAAATATAACATTGACTAAAAAAATGCAGTTTTGTAATTCAAAATTCAACATAGATTATTTAATTTCATACAAACTTTACTTAAACAAAATCCACACATTTCACAATTTTCTGTAAACATTTTTTTATTCAACTTTTTAATTACTAATAATTTTTCAAGACAGTTTTTTGTTATGATACTTGATTTTTTCAATAAAATGTCAATTATTTTAAAAATTGGTATTAAAGAATAGAAAGAATTTAAGAAATAAGCTGAACTTTCCTATGTTTACTCATTTAGTTTCCACAAAGCTATTCATGAAATACATAGTTTGTAACAATTACTGAATATAAGATTGAAATTTTAATATACTCAATCAGGCGAGAAAAAAAATAAAACTAAACTTTGTTTGATTTTCTAATATTTTAAGATATAATTATCCAAAACAAGATTTAGTAAACCATTATACACAGTAATGGTTCCATTGAGTGACAGAGGGTTAAATTCATAAGACATCATAACCGCATGATAAATGTAACCAGGCATTTTTAGCTAATTAGTTCAAGGACCTCACTACTTGTTGCAAACTTTTGCTTCTGACAGATCTTAATAACACACAGCATAACACATTAATAAACAGAATAAACATGATTCAAAAAAAGTTATATAATATAAAAAAAAATTGTTTTTTCATTTTGAAATTTCTTTTTGAAGAATCCAAATATTTTGGTATCTTATCCTCACTAACGATTTTGAAATTGTTTTTTGGGAGTTTGCAATTACATGTCTAATGTCAGCATTGTGTGAATACAGTGAAAAACACATGAGTACATTTATCATGTAACTGTCATGAATTTTGTGCATTACAATCTTTTCATGAAGATTTAAGGAAATGTTTCAAATTATGATTTTTGCTTCAGAATCATGCATTACATCATTTCCTATTACAGATGATCAAATTTTAAAAAGTTAACTTCTTTAGGATTAATTTGATCAAAAGATGATACATGAGGACCTTTTGTAAGATAAAAAAATAAAATAAAAATAACATTCCAATTATACTTTTTGCCATTTAATTCATGAAGAAAGCATTTAACTTATTTTTTAATAGCTCCATGATGCACAGTTTCACGTAGGTACCTTGTACCTTTTGCCGCCCATGCAATATAATGGTTAGTGATGCTGACTGCTGTGCTGTTGGGCCTGGGTTTGAATCCCGGAGAAGGCACAGATGTTTGTAAATGTATAGTGCCTTTGTGGCATGGGGGTACTCTAAATAGCTATCAAGCCACATGTCCTCTCGTGAGGCTGGTGGAAGGGAAAGAAAGGTTGGAGACCCTGACCACCCTCAGGGTATTCTCCCTCAAAATTGGGGTGGAACTGAGCCAAATCGTACAGTCACTTGCATTGCACTCCAAGTTACAGCTAACAACAGGCATAAATTACTATCCCCTTACCACGACGAATTTTGTGGACTTCAATCTGACACCATCAGACAGGTGGCATTAGAAACAACAACTCTGTAACTTATGAGAAAAACAGACTGGATTTCTGTGTACTACTAGAGAAGAGGGTAGAACTTATTTACCTTCAATGGTCCAAATTATGCAGGCTGCTTTACATGTAATTACAGTGGTGATTTTTATTTTCTTAATTTACCTTTGTTTATGATTCATATCACAATGCTTATACTGTTCATAATGATACTTTTTGTTTCACAACTTTGGAAACACTAATAGCATTAGTAGACATCTCCATGATTATTTTATCTTTTCTCTGTCATAGTAAAAATACTCTTGATAATAAAGTTGCTCAACAGTGGTTTTTTTGTTCAGTTTTTTGAAGACTTGGTTCTAATAGAGTCACACCAAATGTAAATGTTTGACATGGAAAAATAACACAAATAAATGAAACTTAAAAATCCCCCCCCCCTTTAATGTTAACTTGTCTGACATAGAATAACAGCCAAAAATAATAAGTGTAATGTAAACAAATTTATAAATTTCTTGTTATCTAAAATTGGAGTGTGTAGTGTTAGGTTTATAAAGTAAGATTGTAGCAAACTAATGGTATTTTATTGACTTTAAACACATTCATTATTATTAGTGGGGTAACAGTGCATCGATTCAGCATGACAGGTAACAGTCCATTGAGGTATGTTATTAATAACTGGAAATTTGAAAAAATGAGCTTAACTGTTTTAAGTAAAATTTTTCCTTTATGCTGCTATGTTTCGATAGGGTTACAAAGATATTCATTTTGAGAACTGTGAGTTTTGACATGCTTGTATTAGAGGATTGCTACAAATCAAACAATTATAATCAAAGTTTCTATATGAGTATATTTGCTTAATAAAGTATTGTATTGTAAAGTATAGTAAATAAAGTATTGTATTTAATAAACAATAACACACAAATGTAATACTAGGTTAAATTTTTTAAAAATTAAGCTTACACGGTAACTTTAAATTTTTATTAATCAAGAAGTTTCTAACTCCTGGTTGAATGCAAATCATCCTTACTAGTCAGTTAGTTAAAACATTTGCCAACTCAGAAGGTCAGTTAGATTACTTGCTCCTTCCTGAGATCAAAATATTGAATTTCCATCTCTTAACTCTTTTCATACTTAGATTTCTTTTTATATAAACACAATAAAAATTTTAATAGTTATGATGGGCAGGTATATGCTGCCCATAGAAAAAATACCTTTATTGTTGGATTTTTTTTTATGAATATGATGGAAATAATTAGCTTATAAATATATCCATGTTTACTCAAAGAGGTTTGAGCTGCATAATTTAACAATGATTTATAGTTTTATAAAATCAATATAAAATGCTAAATGTTTAATACTTCATAAATTTTTCAGTTCTTATAAATTTTTAAATGTTTTACTTGTCAATGAGTTTAAACTACATTAGAAGTCTTTTTGAAGTAAATGACATAAAAATATTGATTAAATATAGCAATGATTTTAATATCCTAAAATTTGGGGAAAAAAAGTATTCTTAAAACTTGCTATGAGATTTTTAATTTGTTCAAGACATACAATTTTGAAGCTTGGATCAATCCATTAAGAAGCTTTTTTTTTGTAATAGAAAAATTATTATAATTCTCTAATTTCTTCAAGAATTAAAAGAATATTAAACTATACTGCAGGGACAGAAATGCCCCACAAGAACAATCAGACATTCTAAACAACCATATTCTCTCCATAGATAGCCATTACAGTGGCAATAACTTAAATGAACTTCATTTGAGTTTTTACAGGTAGAACTAATACATATGAAAATAATGTATTACTTGGGAAGGTAAAATGAGCCAAATTTAACAAAAGGAAAACTAACAACTTTTTGTACAACTCAACTTTAGTTGATCCCTAATTATTAAAAAAAATTTTTATATAATTTTTTCATTCACTTTTTTAGATATTGGGTTGAATATTGACCGTTCGTAGATTATAATCAAATGTGCTATAATGTACTTATAATCTTTATTTTTTTTAGAATAAAATATCTTTTGAAATTTTTTTATAATTCCATTAACCCTGTACAAAAATATTAATCAAATTATATTACAGCCAGTTTCTTATTAAACAGCCAATTACGAGTAAAAGGTATAATCTTTTCCTCGACTAACAATCAAAATAAATAAAAATAGTAAATAAAGAAAGATAACTTCAATGACAAGGTCAAAAAGCTTTTAGAGAACTGATGCAATAAGTTCTGTAAAGAATATGCTATGAACTTTTCTCATCGTGTATGTAGACAATGTTTTTGGTTTATGTACAACCTTTCTAACATGTTTAAATAAAAAAAATGTTAAAAAAAACAAAAATTTGATTTACAATTTGTTAATTAGAATAGAATTTGGACACAAATAAAAGAGACTGTATACCAGAATAGTCTCCATTGCCCTAAAAGTAATGTTTCTTAATTATGTGAAACAAATACTTTTTTTAGATATAAAAGCTGTAGTAGATATGAAATGAATATCTTTGCATCAATCTTATACTTCAATAAAAATTGAATAATAATCAAGTGGTAATAGTTATATAACATTTATCAAATGTAATATTCCAACCTTTTAAATATTGGTCAATCAATGTTATAATTGCCTCTTGATGTTCTTTCAGTTGTGCAGAAATAGTTTTTTTTACTGAAATATAAAAAAATAACATACAGTATAGAGAAGTACATTATAATAGTATTCATATTTAATTACTATAGTATTTCAATTTACAATACCATAAAATATTTATCAGAAATTATGAGCTAGGGAATAATACTAGTTCTTAATTAATTAAACTAAGATAAATATGACATATACATAACATAATTTAATTGAATTTTACTTATATTCATTCATGTTCTATTCATTTTAAATATCAAGGAAATCTTGAACTGCAAAATAATTACTGCTCAATAATTTACAAGAAAAATATAACTAAAATTTTAGACTGCATTTTTTTAATAAATAAATAAATTAAATAACAAAATATTAAATACAAACCTTCTTGCCTTAATGTTTTGATAACTTCAACACACATTTGCATAAAAACTTGAGCATCACTGTCAATTTTATCACGTTCACTATCTGTCATAGTAGGGATACCATGCAAAATATGACTGAAATACCATTATGAGAAAATTAACAATAAAATAAACAAAAAAATATTTAAGAATTCCAGAACTGTTTTGAATGATCATCATGATTGTAAAAGAACATATAATTTAACTGAATATCATTCCAGGAAATGAATAGAATGTTACATTTTTTGTATTCATTAAATATATTTTGTATTAGTATATATATATATATCTTCTTTTGAATGGGACTACTGATATGTAATTACCATTGCAGACCAAGTACATTCTCCAGCAGATGGTATCACATTTTATTATGGTGGTTACCAATTGCTACAGTGTAATTTTAACATCTAGTTTCCTTTCCACATTCTCTCACTCACTCCCAGAGGGAGGCACCTGAACTCTGAAGAGGCAAAATGTTACCAGGAATTTGATTTTGCCAAGAGCACCTAAGTCAAATAAGCACTCTAGAGATCTTTAACATGTCGCACAATCATACAACATGGATGCTATCAATTTTTTGCGACAAGAAAAATCCATCGATTTGGGCTGTGGTCGAACCCACAGACTTGGGCATACAAGGCCAGTGGCTAATCAACTATGCCACTTAGCCAGCATTCTTATTATATAATGCACACACAATTATTAAATACATAATTTAGGAGATTAAAAGAATGTATTTTAAAATATGTTTTGAGTGTAATTGTTTAAATATATAAATAGAAAAAAAAGATCTGTATACATCTGAAAAATTACTAATAATACAGCTATATATTATAGATTCTAAAATATTCTTTTATTATTCCTTAAAAAGCTGTTCTTCCTCGAAAAAAAATTTCTTTAAAGAAAAAATAATATTTTATGAAACATACTTTAGACTTATAAAAATTTGCATGAATTTTGATTTTTCTCTAGGTCTGCTATTAATGAATATATGGAATCAGTTTCTTACTTCATAGTAATGTAATCTTTGCGATGTTCTAATAAGAAATCTTTCATCTTTGTGATTGTTCCTACCTAAAAAATAATAGAAGTTAATTATTGCAATGTTAAAAGTAATAATAAATGTTGGTTACATCTAAATTTTACAAATATATGAAAACCATGTTTGACATGAAATTTTGTAGTACTTAATTATAAATTGAAATTAATAGTTTTTTGAAAAGGAATGAACAATGAACAATAACCAGAGAAATTTTTAAATAGAAATAAAATGACAGATGTTTTAAATTTTATAAATCAATGTATGGTCATAATGTTATAAACCCTAACTGTTTACAAAGTTAACTTAAAAAAATGTCTAGTTATCAATATATCTTTATTAATACTGAATTGAGAAGAAAAATAAAATTAAATTAAATATTTCATTTACTTTTAAACATATAAATAATTACATATTTATATACCACTGATTAAATTTCTATGTGTCCAAATTTTGTAACATTTAAAAAGGTAAAAATGCTAGAAGCTTTGAACAGTAGTTTCAACAAAAATAAAGGAACATTAAAGAGCAATAGTAGACAAGCATAGAATAAATAAATTAGTTAAAAAAACTAAAAAACATACTTCTATGTTTAATCGAACTAAAATGTAAAAAAAATAATTCTTAATATAAGAATAAACTGATTAATGAGAAAATTAATGTCATTGGGGTAAAAGCATGGGGTATGCTTTGTACTACATTTTTACACTAACTCAGCACATTTCGGAATAGAGCCAGTAAGAAATTATAACAATTAATATAGAGAATTAATATAGAACATATATTTAATACAACAAGAATTATGTAATACAAAATGTAAGTTTTATTAATGCATAAAAAGCAAGATAAAAAGGGGGAGGGGATAATTATTTCAGTTACACCATATTAATGAAAACTGTTGAAAATGAAAGTGTATATTAAAAAATATTTCATAAAAATTTTTTTGCATGCTGCAGAAGAAATAAAGAAAAAAAACCCTTAGTTACTATGCAGGAAAGAAACAGTAAGTGATAACAGTATTAGTATGGAATCAACAGTTTAATATCATACAAAATGACTAATGACATTTCATTTAGGAGAATGCAATGCAAACATAAAAGTGGTAAGTTAAAATAAAAACAGTTTTGTTAGAAAACAGAGTGAAATTATAGAATATCTAGATGAATTTCCATGGTCGTATAACTTTCTTTTGTGAACCTAATCACAACCCATTAAATAAATGTATTTCATTCTTCCTACATATTACATAATTTCACAACAATTAGTGGCTCGATTGAAATTTAATTAGACAGAAGGGGATACGTTTTCGTACATTCTTTTTCATTGGAGATAACAATAGTGAAAATCGAAACCAAAACATACGACTTTAAATATGCCAAATGCACTACTTACGACTTCCTTAGCTTTAATCGCAAAATCTGATTTCACCTTATTTCCTTTAGGAAATATAAATTTGTCTTTATTTTTGTCTTCTATACCTAACGCTTTATTTCTTGTTCTTAATGTTTTGACACAAGCTTTGAATAAAGCAGTCACATCCATCATGAGTTAAATATATAATTACAGGAAATTTAGAGCATCAATACTTCATATTGAAACCATTTACATTTTGCTGGAAAATCTTTAATTGACTAATTTTCTCAATTTAAAAGTGTCAAATAATTAGAAAATACAGATAAGAATTTAGTAGCATTTCGAAAACAATACCAAATACACGCTGAAGTGTGGCAAATGTAAATACACTCTTTGCGGGTAGTAAACAATTTAAAACAAAAAAAACTTAACTGTCAACTGTTCTGAATTAGAACTTAAGATTTTTAAAATTATTATTTTATTCAGTTTTTTATTTTCCTTTGTATTTTTATATTTTGATCAAAATATAATTATTTTGATTGCAAAAATAATAAGTTTCCTTGCTTTCATTTGCATTACCAGAGCCACAGCAATTTATTTTTGACATTTGACTTTTATATTTTTTTAAATGGCAATATTAATTTGATGGTCGCCTTCTCTTTAATCGGATTCCTTAGGATTGTCGTTTCGGATTAATAACAAGTTTGGGAATATGGATTAAGTAGTTTGCTTCTTACAGCTGTTTTGAAATTTTAAATTATTATTTGAATTAAAAGTGATGTTTTCTATGAATTCTATATCATTGATTATGTGACAGTGTTCTTGTGAGTAGTTTAACCTGGCAATATTTGTTTTTCGCCCTCGGGTCGTAAAGCTTCAAAGTGACACGAAAGTTGTGTAAGTGACGTCGGGGCGACATTCCATCTGATCCTGGAAATCAGACGAAAAAGTAAATTTAATTCACGGCGCAAATTTAATTTAAACGAGCTTACATTTTCTATACTGTGGATATTGTGCGCGAAAGTCTGGGCAGCAGTTTATATAAGGAAAATCGTATCGCTGTATACTAGTTTGTGTTTTTGATTTCCGGCTTTATTTTTCGTCTACAACTAAAGTTCAAATTTTTAATCATTTAATAATTGAAGAATTGTTTATGTTTGGACGCAGTCTCTGATTTTACTTAAATGAATTAAAATCTGTATTTCAAGGTTAAATGTAACTTACTGAAAAGTGCTGACTGTCAGATGATGACAGGGATTAATCGATTGAATGTACAAAATTTTAAATCGTATGTTTGATGAATTAAATATACTTATTAATGGAAGTTCTATATATTTTTGACATTGTAACTTACTGTTGATATGTATGATTGTCCTGATAAAGAGCTTTATAGCCATGTGAGATAGTTGTATATTTTTTCTGGGTTCTGTCCTGAATGTAGCCTGAAATGTCATTTTTTAGCAATTTTAAGAAAATTTTTCACATTGCGGGGGGTCTCGCTTCAGAATCAAAAAGAAGGAGGGTATACCACAATATTAGGTTTAATGAAAACCCTGAAGATTTTTGGGAAATTATCGGTGAACTTGGTGATGGAGCATTTGGAAAAGTATATAAGGTATTTCTCATTTTCATAATGTAGTTTTTTTTATAATCATTAAGTATATTGTTTTCGTTTCTTAAGTTTCCAAAACATTACAATATTCTACTTTTATATAGGCTCGAAATAAAGAGAACTTAAAATTGGCTGCTGCTAAAATCTGCGAATTAAAAGGAGAAGATGATTTAGATGATTTTACAGTTGAAATTGATATATTGTCAGAATGTAAGCATAAAAATATTGTTGAACTTCTGGAAGCTTTCTTTTTTGAAGGAAAGTTATGGGTAAGTTGATGTTCTGTTGTTAAATATTTGTTACGAATGTAATATTGTTAAATGTTTGAAATAAATGTTTCCAATTGGCATTTTTTTTATCCCTATGAATTTCTCCTAAAATGTACATATTTTCCTGACAACTTTGCTACAACTCAAATGTTGTTTCAGATTTCCTTTTGGTAATCGTAAAACCTCAGCAGTGGGGGACATTATCACATCTATTCTAAATGTTTCTTAGATAAATAATCTGTAATAAATGATTCATACTATCAAGTAATGTTAGTAAAAAGTTTAGAGATGATTAAATTTATTTATTCAGATAGGATATAGATATGTTATGTTTGTATTTTTTTTTATTTCAGTGTTTTAACTTTTTTGTTGTTTTCATAATTTATATTAAAATGTTTAAGTACTTATGTTATAACATCACTGTGACCAAATTTGCATCTTGGGAATTGTCATTTTCCACCAACTCCGACTAATTTTTGTTCTTTAACTAAAACACACAAGAACCTTTTTTTTCGGAGGGGGAGGGTCTCTTTTGCTGCTGTTGACAATGCCATTTACATGGCATAAATCTGAATGTAGTAACGTTAATACACAAGTACCAATATTTATAAATTTTCCATTTTACTTTTGTAATCAATATAATCATATTTTTATTTGTTTAGTTGTAATATTTCCCATTTTATATTTATTTTAATGATAGTCATTTGGCTTATAAATATTGAAGGGGTATCATGTTGTATAGCTACAGTTATTCTGTCAAATGTTGAAATTTCAAAGAAACATTTTCTTTTTAAATATATATATATATGTAAGGATAATTAAATTAGATTAAAAATTAAATTCCCTATCTAGCACTTGACTCTATCTGTCTCCGTTCTCATATTCAAGTATCAAACTAATCGGCCATTTATGTCTTCCGAACATATGGCCTAGCCAATAAACATGTCTAATTCTAGATCGTTAGATTTAATAGTCAACATATGTCAGCATTAACTTGCAAGCACCATCTTCAAAGCAGCGACACTTACCAGATGTTTTTCACGTGTTATTCACGTGAAACCCCCACCATGGCGTGTTTTTTACTCCCTGCTCTTAGCATCAGAACAGATGTAGAAACGAGCGAATAAAGACCTTCCTTTTTAAAACTTGAATCTGATTCTGTCTTCAAAATCATGACATATATATATATAAATTTTCTTTATATTTTCCTGTAGTTATTGTTAAAATTATGTTTAGGTACAATTTTTGTTGTAAATTCTTAGTATAAATTATAAATATGTCACATATAACTTCAAGAAATAATAATAAAATGTGCAATTGTGAATATTGCTTATAATTATTGAAAATACTATTTAGATTTGCATTTTTGTTGTTTTCATTTTATATTCGTTGGGGATAAAAAAAAAAGTACTTAGCTTGGAATCTACTGTGGAATTGTTTGTTTATTATATACAGGGCTTCACTCTTTAAAGTTTTATAAAGATAATCTTTTGGTATTTAGATTTAATTAGCTCTTGTTAGTTAATTATAATACTTTTATTAAAGTAGTAAATAAATTAAGCATTGTTCAGTATTTTGACTAAGTTTGCTGGATTGTTTTTATGTTGAAATTTTTCTTTTAGACGAATCTTTTTTAAATACTTTTAATACCCATGTAATAAATGGAAATATTAATAATTATTTTTTAAAGATTATTTCTAAGGTATATAATTTGTTTTATTATTTGAAAGCATTGATTATATGTCCAACTAAATAATTTGTATATTTTGTGTTTATCAAAGTATATAAAAAAATGTTGTAGTTGTCTATAAATTAAAAAGGCGATATATGCAGCTAGTTGTGGAAAACTGTTTTCAGATGTGCTTGAACACTATAATAATAGACAGCCTATGGCAACATTTTTTGAATTGGCAACAGCTTTTGATTTGGCAAAATTGGTCAATGCTATAATTCTTAAGTACAAAATAAAGTTATTTATTGAATAAAAAAGTATTGTAATTTGTTATTCTAAAAGATATTTTCTATGTTTTAACATAACTCAAATATCATTTTTATTTTTGCTTTAAAAAGTCTTAATTGTAATTAGCTACTTTGTGTCTTTAATTTTCTTTAAAAATGTAATGTATTTCATTAATTTAATATTATGATCTTAATTTTTCAGATTTTAATAGAATTTTGCGAAGGTGGAGCCATGGACACTATCATGGTAGATTTGGAGAAGCCTTTGACCGAGTCCCAAATTCGATATTTATGCCATGAAGTTTGTGAGGGTCTCCAATTTTTACATGAAAACAAAATTATTCATCGGGATATCAAGGCTGGAAATATCCTCCTGACTATGGATGGAGGTGTTAAGTTAGGTAATAATCAGTAATTAAAGATGTTTTTTTTTTGTGATTCTTATTTCCCTCTTTTCTTAATTCTTTCTTTGTTTGGTTGTTATTATATTTTCATTTTTGTACATGTGTAAAACTATAAGTTATGGAATATTTAAAAAAATTCCAGGTTCACTCCTAGGAGAGCCCCCACCCTTGGCGCGATTACTTTGGTCGGCGATAATTGCGCCGTCGTGGTAACCTTGCTTTTAAATACAACATATGGCAACCTAACTTTTTCTAGAATTTTTTGTCATTTGTGGGCGCGCATTTCAAATTTCATTTTGTTGTTGGGCACCGGGTTGAAAGTATGGCTGCGCTTGTAAGTGAATACACGTTAGAATTTTTTACGTTATTGAATGCTAGAGGCAAGAAAGAATTGATTGAATGGTGTATGAAAGAAGGATTAATTGCTTCAAGTTATGAATGTCCTAAATGTAATGAACAAATGGGATTAAATGAACGAAAAGAGTGTTGTTTTGGATGGATTTGAATGGAGATGTCGAAAAAAAGGTGTGAATACGCATGATGTTTGCAGAAGTATAAGAAAGAATTCGCGTGGTTTTCCAATAGTAAGTTAATCGGCAATAAAACGTTTTCTCCATAATCACACCAGCCACGCGGAAGGCATGTTCGACCCCGTTACCTCGCTGAGTATTTATGGCGGCGCTCTCGCGATCACTCACTCAGCGGCTTAAAACTTTCCAGAATTTTTTAAAAGCAGTTGTTACACTTTACCCTCCACTTGGGAAGGATCAACAATAAGAAAGTAAGTGATGTTATATTTTTTATCTTAAATGTTAAATTTCTGTATTGTTTACATGTATTTTCATTGCGCATCCATCTTATACTGCTATATTTACTTGTCACCGTTGTCGGGTTTGCATGGCGCCATTTCGTTTCGCTGGCGCTTTTCCGATTTGGCGCCAAGGGTGGGGGCTCTCCTAGGAGTTTACCAAATTCCACACAGAAAGTAAAGTGACTTTTCATGAGTAAACAATTATATAGTTTATTTAGAAATAATAATACATTTGTAGATTAGAATATTGAAAATAGAACTGAAGTTTTTTTTTATACATTTTAAACACTTTCTTCTTTTTTTTTCTGTATTTATATGCATTTACTTTCACCGAAATTTTTGTAAAATTTTATTTATGTATCAATATAAAGAAACTTAAAATGATAATGTTAATCTGATGTTTTGCTACTTGAAAACGTGATTTATAATTTATTTGAATATTTACATTCTTCAATTTCTTCTCAGCTGACTTTGGGGTGTCTGCTAAAAACAAGCATACTCTTCAAAGGAGAGATTCATTTATTGGAACACCTTATTGGTAGGTTATTTTCCATTTCTTTAAGCAGTTATTGTATGAGAAGTTGAGGAACACCAAATCTTGTCTACATATGTTGAGGCTTTCCCAAATAATATAAAGGTTATTTTTGAAAGACAGTTTTATTTTTATATGCTAGAAAAACATAAATATAAAACCTTGCTAAAAAGATGTCAAGATGGCTTTATCATTTTACTGAAGAAATTAAATAAATGTGATTAGACAAAAAAAAAGTTATGTAACTATTGGGATGTATTTTTAAAATTTCTCTGTTAAAATTTCCCCTTTTTTTTTATTCATTTACATTTACTCATTTTATTTATATAAAAGGAACAAGTTTTATTTAGGTCATTTGTTAAATATGTGGTTTACTGTTACAATTTTGAATTAAATGACAATACCATTTAGAAGATATGGTTAATACTTTTATAGTATTCAAAAGATAACTGAATATTGTTAAAAATGATAAAAAATTTTGTTTTTAAGATCTACGATTTTTTGTTTTTGAAGAAGATAATTGCGTGGAAATTCTAGCCTAAGCATTTTGTGTTGATTTTGGTTCATACCATGAAGTATGGAAGAGAAAGGGGGGTGTGATGATGTAGGATGCGATATCTTGCTGTGGCTTTAGGTCACTCGTGAAAAGGAAGATCATAGCTAAGTGTTTTTTCCTTGCTACTCATTTCCATAATATGCTTCAGATTCGGTTTCTTAGGGACTGTTGTGTATTTCAGGAGAACAATGATGTTCATTCATGATTAGATGTGGATGATGAAGTTAAATATCTTTCAGGATATCATTTATTTCCTGATCTCAACATCATTGAACCTTTGTGGAGCTTTTTAGAGAACAAAAGTCTGTGCTTAGTTTTTTTCTTATACACATTACCTGAGCTGGCTCTTGTGGCAGCGGTAGCCGAGTGGTCAAGGTTTTGGATTATGGCTGGCTTTGTCACAAGTTCGAGCCCAGTACCACTAAAGTCCTGCTGTGTTAGGGAGTGATGCACGTTAAATCTGTTGAGAGCTCAAACGTCTTCCCACAGGTGTGGTGTGGTAGGAGACGAGGGTGCCAGCTCAGGTGTTGTCCACGTCACTTGATCATGGTTCAAAATTACGTGATCTGTCATCAAAAGCCCTTGTGTAGCTGAACAGTGCAACGTTAATATTCACTCACTCACTGAGCTGGCTGTTTGAAAGGAATTGTTTTGAATTTCCTTGTACTTTGTAGAGAACTTTTAGTGTTCAGTCACATGTCAGAATAAGGCTAATAAATAAATTGCCTTCTTTCACAGGTTTTTCCTGTATTTTGTGCTTTATCTGTAGATATTATTTCAACTTATATCAAACTAAAATGTGTTAGAAAATTATCCTGTTTTTTTCTTTATGAAATAAAATATATTGTTAAACTATAAGATATTGTCCTGAAAGATTGTAAACATATAATTGTGTATAATCTGTTCTATGTGTTTAATTTGTAGATGTTAAATATCTGTATATTTAGCTTTAGATATTGTCTATTTAGACCAAGAAAGTTTTTTTTTTCTTAAGTAATTTTTGCTTAAATTCTAATAATATAAAATAGTTTAATACTTGTGTATTATACCATCAATCAATATTGTCAAATCAAAAAACATTCTAATAGGTTGCAATATACAACCGATAGTAGAAAAACAGTCTCTGTTTTAGTTTAAATTCAATCTTGATCACACATGCTCAAAGTGGCCGCGATAGCCTAGTGATCAAGTTTACAGACTCATGGCTGGCACATCATGAACTCAAGCCTAGTGCCGCCAAAGACCTGCTATGTAGAGGGGTCCCTGCTCGTTATACCTGTCAAGGCTCTATAGTCCTCCTGTACATGTGGTACGAAAATTAGGAGAGGGGGGGTGCCAGCTCAGATGTTGTCCTTGTCACTTGGCCATAGTTCAAAATTATGAGGTCCGTTACCAATAATCCTCAAGCAGCTTTGTAATTTGATGTTAATATAACTTTCACTCACTTACGCATACTCAAAAATAATATATATAATTTGCAATATTATTCTTTTATTTTGTTTTGAAAAGTGATTAAAATTTGTGATAGATTTTCTATAAAAGAATATGGTGGTGGAGTTCCCCCATCTCGAAGTGGCCGCGGTAGCCGAGTGGTATAGGTATCAGATCGTGGCTTGCCTGGTCACGAGTTCGATCCCAGTACCACTAAAGACCCGCCGTGTAGGGCAGCGATGCACGTTAAATCTGTCGAGAGCTGAAACGTCCTCCCGTTGGTGTGGTGTGGTAGTTAGGAGAGGGGGGTGCCAGCTCAGGTGTCGTCGACGTCACTTGACCATGGTTCAAAATTACGTGGTCCGTCGCCAAAAGCCCTCGTGTAGCTGAACAGTGCGACGTTAATATTAAATCAAATCAAATCCCCCATCTCGAAATTATGATCTAATACATAAGTACCCAAAAGAAAAGAAATGCAACAAACATTGTAGAACTGAAGATATGTATATGTAATAATTCCAATAACCTGTAATAGCTTGTGACGTCTTACGCATCTTTTCTTTAACAAGTCCTTTGGGCCAGAATTAATGGCAACTCTTTTCCAACCAAATCCAAGAAATGAGATGTGAATAAGGGATGCAAATAAATGGACTTTAAATATCGGATCTTGGAGTAAGCGGGATGGCAATGTAAAGGAATGTTAGACAATTGATGTACATTGTGGCAGTTGATGATTATTACAGTTCGTGTTTCATGATTGAATAAGTTGTGCGTGACGTGAATACATATATTGGTACTAGAATAGAAGGAGGCCGTACTGTGTACAAGCTGCATTCCATTGCAGATAAAGACAAAAGCTACTACGAGATATAATAAGGTAGGATTGATTACTTAATATTAGAATCGAGGATTAGGCGGTTCGCTTATTGAGATTGGTCTGAATTGGATTAGATCTTATTATAAATATATATATTGTGTGTTGAGTATTGCATCATCGTAGATTCTCTCATATTAATTATTATGATTAAATTTGTTAAAGGTTTAAGTTGAATATCTTAATAAAGTCATATTAAGATAATGTTTGATCCTAGTTCTTTCGCTGATCCTACACCTCTAGCTCATGCTGATACTTCGAGAGATGTATTTCCAAGGGGAGGAACATCACAAGCTCTTGAATTATTAACGTCCAGTCCTTCAGGACAATCATGTAATTATTTTAATTGGTTACCCGCCTACCGGAGACTTAAGAAACTATCTCCATCCACCTCCTAAAATCACGTGAAGTCCCGTTGCCCATAAGTACCGAGATCTGGAAATCACGCTCTCTTGTCTGTAGTCATGTAGCCGTTTGCTTGCTGCTTTGTGTTGTAGTTTCTTTGTCTGTCTTGTGCCATCTATCTTTATATTTATGTATTTCAAGATGCAATAAACTGGATTATTGATTTACATGACTGCCTAGTCAATTCCATCATAGAAAACGTATCAATATACAGTACCACACCACCGGCCATGCCCTGCCTTTGGTTCACCATGTTAAAATCAACCACTCTCCACGACGAAATACGTAATAGTATGCACCACTATAAGTTTCCTTATATATATATATATATATATATATATATATATATATATATATATATATATATATATATATATTTATTTGACTTCAGTATAAAGACTTGATTTTCATGACAATTAAGGCATTTTGGCTGCCTGAATTACAAATTAATTAGATCTTTGACTTATTTCAATATTTTTTTTTCTAATTACACTATCTAATTCCTCTAAATCCTTAATAAATTTGTTGATGGAATAATATAGAAGCAGTGCTCGCAAAGGAATTTTTTTTCATGTAAATTTTGAAACAATATGATAGTATTTGGTGATGCCTTCAGATTTGGTAAAATTGATTGATGGTATAATCTGCTAATACCAGTTTGTAAATAATTTTCTCATTTTTTTAAAAAAATATATAATTTTTAAACTTTTTTCTGGGTGAAACATTTCATGTGTGTTTTGTAATTAATATTGGATAAGTATTTAATTTCTTCAAAGAAGGAAGACATTCCCTTGATTTTTATTAATATCAGTAACAATATCAAATGAATAAATTGATACTTTTTCAGAATAGACAAACCACCTTATTGAATTTTTTCATTTGTCATGTATTTTTAAATGTAATTTAAATAATGCTTAAGTGTTCACTAGATTTAGCTTCTATTGATTGGGTTGTTTTTTACCACAATGCTATTTAAATTATCTTGAATATTAAAACTAAGTATATAGTAAGTTGAAATTTTATTTTTGTATTCTGGGTAAATGGATGATTATTCATTTAGTCTCTTGAATATCCTCATAGAGATCACACTGAAAATAATTTGAAACCTTTTCTCTCCAGGATGGCACCTGAAGTTGTTCTCTGTGAAACATTTAGAGATAATCCTTATGACTATAAGGCTGACATTTGGAGTTTGGGTATAACTCTCATTGAGCTGGCTGAAATGGATCCTCCAAACCATGAAATGACACCTATGAGGGTACTTTTGAAAATTCAGAAGCAGGATCCACCCACTTTAAGTCAACCATCAAAATGGTAAACTGCACCACCATTCTTTTCTTGATAGATATTTTAAAAGTATAAATATGTTTCAAATGATATTCTTGTTAAAGCAGTTGTATTCTTGCTTTTTAAAGTATGATAGTGAAACAGAATAGAATTGTTCAAAACATTCTAGAGAGAGTTGTGCAACCTTTATGGGGTCCATATGGACTGTAGCATATTAACTATTTAGCCCCTGACAAATTAATAATATAGAATCTATTTTAAATATATGTTTTCAACTACACTGGTCCATATTAGGTATTTTGATATTATTAGTATTCTATTGAAATATCTTTTATAATATATAAATATTAAATTATATTGACCTATATATGAATCTAATTATACATCAATTATACTAGTCTATCGGAATAATTTTGAATTTTTGTATAGACATATATGAGTAATCTATATACATAAAGATGTTGTCCTATAACACATTTGCAAAATGACTGTATAAGATTCAAGGACATATTTAATATCTATCATGGTGGCCAACTTTTGTGTAAATAAGATCTATTTCATATGGTAGGTTTAGATAGGGAGAGTAGGTATCCAAGTTGTTATAGTTCTGAAAATGCATATACATCCCAATTATAATGTTAATTTCAGATAAATTACAATTAAAAGACTTGTAAAAATTTCAAATTGCTTCTTTGACATCACTGTTAGTACATTTTATCATGCACTCTTTTTATTTTGTAATTTATGCATCACAAACAGTCAACACAAATTACCTTCAAGATTCAGTTGAAAACCACCCTTGATCTATACTTTACAGCTACAATTATTTTCAACTACAATCAACGATAGTTGATTTATATGGAGTCATATTGGTTGTAAATATAAAATTTATGTATTATCAAAACTTTTTTGGTGAAGTTCAATGACTTTGTTTGAAAAAATGAGAACTTTTGAAGTATAAGTTATTTATTGCATGCATATGTTTGTTCAGCAATATTTTTGACTTTTACTTATTGATTTACTTTTTTAAAACTTTATGCATGTTATATGACTTATAACTATGCAAGAAACTAATAGTTTTGAGTTTTTTGTCATTTAAGTTCTTAAGAGAACTGAATGTTTACCTCTTTATCATTAGCATTATTTATTAATTTTTTTATCTCTAATCTCTTTAAAAATGTTTGTCGAACCTAATTCTGTGTGGAAAATATGGTAAAAGATTTTATATACTAAGTCCCAATTCATTGGTTTTATTCATAAATATGCTTATGGCTCTAAATGAACAAGCCATATTATCGCAGTTTAGTAAATAAATCACTTTCCCATTCTTGTTACATTTTTAAAAGAACTAGACATAAAAAAACATTAAAGTGTCTCGAATAAAGGTAATTAAAATTGTATTCATAAAATTCTTCAACATGTCTTGGAATATTTGTGTGCTGGCTGATATGTTATTACACTCTTTAATTTTTAAAACTTTGAAAGTCATCAATAGTATGAAATATCTTGAATTATGTAAAACCATTAATTTCCTTTTGGAAGTCCATATTTTCTATAGAAAACAGGTTGTTGTATTTTAATGTCCGTTGCATGTTCTAATATTAGTAGTGTAAAATATATTAAATTAATATTTTAAAAATAAATTATTACATAATAAAGCTGCCTGGGCTCATATCCTTTTTTGAAATTCATATACCAAATACTTTTATTGAGCATTGAACAAGTGACTCACTTTTTTTAATACATGCACTAATTATCTTTTTCAGAATTTGTTGTGTAAATAAAAAAAAAGAGTATTTAAATCACTACAGAGTATCTAAGCTTCAATATGGAGTCATTTTCTTAGTGAGTTAGATGTGACAACATTCTTGTTAAAGCATGTATTAATGAAAAAAATTTTAGTAGTGTTTTAATATACTGTGATAAATTATTTTTTTCTTGGTATTTGTGACTTATTGCCTTTTATCTTTGTTTACAAATTCTTATTTATCAGTTGCCAGTGTATCATTTGTCATAAGCTTATTTGAGATTTATCTATGTTTTATTACATAGTAAGGCCTATTTTTAAACTTGTTTTGCCTTTTTTTATTTTCTTTATTTGCCTTTAGTTGAAAAATTGAAGGATTTTATAGCAAAGTATTTAAGAGATTATAATTGGAAAATCGGAGTAATGAGATGCTGCATTTTGCAGAGATAAATGGCATTTTGAGTAAATTGTTTATTGCTTTCTTTATGAGAAACAATATATACTTATATTTATATGTAATTTTTAATAATCTGATATTTAAAATAGAAATTGCCTTGGTATTTTTTAAAAAATTTGTGTTGGAGTTTTACTAGGCATTGTCTTTAGCATCAATTTATTCATCATTAACATTATTTCACAACTACACTTTCACTTGTGAAAAGTTTTATTTTTATTGATAACTTGTGTGGAAAAAGAAATGAAAAATAATTTAAGCAAATCTTTTACAAAAATAAAGAAGTGAAAATGAGAACCACATCCATACATGTCTTTTGGCATAAGAAACTTCTTTCTGAGGTCTTTTAAAAACCTTTTTCATATTGTAGACATGGTAAAATTTTTAGTTTTAATTTTTGAGAAAAGTTAATATTTGAATAATATATATATATATATATTTCGGCTTTGTAACATTGTGAAAAATAAGTATTTTAAAACTTTAATTGTTATTCAACCCATAAGGTTCTGGTAATAATTTTTTTTATGTTTACCTTTCTTTTATTATCACTCAAAATTAGATTGGGTTTTGTAATATCAAGTCCAACTTGATAATTTTTCATCTTAGTACATCTTTGAATTGTATTTCACTATATGTTTCAGATTCTTCTGAATCAATTTAATTTGTATGCAAGTTCTGAATGTACCTGTTGTCTCAAAAATAAACAGTAAA
Organism: Trichonephila clavipes; assembly: GCA_019973935.1. Taxonomy (NCBI): domain Eukaryota; kingdom Metazoa; phylum Arthropoda; class Arachnida; order Araneae; family Nephilidae; genus Trichonephila; species Trichonephila clavipes. Next base: position 214,559 of record BMAU01015500.1, read on the forward strand.
ATTAGCATTACTCAAGAAGAAAAAAGGTTACAGCTCTAAAATTTTCATATGTATGCTACAGTGAAATGCGAAAGTAGTTCCACAATAAAATATTTGCATATTGGGCTGTGAAATGCGATAGATATTAAAACAGGCTCATTTCAGCAGTTGCTATTTCTTTTGTTACATTCTTTGTTGCTCATTTCTTTGATCCAATTTTCTGAAAATGAGTCATTGACTGCATTTCAGTGAAAACTTGCTTATCTGCAATCAAATTGAGTGAAATCTATTGCTTGTCTGCATCTAGTCTTGTGAATGACCATAAGAGTTTGCCTGAACTTTAAATGTCAATTATTCAGTCATCTGCTGCTTGTGGAATTGCTATCAGAATGAACTTGCATAGTCATGGAGATCTGATAGTGTATGTCCTAAGGTTACAACAGCCCACAAAGACTGTTATGTGTTTGCAAGCTTGGCATTATCTGAGGAGTTCAACTCATCAACTTCCTTCAAGTATTGCAACATCATGAGTTATATCGATATCCTGACAAACTGCAAATGGCTGCTTGAAAGTTGTTTATATTCCAGAAGACTTTTAGTTTGGGTGACATTGGCCGCATTTCAGAGAAAATCTTTGTTACAGAGGGCTCTGGGTCACATCCATTGCATATTACTACAATGAACCAATGTATTGTTCACCATTGAGTCTCAATTCTTTATAAAGGATTCTTGATGAATATGGTTCTGGGGAATTCCAGGAACTGTTCTTTTAAGCTCACAATATCAGTGAAAGACACAGCTATTGTTGTGCTGGTGTCATGGTTTTGGCAAGGATATCATTCGGTGTTCAAATTGATCTGTTTCTTGCTCCAGCTCAGTGACTGCAATTATTTATCAAGATACAATGTTTATGATTGGTAATGCAGAAGTACATAGACATGCATTGTAAACAAATACATGGAACTGGAAACATTACTTTGAATAGAATGACTAATACATTTGCCAGATTTGAGCCCAAAAGAGCATGTCCGAGACATGCTTGGGAGATGTCTTTCTGTTCTGTGCAATTTGCCCTGAAACTGTAACAATTGGACTATATGCCTTTTTCAAGAATGGGCACAGATCTTGCAAAGTACGATTGACAGCTTGCTTGTGCAGGTATGAATCATCATTTTCAAGCCTGTATCTTCATTGGAGGTTGTCACACATCCTACTTATAAATTTCTGCAACTGAATATTTTTAGTACAAGTTAGGGGTACGACGGACCGATGTAGTCGATCGCATCTACCTCAGTGCATCACTTCACTTGAGAACAGGCAAATTGTGCGCATGGCAGTGATGGATCGCTCAGTCACATCATGAACCGTAGCACAGCACATTGAGTCTGTAACGCATCATTCAGGGTCTGCGCATACCATTCAATGCCGTTTACAGCAGAGTGGTCTTTCCGAAAGACATCCATTACTTGGCCTACTCTTGACGCAGAACCACAGACGTCTCCGCCGCCAATGGTGCGATGAAAGAAGAATGTGGGCGGCAAAAGAGAATGAAGTTGTCCTTACTGACAAGTCACGCATCTGTCTGCAACATAACTATGGTCGGATTAATGTCTGGAGACACGGTGGAGAGGGGATGCTGAACAGCTGCGTTATGCACCGCCACACTGGTCCTGTACTGGGTATTATGGTATGGGACGGTATTGGATATCACTCTCACATTGCTCTAGTATGCATTGCTGGTACTTTAAACAGCCAGCGCTACATCTCCGAGGTGTTGGAGCCAGTTGTCCTTCCTTACCTTTAGGGCTTGGCCACAGCCATATTTCAACAGGATAATGTGCAACCACACGTTGCACGCATTGTCCAAAGGTTCTTCGTCAATCACCAGATTGAATTGCTTCCCTGGCCGGCTCGCTCTCTGGATCTTTCGCCGATAGAAAACATGTGGTCTATGGTTGCTCAACGTTTGACCCAGATTATACCCTCAGCTGCCACACCAGATCAACTTTAGCAACGTGTGGAAGCTGCTTGGTCTGCTGTACCCTAAGAACACATCCAAAGTCTCTTTGAATCAATGCCGAGGCGTGTGGCAGCGGTGATCTCCAACAATGGCAGCTACTCTGGTGATCTGGCAGGAACCACACTTCACAAGACTATAAATTTAATCATTTGATACTAGGTCAAGGGCTGCGGTAGCCAGTGGTTGGTATCCAACCATGGCAGGCATGTCTGAGTTCGATCCCAGTACCACTAAAGACCCGCCGTGAGGGCACCACATCTGTCGAGAGCTGAAACGTCCTCCCGTTGGTGGTGTGGTAGTTAGGAGAGAGGGGGTGCCAAGGTGTCGTCCACGACTGACCATGGTTCAAAATTATAAATTTATATTAACTAACTTTTGATACTAGGTCAACATGTTATCTACAAAATAAATTTTGTTGTTCTATCTCTTGTCTTTCTTGGTGTTGCATTTACGGTGGCCAGCAGTGTACTTAGTTTTTTTTATATTTTGCTGAATTTTGGATGCTCATTGAAATATATGAAATGCATGCTTTTCTTTTTTATTTATCTATTTCTAGGTTTCTAGGATTATTATTAATTTTAACTAAGTTTAAGTAGGACGGATAAAAATTAATAATAGGATTTAAATTATCATTTTTACCAAAAATAATTAAATCATCAATATATCTAAAAATGTAGTAGTCATTATTAATAACATAACTATATTCATAAAAATGTAAATAAAGATTAGCCAATCTATTACTAGCTGGGCCCCCTTGTGGGAGTCCTTTCTCTTGTTTATATAAAGAACCATTAAAACTGATATAATTTTCTTTTAAGACAAAATCTATGAGAGTTTTAAATTTGTTAAAATTAATATTAAGGTTATACATGCTGTGGTTTTCTAAAATTACTTTAATAATATCATATAAATCAATGGAATTGAAAAGATCTTCAAAGTCATAACTATGAACTGAATAAATATTTTTATCATTAAAAAAATCTATAATCTCTTTACTATTTTTAATTATAGCTTTATTACATTGCTGATTAATAAAGTTTTGTATAATATTATGAAGTAATTTGCCTGCAGTAGTAATATATGTTCTAAAACCATTTGTCACAGTTCTAAATTTAACCGGACTTTTATGGAATTTTGGAGTTAAAAAAATATATGGAAACTTAATTTTAGGAATACAATAACCTAATTTTTTATAAATAGCAATAATTTTGTGTTAAATTCCTTTTTGTTAAAATATTATGTATATAGTTTTTAATATCTGTTAAATTACAAGGTCAAAAAAATTACAGGTCAAAGCAGTTCAGTGATTTTTTAACAAAATGCCTTGTGAAAGATCCTCAGAAACGAGCTAGTGCAAAAGATTTACTGGAAGTATGTAGTTTTTAATCTTTATTACATATATATATAAGTTTGAATGCTAATCCTTTATATATATAAATCCATACCATTGATTCTATCTCCAAACAATTATAATTTGCTTTGCTTTGCTGATGATTTGAAGAAGTAATAAGCATATCACCACCAAAAAATTTTTAACATGTTTTTGGTGATGTGTGTTTATATGAAATATGTGTGTGTCCTTTTTCATCATTGGCTTATTTAAGGAAATTTTCAAAGCATGATTTTTGATTTTTTTTTTTTTAATTAACCCATGTGCCAAAATAGGGGTTTCAGGTACTTTCCAGTAGTGAGTTTTTATTTTTAACAAACATTAACTTTTTTTTATATTTGTAATTTAATTTTGTTTTAAAAAAAATTCAAGATTAAGTCCGTTTAATTTTGATAAATCTGCTATTTTTGATTGAAATTCATAGATGCAAGATTTTCTTGAGTTTTCCTGAGTATTTAAGTATTACATTTGTTAAAGTAACTTTGTTTTTTTAGCAAACTGTGTTATAGCTTATGTACATTTTTTTTTGTCTCAGCTTAATGATAATTTTTCTGATATGTGTGTGTGTGTGTGATAGGCTGATTTCCAGTTATCTGCTGGCTCTCATTCTGAAAGAATCATGTAAACATGTTCTACTTGACATACCAACAATATCTTGAAGTCAAAAGTTTGATAAAACAATTTTTGAAATTTAGATTATTTTTCAAAGGAAATTTGCTTTTTTTTATAGTTCTTTTTTACTAAAAATTGAGTAGCAAATATAAAATTTTTGTTTTTCAATATTAAAGATATATTATCTTTTGTAAAAACTCATTTTGCTTGAATTTACCAATGATTTTATAACAATACAATCTGAAGTACATGTTTTACTTTCTTTTAGAAGTCTATGTAATATTGCTCAAATTAAAAAAAATGAACTTCATAAAATAGAGCAAGATTCAATTAAAAAGTAATACATTATTTTGTAATTATATTCATGGAGCTCTATTTTTATTCTAGATTTACTATTTTCAGGTGCAGATTTACTACATTTTTAAGTTTCAATAAGAATATTATAAAGTTTCAAATAGATTAGTGCAAATGTGGGAATTAATTGAGAATTTTTTCCTTACAGCATCCTTTTATAACTTCAGCTGTAGATAGTAGACCTTTAAGAGAACTTATTCAAGAACACAAAGCTGAAGTTGTTGAAGAAGTTACTGAAGAAGATGATGATCATGAAGTAATTTATCTTTTGTGCTCAGATAACAGTGCATAATGCCTTTTATTATAAAATGCTCAGTTATTTTGTTTTGTTTATTATCATTTAACTAATTTAATATTTTATCTTTAGATACCATCTCGACTGTCATCATCTCACATGAGTGTTAATAGTCTGGCCACTGCTGACAGCGCATCAAATCTAAGTGATGTTTCAGATACCTCAGGCTCAAAAACCGATGGTAAATCATTTTTGTCATTTTAAAGGGAATAAGAATTTAATTATATGGATTAAATTTTTTTTCTTTATCTAAAAAAAAATTATGCATGATAATGTTCTATATAATTTTTATTGAAAGCAACTTTTTAATTCTGATTTTTTTTAATGCTTTTATCTGATTTCTAAAATATATTTTTAAATTTTAATTGGATCAAAATTTTACATTTTGTAATGTTAGATTAAAGAGTTTTTGTTTGTATATTTGTGATTTTGTGATGTGTCATCTTTGTGAAGATAGAAAATAAGATATCTGATATTTGTAATGTGTGTGTTTTAAAATGTATGCTAAATGAGTATATTTACTTAATATTCTTTTTAAGAATTATTGATTAAGCAAAAAGTAATTATCCAGTGTTTTCTGTAGGCATATCATTGAAATCATCTACCCAGCAGAACAGTGATATAACAGATGCATCTACTCCAATTCCTAAACCACAAAACACTAAACCAGCTGCACCAAAAGTACCTGAACTAGATAAGAGTTTACTTCAGAGACATAAAAGCAAAGAGGATGTATCAAATATATCAAAGGAGAATTTGAAAAAAGCTCAGAGTACTCCTTCACTACTTGACAACCAACCTCCTGTTACAAATAGGTAATTTCAAAATTCCTTTTTAAGGCATCAGACATTTTTTAATGGCATTCATGGAATTGGAAAAATAAAGGTATCTATAATCCTTATTGGTTTTATGTGTTTCATAGGAAACCAGCTGCACCTGTGCCACCTAAAGATAATGTTCGAAATAGGCCATATAGTTGTATTGATTCGGTAAATAAAACAAATTCCAACATCCCTGAAAGCAAAGTTATCGTTATATCTAGTAAGTTAACTTATTTAGAATTATTTGCTGCAACTATCATTTAAATATTTACCTTGTAAAAGTTAGCCCTTTTAAAGAAATATAAAGTGTTTTTTCATTTTATTTAAATGTTTGTTTTATTTTATCTATTTGTCTATTGTCTTGAAAATTTGTTTTCTCAAAATATTTATTTCCTTGAATGTTATTTGATATAAAGTAATTGTACAGTTAAAAAAATTAGCAATTAAAACTAACTTAAAGTCAACTAAGTAATTTAAAATTTTAAATGCATAAATTATTCTTATGTTAAATGTATTCTTATAAAAATGGAATATTATTTTTACATTGGAATAGTTCTAAAATATATTATAATTTGCGGATGTTTGAAAATTCTGAATTTAAAAAGAAATATTAATGTGTGTAATTTTTCCTTTCAAGATTTTGCAAATGAAAAAAATAGTTCCTCCACAGATGATGATAATTTATCCAGCGGAAAGTGGAAAGATACAAGAGATGAAGAACATAATCAAAATGTTGCATCTAATTGGTTAGTATATTTCCTGTTTCTATTACATTGGAGTGATTAAAGGCATAAATTTTATAATTTATGAACCTTATAAAACATACTTATTTAAAAGATTTTGCTTGATATATTTTAAGACTTGGGTTAGTGTAATTGGGTTTGTAACTCTTACGGGGTTAGGTTCAGTTCTCATCTGGGTTAAAAACGAAAATAGACAAAGGCATAGTTCATATTTTGAAACATTTAATTTTTAAAAAAGTGATGGCACAAGCATTTAAGAAAGAAAATTTAAATAAAAAAAAGGAGTAATTAGTAGAAAGTAGTTTCTTTGCTGACATTAGTTAAAATAACATTGAAAGTGTCTTCCTTGCTACTCTCTCATTTTCCTGCTCTCCATCGAACATGTCTTTCAGAATGCTGGTTCAAGATATCTTAAATGTTACAACCAATAAGTTTTCTCTTCTTGCTGCATAGATTGCTGCATTGTCGGTATTTTCCAGCATATAAGTTTTTTTTTCCCCTTCTCATGAGTATATGAATTTTTTCTTCTCTGAATGTCAGCACTTCCTGATGATTTCTATATTTGTGTCATTTAAATTTCCTTTTTTAAAATTTCTTTCACTTCTGTCCCCTATTAGATGGGCTTCTTTCCCCTCTGTTCTATTTTTAAATTGAAAGGATAGAGGGGAATTTTACTGAGAATTCAAAATGAATATGGGCATTCTTTTGGATATGGAGGGCTTAATAAAGTTTTAAATTATAAGTGAGAAATTTCAAAGCAAGAATTTCAAAATTGCACACCTTGATAATGATAGCATTGTTTAGGCTATCTCTGATAGGAAAAACAAAGTTAAAAAAAAAAAAAAAGAACACACACACATAGAAAAATAATTGTTGAATATAAAATTGCACAAAAAGAGAGGAAGAAAACCCATCATTGCCTGAGCTATTTCAATTAATATGTCATTCCATGGCTAGTACAAAGTTTAATACGATATTTAGCAAAATTTAATACAAAGAAGAGACAAAATTTTAGTTTAGAAGCCAAAAGTAAATAAACATCTTGATCAAGGGTTTTTGAAATAGAATTTAAGAGAAAAGTGTCTTTCCCCCCATCTGACTGGTTTCTTTCCCCCTCTATTCTATAGTTAGACTGGAAAGGAAGGTGGACCTTTCTGACATTTAAAAGGAAAATAAGTGATTTGGTGACGTAATTTGCACATATATGATATTTAAATTTTTTTGTTAAGGATTCAATTTTTAAGTTAAAGCTTCCAAATTTCAATAATTAACAAAAAGTAATTTTTGAGCTAAAAATGTAATGAAGAAATTGCATAAATAAAACACTAAAAAGACTATTAACCCTCTGACTGCTCATCCCGCGATTTCCACGGGCAACTCAAATGTAGCAAAATCTGCTCATCCCGCGATTTCCGCGGCCATGTGTTTTTCTTCCTTTATCGAGGAGGGCATCCCGTTTTCCCCCCATTTAACCATTGAAATAAATTAAGTACAGTGTTTGACGTTTAATTTAACTTTTGGCCAAAAAATGTCGATAGTTGTCCACTAAATTGCGGCATTTGAAGGCCCGTGGTAATCCCGCTCAAACTTGACTTTTTGCCGCTTTTTTCTAATCAGAGAGGGCTGCTAGAAAACGTTCGGCGATTGACAGCGTGTATATTCCTGATGACTTATCGATTCTAAAGCGATTTTAGTTTTGAAAGTGATAGTGATATAAATTTTTTGGACTGCTCCTCTTCTAGCGATGAATCTGATCATGATTCAATAAACTTGCAAAGTGTTAGGCAGTGGTGCAAAATCGATATGAAGAATATTCCTCCCCCTCCTTCTCCAGTTCCTTTTCGTGGAAATCCGGGAATAACTGTAAATATAGCTAACAACGCAAGTATATTGAATTATTTTGAACTTTTTTTATATGATCAAATATTACGAATGATAGTCCAAGAAACCAATAGATACGCAGAACAATATATCCATAAAACAGTTTGTAAAGAGGGATCATGCTGGAAAAAATGGACAGAAACAAATGTTGAAGAACTAAGACTTTTTTGCAGTTTTGTTACTGCAAGGAGTCATAAAGAAGCCAGAACAAGAACATTATTGGTCTAAGCGTCAAACATTATCCACACCAATTTTTGCAAAAGTAATTGGAAGAAATAGGTTTTTATTGCTCATGAAGTTTTTTCATTTTACTAATAATGAGGAATTTGATAAAGACCGACACCCATGGCCGAAATTGAATAAAATTTATGAACTAATGGAACATCTTCAACGCAAATTTCGAAAAGTCTATATACCCAGGAAAAATCTTAGTTTAGATGAAAGTTTGATGAAGTTCAAAGGCAGGCTCAAGTGGAAAATGTATATTGCAAAAAAAAGAGCAAGATTTGGCTTGAAGTTTTTCGTTCTTTGTGAAGTAGAAAGTGGGTACATTTCAGATTTCCTCATATATATAGGTGAAGGAACAGTGTATAATCCGAAATACAGCCAATATCCAGTTTCCACCAAAATTGTTTTACACTTGATGGATCGATTCCTGGGAAAAGGCTATTGTGTCACTATTGATAATTTTTATATGTCTCCACAGCTTGCAGACATCTTAGTTACAGAAAAGACGGACACTTATGGGACAGTGAATAAAACCAGAAAAGACCTCCCTGTCAATTTTTCAAAGGAGAAAGTCCCCAATGGGGAAATTGTTGCTTATCAAAGAGGTAAAGTCATGGCCCTGAAGTGGCAGGACAAGAAGAGTGTATGCCTTATGAGTACTATTCACGATGCAAGCTCTTATTTGATGACATGCAAATCTAAAAAGACTGTTATGAAACCAGTTGTCGTTTGTGACTATAATAATACAATGGGTGGCGTCGACTTATGCGACCAAGAAATGTCCTAATACCCTACGCTCCGAAAACAACAAGGGAAGTATTATATCAAAATTTTCAGGCAGTTTTTAGTTCAATCGTTGTGGAATGCCTATGTACTTTACAAAAAGCAAAACCCAACACATAATATAAAGCTTTTGGAATTTCGACTGCGAATGGTTGAAGAAAGTATCCAAAAGTATTCTGATAGAGATAACTGCAGTGGTCCAGGAAGACCGAGTTCTACTCTGAACCCTTTGCGATTGACAACTCGTTATTTTGCAAGCCACATACCACCTAACCCCATAAAAAGAGAGCCTCGAAGACAATGTGCTGACTGTTCAAGAAAAGATGCAAATGGGAAAAAAAATTCGCAAAGAAACACGAATCTGGTGCAAAGACTGTGAAGTTGGACTTTGCCTTGAACCCTGTTTCGAACTCTATCATACTAAACTAAATTTCTAAGGTATCTTTTTTTATCTGTGCTTTATATTTTCTGGAATTTTATACATTTTACTTTTTTTATTATGCAATAAATAGAAATTAACTATAATTTTATTGAAATTTACTAAAAAAAATTATTTTTTGGGGGATAGCATCTGAAATTGGTTTTTCTGGCAACTTAGTTTCTCATGATAAAATTCTGTATAAAAAATCTTTTCTAGAAAGAAAAATGCATTTTTCAATTCTTTAATATATATAGATTTAAAATATGCAAAAAAAAAAAAAAAAAAAAATTACACAATTTTTGAAGCGATTTCGGTCTACAAATTGAGCAGTCAGAGGGTTAAATAAAAAACCCAAATTTTTAAAATTTGTAATTTTTAATTAAATTTTTCAATTCTTATCAAGACAGATAATAAGGTTTTGACACACGGACAGGGAAAAAAGTTGCTTGCTGTTAGTGTCAAAAATTGCAAAATTATTAAATGTTTAAATTAAATTTTGAGTAATTTTCAAAAATTCATAAAAAAAGTTTTGCAAATCTGACTTTTTAAGTTATTGGGTCTAAAAGAACAAAGTGGGCTCTTTTTAACAGATGTGCTTGATTGATTGCAACATTGAGAAAAAGATACATGAATGATTGGAACATTCTGTCCATTCTTATGCATCAAAATTTACTTGTTTTATATAAAAATCCTCCCAAAATATGACATATTATTTTGGTTATATATATAACCTTGTCCTGATGAAATAAACAATCTGTTTGATTCTTGATTTTTCATCTGATTTTGGTATGGAAGGAAAAATGGTAGTTTTAAAAATGTCGTGAATCTTTCCCCTGCTGTCCTTTGGAGTCTGCATGGAAGATGGCACTATGGGATAGACCAAGAATTTATTTTAATGTTTCCAATTAGTATCTTTAATATTTTGTAAATTTGGAATTTAAATGGTCAAAATGGATTTCTCAGATTATTTCCTGTTTTGGTACCTTCAATGCATTTTTGCATTCAGTGGTTTGTGTGAAGATAGCCTTACATAGATGGATAGATAGATACGTTTGTTTACTCTCAAACTTTAATAGCATAGATAATATATACATTTAAAAAAATAACATAGCTTACTTTAGAAAATTTATTAAATGTTTTTAATGTCTGTGTGCATTATGAAGGTAATATAATTCCTGCATGATTTTCTGTAGTAAATGTAAATCTGCAGAATATTTTCATTCTTTGTTTATTTTCATTCATTATGATATTCTGGTCCATTTTCTTTTTAGAATTTTTTTTTTTGGTGGTTAAAAAATGTTATTTTGATTTTCCCCCTTTATTAAAACAGATTATTCTAACAGAAAAACTAATAATTCCATTGTTAGATCCGGTTTTATTCATATAATTCATAACATCATGCTTAAATAAAATGGAAAGGAAAAAAAATTATTTATTTAAAAAAATTTCTCTAATTTTAATTAAAATGTTTCTCTTCATTTCTATAATTTTAAAGAAGTCAACATTTTTTTTCCTTTTATGTTTTGTTTAAGCAAGTATTTTATTTTGCAGTAAATGTATTAATTAAACTTAGATGATTAAAATAATTTAAATCTAATAACAAAGTCATTTAAAATACTTTGAAGTACTAATGGAAATAAGAAAAGTAATCCATAACTTTTTTCTAAAAGTAAAACTATTTATTACCTTAATGGAATGAAGAATTAAACTTTATAGAAGATGTATGACATGCACCATTTTTAAATAGGATTTAACATATAGTTTTGTCATGATATTTGTTTTTATTTCAGGTCAGTAAACACATTACCAAAAACATTGACTCCTGATAGTCCTGAAGTTACTATCTCATCAAGTCACAGTATTGTTGAAGAATCAAATATTATGAAGAGCAATAATTCCCTTTCTTCTTTGGACTCCAGTCACATTTCAATTGTTACTATTGGTGATATTGAAGAAGTAAAAGACTCATCTATATGTGTAGAAGGTACAACTACTACATCCACAGATGTGGACTCTTTACCTCATGAGAACAGTGAAGTTGTTGTGCTTCAAACACCAACTACTCATACTCTATCCAAAAGTGATATTGTGGTGGTGAGAACCTCAGACTGGGCAGATAATAATTCTTTTAACAAACCCATTGTTCAGGTAAGTGATAAGACTCCTAAAGCAACTGTGGTGAACTCTGTTAGTAGACCTGTCTCTAGTCATGAGGACATGAAGCCTTCCAATGATCAGGCATTGAAAATAGCGTCTTCAGAAGAGAAGCCGAAAATTCGAGTTAGTGTCAACCTAAAAAAAGATCCGTCTTATCCATCTCCACCACATTCCCCTGCACCTTCCAGACCAGCCTCATCTCCCACATGTCCTGTATCATCTGATGACAGTTCTATTTGTCCACTACCCTCTGAGAATGGTAAAAGTTCATCTTTGAAAAAGGTGACAAGTGACTCGGAGAGTGTGTCAACATTAGACAGTATTGGTAGTAGTGACAAAGAGAACAGGAGTCATGAGGAAGAGAATCAAATAACTCTTAGAAAGAAAAAGGTTTAAAAAATTTTTAATAATTATATAATAATAGCTCTCTTTATATATAGTGAGATTTTATAACGTAAAAAAAATGAAAAAGCTTTGCATTTAAATTGTATTTGTTGAAATTTTGGTAAACTCCTAGGAGAGCACCCACCCTTGGCGCCAAACCGGAAAAAGCGCCAAGCGAAAACGAAATGGCGCCAAGCAAACCCGACAACGGTTACAAGTAAATATAGCAGTATAAGATGGATGCGCAATGAAAATACATGTAAACAATACAGAAATTTAACATTTAAGATAAAAAATATAACAACAACACTTACTTTCTTATTGTTGATCCCAAGTGGAGGGTAAAGTGTAACAACTGCTTTTAAAAAATTCTGGAAAGTTCGCTGAGTGAGTGATCGCGAGACGCTATAAATACTCAGCGAGGTAATGGTCGAACATGCCTTCTGCGTGGCTGGTGTGATTACGGAGAAAACGTTTTATTGCCGATTAACTTACTATTGGAAAACCACTAATTCTTTCTTATACTTCTGCAAACATCATGCGTATTCACACCTTTTTTTCGACATCTCCATTCAAATCCATCCAAAACAACACTCTTTCGTTCATTTAATCCCATTTGCTCATTACATTTAGGACATTCATAACTTGAAGCAATTAATCCTTCTTTCATACACCATTCAATCAATTCTTTCTTGCTTCTAGCATTCAATAACGTAAAAAATTCTAACGTGTATTCACTTACAAGCGCAGCCATACTTTCAACACGGTGCCTAACAACAAAATGAAATTTGAAATGCGCGCCCACAAATGACGAAAATTCTAGAAAAAGTTAGGGTTGCCATATGTTGTATTTAAAAGCAAGGTTACCATGACGGCGCAATTATCGCCAACCAAAGTAATTCGCGCCAAGGGTGGGGGCTCTCCTAGGAGTGAACTGAAATTTTGAGTAAATTATTTCTTTCAAATTAATTCTGCTGTAGTATCTGGGTTCAGTTATTATTTTACATTTTAAAACTTGTTTTCCTTTATTATATTTGTAGGAGTATACTAGTACTTCCAATAATCAAACTAGAAAGTTAAATGGAGTTGCTACTAAACCTAAAGTTTCAAGGCCTAAAACTCTAAAGAAGACTCGAAAATTTATGGTTGATGGAGTTGTTGTTACAACTACAACTAGTAAAATCATATATGAAGATGATGAACAAACATTAAAAGAAGATCACATTTTGAGGTAAAACTAGTCTGTTCATTAAAATCATTAGAAAATTCAGTATGTAGTGTTTGTTTTCTTAAAAATATTAAAATTGCATTTCAGTTAAAACATTTGCTCTTGTATTTCAATTAAACTTTTTTTTATTCTTAGTTTGACTTCTGAAAGTCTTCAGATTCTGTTAATTTTTTTAAATAATCTGCAAAAAATGGTTTTTAAATTTAAATCCTTGTTATTTTCAAAATTTAATTGGTTGCTACTATGAAAGGATATGCACATTCTTAGTGCTTGTTATTATTTTTTAATGTATTGTACAAAATATTAATTACTATGCTATTTTAGAAGATTTTCATAGTATGGTAACATAGCTAGCTGTAATCACAATATTTTGCTGATTTAAAATTATTTCATGTATAAGAATAAAAACTAATGCATATTATATTTAACCATGTTTCAAAATGTTGGTATGAAGGTGTAAGGTGTGTGTTATATAATCTTATGTCTGAAAATTATTAAATCTTTGGTTAATATTCTGTTGCATATTTACTGATCCATAAGACAATAGTTACATAATTCAGTCTTATGTATTTATATTAACATTATTTATTTCCTTTTATATCTTATTAAAAAATATTTCTTTATTGCGAGTTAATTTTTTTTAGTAATTCTAAATTTTATTTTCATTAAATAATTATAACAAAAAAGTAAATAGAATCAATGTTATTAATATTCAAAGAAATTAAATAAATATAAAAATGTAACAGCATAATTTTTTCATAAATTTTTAAAATTATCTTTACTCTTTGTAATGGTAACAATGTTTTATTTTTATGTAAAGTGTGTGTGTGTGTGTATTTAATACGTACGTACACTTATTGTAATGTTTCTCCAAATTAACTTCTCTAAAACTTGTTGATATATTTAATCTAAAAAAAATTGAATACTTTTATACTTTTCATGCTCGCATAGGATCAGTGCTGCTGTACTGCCTGAAAACTGGAAAATAAGACTCTGGTTATTATTTTAAATTAATCATGGTTTTTAAATCAATTTGGTTGCATGAAATTGCATGCAGATTTTTTCATTTTAATTCAGTGACTCTTAAATACCACTTCAATCTCTCACATATAAAATCATTATTTTTTAAAAATGATGATTTTTAAAAAATACAGTAGAAGTTCCAAGTTAATCATACATATACAAATTGTTCACTTTATAAAAAGGGTTAATAGTAGAGAGAAAAGGTGCTTATTGTTCTTTATATACTATTTTATTCATTAAAAATGTTGTCTTTGAAGCTTTTGTTAAGTCATAGGACTTTTTGATGAACTTTTTGAAACCTTTATACAAGAGTTTATTGGATCCACATAATATGAAGAAACTTAAAATGTTCTCATCTTAAGATTTTTATACTCAAAAGTTTATTTAATTTCTTAATTGCATTTATTTTTTATGTAATAATGGTGTAACTATAATCCAAACAAGTTCATAATGTAGGAAATAGCACAAAGCAAATATTTGCATGCTTGACCTAATCCAATATATGTGTGCTGTAATAAAAGATTTAACTAAAGAATAACATAATGATGAGCATAACTAATATCTTCAGTTTCATGATGTAAATTGAATACAAGTGGTTAGATGATAAAGGATAAAGATTATTGAACACATTATTTTTCTCATAGTTTTTGATGCAATTTATAGGATACATTTTCAACGATTGATCTTTCGTCAAGTACATATGTACTTAAGGGACATAAATTAGATCAACTTGGAAAGTTTTGCTGTATTTTAATACACATGCATTGCAAAATATTATTTTTTTTATTATGAAATTATTTTATTAATCATTTTTTTTCTATCTTATAAATAAAATATTTTTAATCTTTTAACAGCTTTTTCTTAATTTCAAATTGAAAAATATAATTTGTATTGTACAGGAATACCTCCTCTTAGTATGGTTCATTGGTCCCCTTGAAATATAGCATTAAGTAAAACATTTCTATTAGAAAATAAGTAATTTGTTTCTATAAAATTTTCTTAAAATAAATACTTGCATAACTATCTTAAATTAATGAAAAAGGAAATCCCACTCCATACATCATGTGATGAATAGAATTTTGTAATTTTTATCTTGTTCAAGGGCTCCTTTTTTTCATTTGGATAATTTCAATGCATTCACATGCTCTTCCAGTGGCATTGAATAGTTCTTAAGTGTGATTTTATGTGAAGTTTTTTCTGTTTGCATATTTTCTTTAATTTTACTTCATTATTAGCTCTTTTGTTTTGATGGAAGATCACCAAGAAACTGAGGGTCCATTTCAGTAAATTGCATAGCAGTATTGACAATGCTTAATGATTCAAATAATTGTCCACGTTTAAAAAATTGCCTAATTTTTGTTTCTCTTTTATTATGAATGATCTAAGGAATAATATTACGTGTACTAATTTTTTAGGTAAATGAATAGTGACATAAAACAGATGGTAGAAATAACTGATGTAACTGTTCAGGCTATCATAATCACTGAAGGTAAGTTATTTCTGTGGACCTTATGTGCCACAAGTCCTTTCCCTCAGTGATTGAGTTTACTCATCCACACACACTAATCTTCATGCTCAACTTGGACCATTCGGTGCTGTTCATTTGACAATTTTATTTTGTGAGAATATCTTGGTGTAAAATCTTTTTTAGACTGGGTGATAATCAATTGGTACTACTGGAAATTTATTATTCAAATTATTAACCATACCATACTATATTGGGTTCACTCTGAGTGAATCTGCACTTAGCAAGGTATTCCTGTATTTATTTTTTATCAGAAAATACGTTTTATGCATGCATAATATATTAGTGCTGTAGTTGAAATAATTTTCATATATCCAATGTTTTAATTTATTTCTTTAAAAAAAATCTTACAATTTAATGCATGTTTTTAATTTATTAAAAAAAAACAAGTGTCTTACATTTTATTATCTTACATATTGTCGTAGATTATCTCTGACATTATTTTTTGATTTCAGGAAGCAGGAGCTTAGGGAATTAAAAATGTTACAGAAGCAAGAAACTAAACAGTTTCAAGATTTAGCTTTAAAAGCTCAGTTTAACAGAGAACAACAAGAGAAGAAATTTGACCAAGAGATGATGGTATTTACTAATTTTTTTTGTTATAGAAGTTTAGTTTCTATATCAAATTGATTCTTTTTAATTGTAATGTTATGAGTTTCTTTTAAGAAGTGGAAAGGTTTATTTTGATGCTTTATTATTTATCTTGGTTTTTAGAAGAAAACTTTTCTAATGAAGTAAATTTGTTTCTATTCTATTCTGTTCCATTCTCTCATAATCCGAAGAAAAATTTTGAAAAATAACACTATTATGGTGCATATAAGAGTTATTATGAAAAAAATATTGTGTACCAGATAAATTAATATAAAAAGAATGATTAGTTTTTTGGAATGGGAATGATATTTCTGTGTGCAAAAAATACTTCGGTATTCCATTACGCAATTTTTATTTTTATTTCTTATGTACTTATAAGAACTATGCCATTTAAAACTTTTAATTTTTAAAAATTTCTATTTATATTTATTACTAATTAGTTATGAATGATACATATTGCTCAGAAAACAAGTTCAGTTATTCCTTGACTTATGCTTCCCCGACTCATACGAACCTGGAGTTGCGCAATTTTCAAATCTTGTTGAGGAACTAATTTGATAATGGGGGTAATTGCGCCTAGCAGCGTTTACTGTAGTTGGAATGGAATCCAATATGGCGGCCTAATGGTAGTTTTATGATACACAATAATTTTAAAGAATTGTTTTGAAATACATTGAAATGTATTTCAAATAAAGTATATAGAAAGAGATTGAGAATAACCTAGATCAATCTATAAATAATGAATATCAATGATATGTAATAAAAATTATCATGTACTAAGAATAGAATTATAAGCAGCATATAATAATCTTTTAATATTATTTTATCGTAATTATATATAATATTCATATAGTGCGATTTAATAACAGTTATCAGAAATAATAATCATATAATAAAATTTAATAGGAATTTAAAAAAAAGAATAATTGGTGAATTGTAAAAAAATAAAATAGCGCATGAGATTACGCATATTACATAATTATAAATAAATAACATAATAGCTTTAATTAAACAACAAAAATAGTTATGAATAAATAACATAATAATTATAAATGAATAACAGTAATATTTATAAATAAATGTTTAAAAAAACAGTTATAAATAACAAATATTAGATGATTATTAAAAAAGTAATAATTGCATTTTTGTATTAAATTTTGAATAAAATAATTACATAATGTATGTATGTTAAAATCAATTAAGAATTCTAATTGAAAAGTAGTGAAAGCTTGCAGTATGAAACTTGCACTGCAAGTTCCTTCAACGAATTGCTTTGACATAATTGCATCGACATTGCATTATTACATAATTATAAATGAAGAACATAATAGCTTTAATTAAACAACAAAAATAGGTATAAATAAATAACATAGTAATTATAAATAAATAAGAAAATATGTAATAATATTTATAAATAAATGTTTAAAAAAACAGTTATAAATAACAAATATTAGATGAGTATTAAAAAAGTAATAATTGCATTTTTGTATTAAATTTTGAATAAAATAATTACATAATGTATGTATGTTAAAATCAATTAAGAATTCTAATTGAAAAGTAGTGAAAGCTTGCAGTATGAAACTTGCACTGCAAGTTCCTTCAACGAATTGCTTTGACATAATTGCATCGACATTGCATTATTACATAATTATAAATGAATAACATAATAGCTTTAATTAAACAACAAAAATAGGTATAAATAAATAACATAGTAATTATAAATAAATAACAGTAATAGTTATAAATAAATAATAGTAATTATAAATAAATAAGAAAATATGTAATAATATTTATAAATAAATGTTTAAAAAAACAGTTTTAAATAACAAATATTAGATGAGTATTAAAAAAGTAATAATTGCATTTTTGTATTAAATTTTGAATAAAATAATTACATAATGTATGTTAAAATCAATAAGAATTCTAATTGCAAAGTAGTAAAAGCTTGCAATATGAAACTTGCACTGCAAGTTCCTTCAACGGATTGCATCGAACTAAAAACGTAAAAAAAAAAATTTTTAAACGAAAAATGAAACTAAAGTAAACGATTTATATCGATAATTAAAAGCTCAACACTTATTCTTCTATGAAAAAAATATTCTAGTACTCACTCATTTTAGAAATATCCATATTCGAAAATAACACAGAATTATACAGAAGACGCAAACACTAGAAAAATTACACTGAAAATGGTTCACTTTTTACAGAAATTAGAAATTTTTATTTATAATCGTCTGAAATTAAAAGGGTTACAGCGGGGAAAAACCAATAAAAGTTATTTCTAATATACGTTATCCCCATGACAACCACATCGACAGACGATAAAAATATTAAGGTAACCATATTGTAATGTTATCGCCCATCTTGGCAAACATAAGCAACAACTCGGCGCTATTACCCCCGATATCAAACTAGCACCCTTGTTGATTTGTATATTGTTTGAACTCTACACAACTCAATTGCTCACTCCAAGTTTCCTGTTTAGTAAATTTAGTCACTGAAGAAGTTGTTGATCTTGCCATGCCTATAAATTTAGAAGTGGATAGTGCTGATGTTCAAAAACTGCTGGATTCTTGCGATTAGGAGCTAACTATTGATGAACTCCCAGAAATCCATAAACAAGAGCAAGGACCTTTAGACCCAGTTCAATCGTAAGATTGAATGACGGTTGGGAATTTTGCAAAAGGCCTCAGTTTAATTAAAAATGGGTTGCAAAATTTGGAAAATACATACTCCAACGAAGAGAGTATTTTTTTAAATAATAAAATTAAAAATTTATTAGCATGCCAGGAGGAACTTTTGCAGAAGAAAAAAAAATCTTTTAGTTGGCAGACTACTTGTTAGATTTTATGAAACTTTCTATATCAAAATAACTTTGGTCTGCAATTTTGCATTTGTGTTATCTGGATTTTATTAAATATTGTTTTCTAAGTTATTGTTCTCTTTTGTAACTAGCCCCAACTAAAAAGAATTTATATGCAAAATTATACCCTAACTTACTTGAATTCGACTTACACAGTTATCACTCAGTCCCAGCTATTGCATTAGTTCAAGGTATTACTGTATATTGAAATTAATTCTATTGCAGAAAAAAAGATTATCTATTATTTTCAGTTAAGCAGACACTCATTTATTTCATAGACATATGAAATATTTAATTGCAAATCTTAGTTGAGAAACAATTGTAGATTATTATGAAAGTTCAATGAATTTATAAAATGCATGTTTAACATAAAAATGTCAAATGTTATTAATAATCCTGTTTTTTTCTTCCTTTTAAAACTGTTGAAGTCTTTTTATTTTGTTTCAAGCCAGAGGAATAGTCAAAAATAGATTTTCTTTTGTATTCTCTTTAAAAGTCCCTCTCAAAGTTTTTTAAAGAAATATTTTAATTCTTAAGTGTTTAAACACAAATAAGTTTGTTGGTATGATCTACATAAGATATTGAGTAAAATTTAACATGTTATCTAAAACAGTATTTTGTCTCATGAAAACTATTGTCTTAAGTTATAAAAAAGTAGCCTTTTAATTCTTTCTAAAATATCTTGATTGCTTTATATTGGGATTTCAACATCACCATCCAGTTATCACAATAACTTGAAACTAAAATAAGGCGAAAGCTTTTGAAAGATTTTAATCATTTTATAAAAGTTGATAAGTTTTATTCATTTTTAAAACGGTTACCAGGATATTAAAAATACTATATTAAAAATACTAATAAATGTTGAAAACTTAGGGAAAAGTTCATGGATAATTTTACCTGGGTCATTTAGATTCTTGTGGTAGAAAGAATGTAGAAATTTATTCTGTGCTATTTATTTATCAGTGAATATTGTGTTTATAGATTCTTGTGAGAAACTATGATAATGACCTGGAAGCTTTAAACAGACAACAAAAACAGCTAGTTGAAAAAGCTGAACAGCAGCAGGATTTGGATTTAAAATTTGCATCAAAAAAGATAAGAGCTGATCAGGTAAAATTATTTTTTAATATTTGCTTTTAAAAATTTATTTACATTGTTCTCCATTAGATATTAGATTATAAAAATCTCTCTCTAATTGCATCATGATTTTAAAATTAAGCAATATTTTTTGTGTGATTAATATGTATTTTTACATATGTAAAAAATGCACTTCTGCTTTTTTAAAATTTAATTTAATCTTTAAAACTTTTTCATGTTTTTACTTTTTGTTCTTGCCTTTTTAAAGTGAATATTAATTATCATGATTTTAAAAAAATGTTTATGTAAAAATTTCTTAAAATTTTGATTTTTACTTCCAGGAGCGTGAAATGAAAGCATTCAGAGAATCATTGAAGAATGAATTTAAATTTTTAAAGCAAGAAATTGACACCTTACCTAAAGAAAAGCGTAAGGACATGATGAGAGTGCGAAAAGAACAAATGGAATTAGATCATATAGAAAGAGTAATCATGTCTTCATTTTTTTAATATAGTCTTCATTCATTGGTCACATGAATTTGGCTTTTATTGATGTGTTTTTTTATTATTATTATTGTAGGAGCGGCAGTTTATTGAGAGATTGAATGAAAACCATGATGTGCAAATGAAGCGATTGAGTGATAGTCATAAAGAAAAAATTGCTCTTCTTGAAAGGCAGTTCTTGCAACAAAAACAGCAGCTGCTTCGAGGTATGGAAGATTTTAAAAGTTTCCTTGAATTTCTTACCCCTCATGATTTATCAGGACCTGGGTTTTCATGACTTGTCTTTTTTTGATGAATTAAACAAAAGTTTTTTTTTTATTATTATTATTAAGTCCCAAAACATTACCCTCTAGGATGGGATGAAAACCTTTTCTGTTTTTTGCTATACCTAGAAAAGTTGCTTTTCACCTAGGAAAAACAAATAAAATACATATAAAAAAATATCTTACTTGTACTCACTCACTTATGCCACAAGGGAGGCTACTGTATATTTTGATCTCAAACTTCTTAATCTTCAGTTGTCCTGGTTTGGAAAAGGGCTTTGGTAGCACAGTGATCAAGGTATCGGATCATGGCAGGCATGTCATGAGTTCCAGCCCAGTACCACTGAAGACCTGCAGTGTAGCGGAGTGATGCACGTTAAATATGTCGAGAGCTCAAACGTCCTCCCGTTGGAATGGTGTAGTAGTTAGGAGTGGGGGGTTCCAGCTCAGGTGTTGTCCTCGTCACTTGACCATGGTTCAAAATTATGAGGTCCGTCACCAAAAACCCTCGTGTAGCTGAACAGTGCGGCGTTAATATTATCTCACTTACCATTTACTGAATTTTTACATTCAGTCAGCCAGAAAATAGTAATGCAACAATTTCTCACAAAATGTTTATTGTATATTTGAGCATATAATGCATACTTATAAAGCAAAAAATAACAAAATTTATGAGTGCACATTATGTGCCCTACATAAAGATGACACCTTTAAAAATAAAAACAAGAAAAGTTGATTTCTACATATATCTAAATTTTGTTTATTGTAAAGAAATGGAAAACCTTTTGAGCTTTCATTATATGAGGGCTATTTTTAAAGTAAGATCCATTGGCGCACATATAGCTCCCTAGTTCACGCGTGCACCGCAACAAGTCTGCATCACTGACCAGCATCCTTTGCAAACACACTCATGCCATTTCCAGCTGTGTAGCTGTCATGTAAGATTCGCTGTGCATCTTTAAAATGTTTAAGGTAATTGAATTGCCTGCCAAGTGTGAGATACGGTCTGTTATCCATTTTTTGACTGCGAGAAACATGTTGGCTGCAGTTATTCATCACCAGATAACAGAAATTACTGGCACAGAAGCAATGAGTGACATGAAAGTTCGAAAATGGGCCAGGAAGTTTAAAGATGGGTGAACAAACGTCCATGACAAAGAACACTCAGGCCGGCCCTCTATAATCACTGATGATTTGATGCAAGCAGTTGAAACAAAAACCTGTGAGAACAAGAGATCCACGATAACCACTCTTTCATTGGAATTACCCAACGTTTCTGGGTCGGTGATTTACAAAATTATGACTGAAGACCTCAACTTTAAGCAATTGTGTTCTTGATGGGTACACAGACTACTCACAGTTGAACACAAAAAGAAGAGGTTTGCCATTTCATTGAACCTTTTGATTCGTTACGAGGAAGAAGGGGATCGTTACTGGAGATGTGAAACATGGGTATGCCATATCACCCCGGAATTAAAGCAACATTCGATGGAATGGTGACACACATCCTCTCCTGTCAAGTTCAAAGTGCAAGATTATGGCAGCAGTGTTCTGGGACCGGTGCGGTGTTTTGCTGGTGGACTTTAGGCCACAAGGAACAACGATCAGCTCAGGTGCCTACTGTGTAAGTCTATGGAAGCTCTGAAGAGCATTGCAAAACAAACGGTGTGGCATGCTGTCTAAAGGTGTTTTGCTCCTCCACAGTAACACAAGGCTTCACACTTTTCGAATGAGTCTGGAATCGAATCTTTTGGCTGGATTGAAAATTATGTTCTCTTATTATCTTGTCCTATTTTTAGTTTGCATAAAAGTAACTTTTTAAACTCTTGGGAGCATGTTTAATAAATGTATAGTATTTTTTAGTTTTTGAAAATTTTAGAAGAGAAGGGGTGGAGGGTAATCTTAATTGTGAAATTTGATTAAATTTCTCATTTTCTTCTATTTGTTTACGGGCATGTATACTTGGGTAGATAACTATTTAGAAGTAATATTATCAGGAATTATCATTCATAGATTGATTTTTTAAAAATGTGATGTTTATTTTAGTTTGTTAAGATATGAATTTTTTTTGGTGCAGGTAACATTATGAAAGATGTTTAGTAGTATTTTTTTTAAATCTATACATACAAATAAAAATGAAGTGTCTGTTTGTAATTTGAAATGAACAGCTTTTTACTAAATGCATTTAAAAGTATATACGGTACTTACATGAAAAAATCAATTTTTAAAATTTTTGTCTGTCTATCTATCTGTCTCCCTGTTTGTTCCGGCTAATCTCTGAAACGGCTGGACCAATTTTGACGAAACTTTCACTGCAGATAACTAATGTTATAAGGAATAACTTTGGCTACTTTTATTTTAGAAAAAAAAATTAGGATTCCGAGAAAATAAAATTAAAACCAATGAAATAGTGAGCAATATCAGATTCAAATAGGGATTATTTATTTCAATAGGGATTATTTTTATTTAATAGGGATTATTTTTATTTAATAGGGATTATTTTATTTCACGAGCCTTCTGTCTCAACGATTGCTAGCAGTTATATGAAACTCTTTTCTTCAATTAGGTTGCTGCCATTTGCGACATTTCCCGTTCATGTCTTGATCCTAATGATTTTAAAGTCCTTAACTGCATTGTCAAAGGTCATGCGTCCCTTTCACCCCCTTCCTTGCGGCTTCGTTTGTGTTCGCGTTTCATCCTACTTGCTACTTAGGCCTATTTTGATCATAAAGATTTTAGTCCTCACCTCATCGACAGTGTCAAAGGTCATGTGTCCCTTTCACGCCTTGCTCAACAAAAAGGATAGAAAAAAAAAAGAAACATAGATTCACAAAGTAGAAGAAAAGTTTTCGTAAACTCTGCAAAGTGAATAAAAACTTTTTTGTTAAACTCCACTTTGACGAAGTCGCGGGTAACAACTATTTAACATAAAATAAATGCATCAGAAAATAATATTAATGTATTAGACATCCAGATAAAAATTATTTACCCTATTTTTAGCGTTTATTACACAAAATTTGTAACAATGTGTTACTTTTGCTGAGCAGGTAGGTGTTTTCAAAAATCGACCCACGAGAAAGTTGCAGGGCGTCATAAATGATAACAATAATAAAAAAAATCAGCAATTATATCTAAAGACTTAAAATTTAGCAAACATGGTTTTTTTGTTCAGCTGAGTTATGTAAAAAGCTTTTTTTTTGTTTAATTTATACAATTCACATAAAATTAACTCATTAAAAACTTCTTTATCCTTCAGTCTGTATTTTTTAATTTTTAAATTCACCCGTGTGAAGAATGGGTATACCAGCTAGTTTTAGAATATTATAAATTGGACTTATTAGAAGTAATTTTAGCTTTAATATAAATGTTTCTTGTAATTAATAATATTTTGAATTACTTTTTAAATTCTAGCTCGTGAAGCAGCTATCTGGGAACTTGAAGAGCGCCATCTGCATGAAAAACATCAGTTGGCTAAACGACAATTAAAGGATTTGTTTTTCCTTCAGAGGCATCAAATGCTTGTGAGACATGAAAAGGTATTAACTTCAATGAAACAGTTAACATTTTGTTTATATTTTTCATTATTACTGTGTTTTTTTAATTTCAATATTTTCCTTTTTCAAGGAATTGGAACAAATTCGAAGAATGAATGATGCAAAAGATGAAGAAGTATTAAAGCAACAAGCAATAGAGAAACGACAGTGGCCGAAAAGAATGCGGTCTGAGATGAAAACCAGAGAGCTTATGTTTCGCGAAAGTCTTCGTATCAGTTATGCAAATTTGTCTGAATCCCATGAAGATGAAAGAGAAAAAATTCGCAAGGTTAAAAGCTTATGCATTTGTTGATGTTATTCTTTTGATGAGAATAAAATAAAAATTAAAAGGACTTCAAACTTAGGAGAATTTAAACAAAACTTTGTGTAAAGTTTAAGTGTACTTTATAAATACCATACAATTTTTATTGTGTTATAGTATTTTCTATATGAGTACTTTTCAAAAACTTTCCTCTTCTATCATCACTTAAAAAATCTTTTTGTCTATAATTTATATATATGTTCTCAGTAAATTTTGTGTTTTATGTATTAAATTACTTTATAATTTGGGATATTTTATAGTTACTTATACACATTTTTGAAAAAGATATATATGTAATATGCAGATATTAAATTTAAAATATAATTTTTAGTGTTGTAAGTTTTCTTTTGTTTAAAGCTCTTATATCAACCAATTTTTGTACCATCTGCTACAACAAAGGTATATAAGAAATTAATTTCATGATTCACAATATTTTATTCTTCTACATTTGAAACTTGTCAGTAAATGGAAAAAGAGAAAAATGGTAAATTTTTAAATTTCAATTTGCACGTAATTTGTTTATTGCAGAATTTAAGTGGTTTAGTGAATTTATTATTAAAAATTTTATGTCTTGTGCAATTTTTTTTTTTAAATTTCTATATTTTAAATTTTTTTCCCTCCCATATAATAAAATTTCTTTTATACAACATGCATTTATATCTCATTACAATATTTTAAAATATTGCGATTGGATAAAAAATCTTATTGTTTTTTTTTTTCAAAATTCATTTTATATAAATTGATTCTTTAACATATTCATTAAAGATATTTTGGGCAATAGTTTTGGATAGGTTTTTAAAATACAAATTAAAAGGTGTAATTTTTAATTCAAATTAAGATGCTAATTAATAATTGACTAATACATTTATCTTAAATATATTCTATATTTGCTTAGTATTTTTCAATTCCTATTAACTCCCTCACACTCTATATCTTTATTTATTTGTTTATTTATCTTGGTGGAATTTTCAATCGTTAATAAAATACATTTTAAAGCGCTCAATTGAGCTGAAATTTAATTTACATGATTATTTTGGATGACAATACAATAATTTAATTATAATTAATAAAAATTACCGTTTAATGTTGTAATTCTGTCCTATGTATATACATATTTATATTAATTGTAACTATTTAATAAAAAGTAGATAGAATAAAATTTTTCTTTGTTCTAAGTAGGAATTGACTTTAAAAAAATGTTTTTATATTACTTGTTTAATCAAGGCTTTGTAGTTTTTAAGTTAAAATTTTTTTATGTAGTTCTTTATTACGTAGTATCTTTTACTTATTGCCTCATTTTTTTTACACTTGTAGTTTCAAGAAGGAGAAAAACGTCGTTACAAGGCTGAACAGCAGCGTCAAGAGCTAAAGCATAAAAAGCAACTAGAAGAACTCCGAGCACATGCAGAATCTACTGTAAAAGAACTTGAACAAATGCAAGTGAGTATTTCAATGCGTTCTGTGATTTGTTTAATTGTTTTGGTACAAATTAAGTTTTGCTAGTTGTAAAATTAACAATAATTTGCTCATTGATTATTTTGCAATCTGTTTATTTTTAGAATTCATGTAAATATTTTCTATTTATATTTGCTACTATATGCATTAGATGTCATAAAATGCATTATTTATAAATGTTAGATGCATCTCATCTTCCATACCTTGTTTCAAATACAAAAAAATGACATCATACTACTCTGATAGGCATGTATCATGTTTATATTTACTTGTAATTTTTCAGATCACTTCACTAGCTGCTCCTGTGAGCAAATTTTGATGTAATAAAAACTCAAGATCTAATTCTGCTTTAGATAGGCTGCTGTTGTTGATAGAGCTTATGTATTTTTTAATGTTGAGATTTTAAAATATCAAAATCATGAATTTAAAATGTTGATCTATTTTTAGAAAATGATGTGCATTTTCATTCCATTTTACTAGTCATAAAACTTGTCTTTTATTAAATTCCAATGATGTTCATTTAATTTGTAATCATAATTATTTAAAATTTTCCAAAATGCATGACTATGAGTAAGCTTATTGATATACAATTGGCATAATTTGTTAATTTTCCAAATAAAACTAAAAAATTTCAGATATCAGTTGTTTTTGTCAGTTTTGTAAATTTGTATCATTTTTTTTTTATTTTATAAGAATGAGAAAAGAAAGATGCTCATGGAACATGAGACTTTAAAGTTGAAACAATTAGAAGAAGACCATTCGTCTGAGCTAAAAGAATGGAAAGCAAATCTTAAGCCTCGTAAACAGGTAATTATAAATTGAGAAAAAATAATTTTTATATTTTGCTTGTTTATGTATGTTTTATACATTGAAATTCTATTTTAAGTGTCTTATTATAGTTTAAGGTACCAACATTTATCTAAAAAGTCATGTAAATTTTGTAATTAAATTTGTTTTTTAAAGGTATTTTTTTTTTTGTTCATCAAATACAAGTTTCCATTAAAACATTTTTTTTTTGAAGCTGCATCAAATATTACTTTAATTTTTTGTGTAGAACTTTTAAAAACTTACATTTTTGTATGTACATTTATCAAATTCAATAAATTATCTTTTAAATTTACTTGTGTTAAAATTTATTTAGTATTCAATAATATATTTATTGTACCTTTAAACTATTTTTGCATCCAAGATTTAGTAACTGATGTTATGTTGTTTTATATTTATCTTGGTGAATCTTAATGTGCAATTTTTTGTACTTTTGTAATCTTTTAATATTCCATATATGTTAAATTATTTACCTGTATAATGATAAGGAAAGCCTTCGTATCTTTCTTTATCCCAAGAGATCTTGATGAAAAATTAAATTTCATATTTTTTGATATCAACTCCTTGTGAGTTTACAAATCTTTTGTACAAAATGTGCATTGATATAAAAAGAAAATTCCCTTTTCATGGTGCATCATTAACTCATTCCAGTTCTAGGGCTTATTTCACACAGCTTTTTCTGATCTTACAAGGAGAGGGCACGACTAAGGAAATTCATTTGGGGTCAAGACTTGGTGTTACAGTAGTACTCCTTTAGGGTGTTCAACCCTTAATGTAATTCCGCCAAATGACCTGTCAATTCAGAGAAAAAAGTCTTTGAAATTCATGCTTAGCTTTTTTACAATTAAATTTCAATTTTGTAGCTTGGTTGGTATATCGTCTGCATACTATGCGTGAGGTCTGGGTTCGATTCATCGGTCCATTTTTTCCCTTTCATTTAATTTTTAAAATTAAATAAACTTATTTATGAAAAGTTTATTAAATATTAAATGATATTTTATGTAATTATTTTGTATTTTTTATAAAGTAAAAACAATTAAACAAATTTATTATTTAATTTATTATTAAAATTTATATTATTAATAAACATATTTAAAATTTTGAATATTAATTAATAAGGATTATTAAAATTATTAATTTATTTATTAAAATTATTAATTATTAAATGTATTGTTTATTATTGAAATAATTATTAATTTTTTAAAAATTATTTAAAACAGACTTATTATATGTTTAAAATTATAAAATAATTAATTTAATACTAATGTACTTTATAAATTGTTTTATATTATATAAAATATTTTATTTATAGTATATTTTATTTCACATTATAAAACTATTTGAAACTAATCTTTATGTTTATCATTTAATATTTATTATATATTTTATTATAAACATTATTAATATAAAAATATATTTATAAAAATTAATATAAATATTTATATAGTTACAGTATTTTTTTTTACTTTATAAAAATACAAAATAATTACATAAAATATTTAATATTTGATAAACCTTTCACAAATAAGTTTATTTAATTTTAAAAATAATTAAATGAAATAAAAAAAAATTGACCAATGAATCGAACCCAGATCTTGTGCATAGTATGCAGACGATGTATCAACCAAGCTACAAAATAGTTGGAGGAAATTGAAATTTAATTGTATAAAAGCTAAGCATGAAATTTTGAAGGCTTTTTTTCTCCAAATTAACGGGCCATTCTGCGGAATTACATTGAGGGTTGGACACCCTAAAGGAGTACTTACTATTACACCCCAAGTCTTGACCCCAAATGAATTTCCTTATTCGTGCCCTCTCCTTGTTAGTATTGTTTAAAAAAAAAGTTTTCTTAAAATTTTTGATCTTATACTGCTATATTTACTTGTCACCGTTGTCGGGTTTGCTTGGAAATGGCGCTTTTTTTTCCGGTTTGACTGATTGTGTGTGAATTTATTGTATTATTTTGGCGAGAACCTTATAAAAAAATTTCTAGTAGTTTTTTTTTTTTTTTTTTGAAAAAAATTCATATATGGAATAAAGTGGGGAAAAGCTTCCAAAACAATAAAAACTCATGCACTTTTTAACTTGTAAATTTTCTTTGAATAATTTCTTTGATAAAATATTTATTTATATAGTGTTAATATGTGTGCAAAATTTCAAAGTTATAAATTGAGTATAATTTTCAAAAATGTTCCTTTAGTTTTTTAATTTACACTTTTGAGAAACATTTTTACCTTTAAGCAGTGCATATAACCCCCATAATTTGGATTGCTAAAATACTTCTAATTTAGTTTGATTAAAAATTAAAACTGCATTAGAATCAGAAGAAATCATACTTAATTTTTCAATAAGAGGTAGAAAATGAAGAAAATTTAGACGATGAACTAGTACATAATTTTTACCTTGGAGTTACAATTTGAAATTAAATATGCTTTTCTTAAAAATTTAGAGCAGTTATAATTAAAATCTAGCTTGCATAATTTATTGAATCATATTTCTACAAATTATTTTAGAGGCTTGAGGAAGAATTTATTCAGCAGCGAGAAGAACAAGAACGATTTTACGGCACTTCTGCTTATTTGCAAGACTATTTAACACAAGGCCGTGAATCACCCCATACTCCAGGTTCTGAAGCATCATTTCCTTGTAACTTCTGATCATTTGTTGCACTCCATCGTTGATCATTTTTTTTGTACAGGGACAAAATGTATAATTATTCACAGATGTTATAATTGATAAGAAAGAAAAAAAGCTTGTCTTTTTTTTACATTGTAAGCTTACAGATGCAATAATAGGGATATTAGAGCATATGCATTGCAAAAACATCCTAAACAAATCCAAGTGATAATTTTGTGCATGTGTGTATATGAGGATAATTGGTGTAAATGTTGTTAAATCTGTGTTCAGGTATATATTTCTGAAAGTCAGAACTTCAAGAAATTTATTTCGTGTTTTGTCACACGTATATTAGTTTGTGTAATTTGCTCAAATTTATTTTCTTTATATTTGTATTTGATGAATATAATATACATTTAAAAAATACTGCTGTTCTTATGCAATGGAAAGGAATTGAAACATTGAATTTATTGAATATGATATATATTTTTTGAATGCATGTTTAATTTTTATTTAATAACTGGAGTCATGTTATACAATGACAATAGTTTTATCTTGGCATTTTTAATATTATAATTAGTTTTACTAACTTGCAGTATTAATTAGTTTCATTCTGTTTTCCTTATCCTTTCCTATGTTTTTAAAATAAGTTCCACGTTCATGTTTTCACCTGAGCTCTATTTGTTTGAAAGAAATTGTAAATAGAATTTCCCTCTTTATCCAATGCTCACTGTGTATGGAAATGCTGTAACTATGTAAAATTGTAAATTAAAGGGGAAAAAAATCTCCATTACTTACTACAAATACTGCACTATTTCTTGTGACTTTGCCATAGTTTTTACAGCACTTTTTGCTAGTCATACCTTTTGTTTCTTTCACATTTGTTTTCCCTTACAGATTTATTATTTAATAAACGCTGCACTTCATACTTCTGTATTGTGCAGAACAATTAATATACACACAATTAAATTTTTTGAAAAGCAATTGTTTTGATTTGCATGGTAAAT
The DNA here is from genome assembly GCA_019973935.1 of Trichonephila clavipes. NCBI lineage: Eukaryota > Metazoa > Arthropoda > Arachnida > Araneae > Nephilidae > Trichonephila > Trichonephila clavipes. The sequence goes on from BMAU01015500.1 coordinate 245,458, forward strand.
TTTTCTTAAAAAGTTGTCTTATCCATTCCTTTTGTTGCAAAATCTGGAGCTCTGTTTTTCCTTTGTATAATGAAGAAAAGTAGTCTGAATTCTGTTGAAATTTTTCTATTATATTGCATTGTATATACTTTTAATATATATTATATAGAAATGAAACAAATAGTTCCAAAACCTAATGAACTGTGCCAATCCAATTAAGATATCCTGTTTCAAATTTACGTTTTCAAACTTTATGCAGTTTTATTTATTTAAAAAAAGACTATTTTTAGTAAAACTTTGCTATCCAGTTTCTTATTCAGAATAAAAAAGCATTAAAGAAAATTAATAGATTTGATTAATTTTATATGAATTGATTATAGCTCTAAAATTGGATCACCTTACCATTTAACATGTTTTAGATTTCACGTAAGAAAGAAACTGACATCTTTGTATGTGGATGAATTCAGTATTTTTTTTTTTTTTTTTTTTTCTGTAATAAGAGGCTTAGTAAAATTATGTCTCCATGTTAGGATTTTTTTAAAAACATAATATATCTATTTTAAAAAAAAATTTTTGTGAAGAATTTTATTGAATAGAATAATTGGATAGTTGAGGTTTACTCTTAATTTATCAGATTTATTTTTAAGCAATATTTATTTTGATTTCATGTATTGATTTAAAAGTTTATTTTATTTCCAGATTTCATATACACTGTCAAATTATTTTAATGTCTTTGTTTTGTTATTTTTTTCATTGTGACAGTTTTGATCTTATAAAATGATTAACTAAAGGTATTTCAGTGCCTTCTTTTTTGAAGAAGTCTACCTTTTTATATGACAGGTAATTTTCTAATATAATGTGATAAAAAAATGTTGGGTGGTATATCCATTATTTAAGCTATCACCATAGATTAATTTCTTCCTTAGGTTTAAAATTTTCAACTTTGTTCTCATCTACTATAGTGTTTTTATCAAAGCTGTGATACATTTAAATATTGAATGTTTATTTTTGAATTTGTAATTTAAGCTTCTCTATTAATATGTTATTCCGTAGTATATGCACTTTAAGTTATGATTCAGAAGTATTTTATTGATGCCATTCAAATATATGTAAATTTAGTGATCACACATAAGTTTTTCTTACATAATTTTGAAAATCTTTGAGAGAATACACTAATGAATTAAGTAAATAATGCTAATTGCTATATTTCAAAATATTTGTCCTTAGTATTAATTTAAAACAAATTGTGTAATGTGGTGTCTTAGATATTATTATGCATATCAAACATATTTTTATGCATTTTACTGTGACAACTTGTTCTGAGCTTTTGCAGTTCCATGTTATTTGTATTTGGCTAACAACTTAACTCATAATTTGAATTACATAAATATTTTTAAAGAAAGTAAAGTATTCGATAAAAAAATAACTTTTGGAATTCTAGAAAAGTTTCTTTGCAAGTTATTTGTTTTTATATGTATATATGTGCACAAGTTTTGTTTTGTATATTGGAATTAATAAGAAATTTAGTATTAAGAATTTGTTTTGAAATTTTTATGTAACTTATTTCACATATTTAAGAATGTGTTTATTTTTTAATATTTTATTCAGAAACTTTCCTTAGTTTAATAATTTTTTATGAAGGCATTTTGAAGTGTTTGGAAACTTCTTTACAGTTGCTAGTGTTTTGAAAAAGATATTTAACTTAATTAGATAGTTATCCAAATGGACATATTTTTCTCCTTTTTGTGTACAGTCAGACAAACATGTATAAATGGCAGCATTCCTGCCCTCTTCTGAGTTCCATTTAAGGTTGCTAAAAATATTTTTGTTTTTAATTTATTTTGTAATCTGCCTTGCATTATAGATTATTTTATAAAATTATATTTTGCAATAAAAAAAAATCAGCTATTCTTTGAAGCTGTGAAGTTTTAGCCATGCTTTATTTCTTCTTTTTTTTTAACATGGATATTGTACTTTTGTTTACTAAGGAAAAGATATATTTTTAATAATGTATTATCTAGTAATTACTGCTTTTTTATTGTCTCTCAAATTAAATTTCACTGATTAATAATTTTACTTTTATTTCAAAAATTGTATCATTTCACATTTTTATGCTGTAGATAAGATCTTATACTGTTTTTTTTTTTCATGTACTCTTTGTTATGAAAAGTTTGCACAGTTAAATTATCTTCAATTTTATAATTTTGAAATTGGTTAAAAAATATTAATTTTGAGAAAAATTAGCATTTAATATCAATATATATATATCCTTTTTTTAATTTCAAAATATTTATTTTTTAGTAAGGTTTAGGTAATGTGTTTTCTTTTTCTGTTTAAATTTCAGTGTTAATATTCATAAATATAATGGCATTTTTTTATGATTCACATATCAATATGGGAAAAAGTACAACGGGTATTAATTATTTGGTAGGTGATTTTTTGTTGTTAATTGTGTAAAGTTTAATGGTGTAGGGATTTTTGAAGAATAAAGCATGGCATGTATATGTTTCTCAATATTGATCTTCTAATGGCAATTTTTTATGCATTCAGTTTCCAGCTAAATATATTTATTATATGATGATTGTTTCTATGTTTTATAATGCATTTTAAAGTAAGTATTGATTGAAATCATTAACATGTCTAAGTAAATAGAAGAAATAATTATTTTTTAAATTGTGGAAATCAGCTATGTACTTAATGTTTCTTGAAAGGTTCAATTATTTTTTTAAAAATTTATGTTTTGCTTTGAAAGATGTATATACATTTATTTTATTTTATTGATTTTTTTTTAAAATTTGAATTGTAAGTTTTTAACCACGCTTATTTCGAATCATTATATTTATATTTTAACAAATAATTTTACTAGTCAAATTCTAATTATTTTTTTAATATATTCTCTTTTTGCAAATATATCAACCATTCAATCCTCATTATTAAATTACTTGGCACATTCTTATATAATTTAAAATTATTTCAGATCTAATTTATTTTTTAGATATTAAATGCATTTATATATAAGCTATACATTTGAAGTTTCTGAAAAGTACTAACCCATGAACTGTTGTTTTTATTTAGTTAAAATTGAAATGAAATTCTAAATTTTTGCCTGTTTATCATAAATGATTTTGTTTGTTTTTATGTTAAAGGATTTGGGAATTGTGTGAAAGTCTGCATATAATATTCTTGCAGATCTCTTGTCTTTCCATGTATGTGTATAGCATTGTACTTAGATAATACCATTCATTCCATTTCAAAATATGTGCAATTTATTTTTTTTAAGCTTTTGCATATTTTATATCTGATTTGGAAAGTTGCCAAATCAGAGGTTGTGAAAATTCGCATTCACATTCCAGGTTGTTGTAGAAACAGGATATTCAAAATTTTTGTATATTATTTAAAAAGTGATGTTTGACAACGTTGACAGGTAATCATGCTAAGAGAACTTGTTCTAATTTAATATTTTCAGTTTTATGAATGATACTGTGAACATATGTTTCAAATAAAATCCTGTTTAAGAAAAAAACAGTTTTATTTTATTCTACTTTTACTCCAAACATGTTTATAAATTGTATTGAACACATATATTATGCTAATTTTTAGCTTTTAAGCTAAAACTTTAATTCAGAATATTCATAACCATACTTACATAAATACTTAAGACGAAGTAATGCATTTTTTCTCTTATTATGAAATTAAAATTGCTTAACACAAAATTTTGCCTTTTGTGAATGAGCAAAATACTGTAACACCAGCCACACAGGTTAAATTTAAGAGGAGTGGGAAATGGGAGAGGAGGCTTCACATGTTTCATAAAAAGGAGGTTAATTTGGCTTTGAAATACTCTCAGAATAACCTGTGACACAAGCCAATTTTGTTTATCTAAGTTACTTTCACCTTTCATCTCTACAAATGCTGTACAAAAACATCTCATATCTCATCAGTTGGTTTTGAAATTTGGTGACGAGTACATAGTGTGAGTAAAAATCAGTGAGTTTGGTTCACATAATTTTTTATAATTTATATGATTTTTTTTGCAATGGCAGAAAGCTCAGGGAGAAGCAAACCACTATTCTCTTAGAATGAAGATAAAGCTTCTTAAGGCTGTTGATCAAAAACAGAAATCTGTAAGGATTTTGGTGTTGCCGACTCTACTTTATCAACAATTATTAAAAAATAGAGTAAGTTGCATAAATGTTTGAACAGCTTTTATTAAATACATGGATATACAATATCTATGTAACAAAATATACTATAATAAACTTAGTTTTGTAGAATATGTTTTTTTCTATATCCTTTAACATGGAAAATATTTCAGTCCACTCAGCTTCGTGTTGAACGATTTTCATTATATAACTAAAACTTTGAGGGGTGGTATTTTATAACAAGTGTTTCAACATTGTTTCTGCCGCATTTATATATTAATAGCTTTTTTCTGAAAATTTTAGGGTTGTCTGAATCAGTGATGGGCAACTAGCAGCCTGTCAAGACAGAAAATGCCTTGAACCAAGATTTTTTTTGTGCACGTTAATCTTTTATTTTCCACTTTTAGGAAAACAAAGTACCTGATACCTGAAAGTGTTTTTACTGAGATCATGTGCAGTTTGGAGAATGAGGTCACTAGAACACTTCAGGATTTTCAGAAAATAGAGCCTAAATTCAATTTATTGTTATCTCTTTACTGCTGATATTGATACAGCTTCAACTTATTACTGACTTGGTCAAATTACAGTGTGAAGAAAATGTTTAATGGCATGACATTAACCTTTACAAATCTTTGTCAGCTGAACAATTTCAATGTGAGAAGAAATTTGCAGGGAAGTCGTTCTTTATATTTTAGTTGGCATATATTTGTGTGAACAAAATTTTTGCTTGCATGGAGATCAACTAGAGTTAATACAGATGTAAGTTGGGTGACATAAACTTGCTGGCTGTGATGAAAATTTCAACTAGCAGTCTCACTCCAGATTTAAAAAAAAATTGTAGAAATGTATGATAGGGATGATAATGGGACAGATTTTAATAAAATTTAGAATGTATATATAGCTGTGATATAATGCAAAAAAATAATAATTCAACTGTTAAAATACACTCGTGTGATCATGCGTAACACTCATCGGAGTCGGAAGGTATGAAATAGTAGTTGCAGAAAATACAGTCGAACCTCCACATTGCGAATTTTCTATATAGCAAACTTTTTCCTGGAACCAAGAACAGTTCACGATTTTCTTTTTAAAATAACCTTTCTATAGCAAAGTGCAATTTCTATATGACAAACTTTTTTTTTTCTTGTGAGTATTTCTGGACATTTCAAGTTATTCTCTATTAGCACATTTTATGGTGGTCATGAATCTTGAACCGGTTTTGTTAGGTGCCTAACTCGCCAAGAGCTATAGAATTTTGTGTTTCATCTTAGAAATACCTTTAGCGCCATTGTGCCGTTAACTAGAAACATCTTTGACATCCCCTTTCATCCTTGGTGTTCTAGTTATAAAATTAATGTGTATGTTTTTAAAATTACTTGTATGCTTTAAATTAGAAAATGTCTTTAAAATTCATTAATTTTGAAATAAAATTATTTTCTTAATGTTGAAAATATACAGAGATGAAAATAAGATGAAAAAAAAATGTTCCTTTACTCTTTTGTGATTCTTTATATACTATTACAATTTCAGTTACACATGGATGGACTCTCTAATAAAACTGGTGAATCAAGCAAAGAAACACCTGTATTTTCTTTCTTTTCTAAAATTTACACTCCCGGTATTAAAACCGGTATCCCGGTATTAAGGTCTAAAAAATACCGAATACCGGTATTGAACTTTTGGTTCGATATTGCAATCTCTAGTTGGATATGATCTGGTAACAAAGTTTCCCCTTCACTTCGTTCGACTACACTCGCTTAGTATCCCTGCGCAAATAAATGTTTCTCATCATTGAAAATATCTTTCTTCCAGTCTTTAACAGTTCATGATCGGTATTTTTTAGCCCATGCTAAACGTTTTTTCATCATTTTCGAGTTAGAAATAGTTTTTACCCGAGTCTTGTTGCTTTAAAGTTACTTTCCAGAAACCTTTTCCGTGCAGTTGATGTACTTACTCCAACCCAAGTATCCAATAAATCCCTTCAAAGGTCTGTGTTTGTCTTTCTTGTATTTATTTTACTATTTCTTATTTAGATTTTATTGACTCTTGGAGTATAAATTTCCGCTCTCTCCCCCTTTTTTTTTTCTTTTTGGAGACAATGATCCAGAATCTTGGAAAAGTTCTCAAAATTCTTGAAACACATAATTTGATCACACCAAATGTCTCAGCTATATTTCTCACAGTCATAGAAGTGTGTTCATTGAAAGCTATTTTAAAATGTAAGTAAATTTATTTTAAAACGGAGTAATATCTATCTTTGAAGAGTTAAGTTTTTTTCTTCTTAAAGTTAGTTACTGTCATTCAAATCAACTATGAAATTTACTGTCATTGCCATCTTTTTAATGACGAGCTTCGAAAAACTAGTTATACCTTAACCTTTGGAAGCCAGATAGAGTTCTGGCGTTTGAAGTCAAGACTCTTGTTTTTTCACGAAAACTTGTATGTAGTGCAAATATATGCCTGTTGTACAAATTGCGTCTCAAAGTCATCACACTGCGTGGTGTGAAGTAGGAAAACGAAATATCTACTCATCTATGGCCTACGTTACTCATCTTTTTTTTGTAAACGTAGATAAACGAAAATCCAAAAAATTATCAAAAATAGGATTCAATTCTAATGAATTCAATAGTTTATTAACCCCCTTAAGCGCGGTCAATTTTTTTCCCACAAAATGTTCCAAAAAAAAAAGGCACATTTTTGATTACATATAACTAAGCATAATGCGAAAATGGAAATATTTTAATTTCATTTTTTAGTTTTCACGTTATTTTGGAACACACAACCTCCTAAATGTTTGCTTTTTATTAGTACATTCTGCATGCTATGAAGAATGTTTCATACATCTTAAAAGAATTTCTCTCATACTTACAAAAAAAGTTTCACGTTCGTGCCTATTTGAAACGGTTGAGGATTGTGTGTGTGTGTGTGTGTATACACAGGAACATTGAAAATAGCGACCCAAGAAAGCATCGGATTGAAATTAAATTTAATACACATAATTGCACAGATGAGAGATTCACTTGATCTCAAAAACAAGACAATTAAACGAATACAGGGTGTGCAACGACACAAATACTGGGCAACTTCAATAGCGCGTCGGACCACCTCCAGCTGCAATACATGCCGCCACACGGTCCGGCATTGAGTTGATTGGACACCTTATGTTTTGAGGCAGATGGGCCCACAAATCTTGAACAGCCAACTCTAAATCATGTACGGAGTGACACGATGGCATCTGCCGTTTTAGCTTATCCCACACGTGCTCTACAGGGGACAAATCGGGGGAGCAGGCCGGCATGGAAGAGTGAAAATGACGTAGGAAGTCTTGAGCAACTCTTGCTGTATGCGGACGAGCATTATCTTGCTGGAAAATTGCCCCTGGGAGACCATTTAGGAAAGGTCTTACATGGGGTCGAAGAATATCATCAACGTAACGCTGGCCCGTTAAGGTTCCACGCATCACAATTAAAGTGGACCGGCTATGGCCCCCAGACCATTACACCAGCTATGCGGGCAGTGTGACGTAGAACAGTGTGGGGGGAATTTACCACTCACCAGGGCGCCTCCACACCCGTACACGGTTATCATCTGTCCCCAAAACCGGGATTCATCACTAAACACAACCTTTTGCCAATCTGACATTCCACATTGATCTGGTTTGGCACCACTGTAGACGCAGTTGCCGATGTTCCGGTGTTAAAGGGAATGCACGGAAAGGGCGCTTGGATTTAAGATTTGCTTCAGCAAGATGTCTGGAAATTTTTTGTGGAACAATTGCTACGCCTCCGTCTGCTCGTATCGTTGAACGAGTCACTGTGGGGTCCACAAGTGCTTGCCGCAAGATCCTTCGATCCTCTCTCCTCGTGGTCTTCCTGGTCGCTCCAGACCCGGTTTTCCGCGCGTGGGTACCTTTTCGTGTCCACTGCTCCCAACAATTTGTAGCGGCACACTCCGAATGATCCACCTGGCCAGCAACACGGCGCGTCGACCAGCCTGCAGTTTTCATCCCGATGATCAGGCCTCTCTCAAACTCGCTTAACTGTGAGAAATGTCTTCTAGCACGTTTACCTGGCATATTTCGCTTACCAAAGTCTTCCTACAATCGGCGGGTAATCATCACGTTTAGGAATCTTCGAATTTGCGCTGGCTTATATAGCACCTTCTTCCTGATTGTAGCGCCACCTCGGAGTGTATGAGCATGCGTATTGACACAAAACTTGGATCATTTGCATATCACATTACGCTGTACTTATTTGCAAAGTTTCGCGATTGTACTTAGCTTCTTTCTTGAGTCGCTATTTTCAATGCTCCTGAGTGTATATGCACACAATTTGAAGCATGGCGGAGGGCTGTGGTAGCCCAGTGGTTAAGGTATCGGATCATGGCAGGAATGTCAAGAGTTCGAGCCCCCTCACTAAAGACCCGCCGTGTAGGGCAGCGATGCACAAGAGCTGAAACGTACTCCCGTTGGTGTGGTAGTTAAGAGAAGAGGGTGCTAGCTCAGGTGTCGTCCACGTCACTTGACCATGGTTCAAAAGAACGTGGTCCGTCGCCAAAAGCCCTCGTGTAGCTGAACAGTGCGACGTTAATATTCACTCACTCACTTGAAGCATGGTGGAATACTAAGTCTTACATTGCAATGGAGACAAAGATAATATCGGCTTTTGGGGATTATTTTTCCATTTGCATTTCTTTTCAAATAATTAATTTTGCATTGCCTTGCCAATTCCTGCTCTTAATCGAATATTTTCAAGAATTTAAATTCCTGCCTTCAATGAAAAATTCGCGTCTTCACCACTAAGAAAATACCGGATGAGAAGTATTTCAATATCACGGACAGACTGCATCTCTTGAAAACATTAACACTAATAATCTCACTATAAGAATTAAAATAATGTGCAAATCAAAGTTAGAAGGAAGAAAAAACCCGTAGAGTGTACGGGCACACCGGTTGTGACCAACTTTCGGTAGCTTGTACGGTGTACGGGCAAACCAGTTAAGGAGTTAAAAATATTTCGATTTTTAATTTCGTATTCACGTAACGTTATCGTTAGCTGATAGATATTTTTTAAACAATTGAATTTACGATGAATTTTGAGAATTTTTTTTAAAGAATTATATTGATATCTCTTTATTATATAAACAGGGGAAAAAGTGCACCTTCTCTATGGACCACAAACATTTGTAAACATTATCTCAATTGCTCGGGGATTGATTTTCAATTCGAAAATTTGACCTCTCAAAATCAATTTTCAAGCAACTGGAGAGTGCGTTACATAATATCCAGAAAAATGTATTGATTTTCTTTCACATTTGGTATTTCTGTGTCTAAACCACAAGACAATTTTTCGTCAATATATCACTTTGTTGCAGATTATGGAAAGTCTCTTTTGCTTTTCTACCTTAAATCACTTTGAGAAGACAATGAGCTAAGGGGTTAGCGTACGTTAATTTTCTTTCCTGAATGGTCATATTTGGAGGGGAAAAAAGGTTTCTTTTTCCGTGCGTAGGGTCATCGAAACTTTGGCGATCTTGTTTGGTAAAATTATTCATCTTCGCTTACACAAGAGACAAAAGGATCCTGTCGCAGTCACCGAACCGCAACTCCATTTGCACGCTACTTATTCACAATCTGATTTATATTAGTTCAGAATTCTTCTGCTTAAGAGGTAAAACAAGAACAACTGTCAAACGAATGATGTAGTAGAAATCGTTCGTGGATGGTTGGAATTATTTTGCCTTGTTCTGTCTAGTGTCTTTAATATTCCGGGATGATCACGTTTGACGCGTGGTATGCAAATCTGTACTGGTCCTTGTTGTCTGTCATATGGTGGTCTGTGAATTCAATAATATTTTGTGTGTGTATGTCGTTGGAATATTTGGTAGACGCGTCAGGCAATTCTGGAAAAAAACGTTGGGATTGTTCGGAGCATTGAATTTTGACTTGAAAATGTGGTCATACAAAATTGTTATTGTTTATGATAAACATTGTTATATTTCTGCTTCGAACAATATCACGCTTTTTTTTATTGAACTATTTTTTGCGCTCAGAATGAGATGCATTTTTCAAATTTGTCACAATGTCTGTGTTTATTCGATATGGAAGTAAGTCAGTGAGCTTGAGGAAAAGTGCCTTTAGACTTTTGACATGTGAATTGGTTTTGATTTTTCGTATATCGGATTAAAATGCCATTTTGTAACATAGCTTTTACTGTTTTTTTTTTTGTTTGTTTGTTTGCTCTTTTCATATCTGCAAGTAAAATTTCATTTAAACAGATTTTTTTAAAAAAAATTCAAAACAAAAGAGAATGAATTCCACCTTAATAAATCTCAATACAATTATTAAAAAAATAGCTATTTGTTTTTAAATTCAGCTAAAAAAATTGTTTTATGTATCTACTATTTTAGTTTTTAAAAAATGGAAAAAGCAAAAATTGTGAAAGCATGGCTTTATTCATTGCATTGGCATCAAAGAATTTTCAAAATGTACTAATTTATAAATTTTATTACTTTAATAATAAATTACGCAGGCTTTCTTAACATTGTCCCCTTTGTTTTCTTCTTCTGGCCCACTTCTAAAAAATTTACTCATCATTGACCTAGTACTTATTTTAATTTTTTTTTAATTTTGGAAAGATATATTTTTTATATGACAAGTATAAAAAATATTTGTATTGGTGTACGTACTAAAATACCGTAAAAAGAGAGGGGAAAAGTCATTTATTAGAAAATGATCAATAAATGAAGCAAGATAAACTGTTATAAAAAAGCTTAGCTTTATTTTTTTTAAATTGAAGTATATATATATATATATATATATATATAAATACTTTATATATATATATATATATAATATTTTTATATTGGATATTATTTAATCGTTTAGTCATGAAAAAAGCTTTAGTGCGACTTAAATGAAACAAAACAAATATGAAACTTTATAAGTGAATATTGTAAAATAAATTCGAACATACATTGCTGTACAAGAACAGTTCTTGTGTTGAATCTAAGAAATTGTTTGTGAGAAGTTTAATATAAAATAAATTAACTTTTAGCTTTAAAAGGAAATAAAACATGAAAAATTATTTTTTTAAAAAATCCAAATTTAAATGCATAGAAAAAGAAAAGAAAATATATTTCATGTTGTGACAAAACTTCAAAAGCCTGCATAACTATATATAACTCCGTACCCAACGGCTCTTTGTCTGAATCCGACATGGAAGTAAGTGTTACATATCGTATAACTAAAGGTTCGGCAGACTTACGAGAGGAGAGTTTTTTCTGTCAGCAGAACGAAACAACTTTTGTGTCAGAGAGCCAAGTTACCAGAAAAACAAGATAACTAAGAAAGTGTGAAAGAGCCACTTAAATGCATACGCGTGAGCCCCCTTGGTGTAAAGGCCGGAGACGCGATTTTGATTGCGTCGTTCTCCAATTATTTTTATTGCTTAAATAGTTTTATATACAATAATACCTCGACTTACGCGAGAATTTGGAGTTACGCAATTTTTAAATCCCATCGATTTTCTGTCACTGAAACTCAAAAGGAGTCAGTGCCAGAGCCTGAAGAAATTGGGAATGTGATTGGGGAGAAGTTTTGTCGATATTGCCAGCAAATAAATCTAGAAGTGGATAGTAATGACGTTCAAGAACTGCTAGCTACCCACAATCAGGAGCTGACAATTTATGAGCTTACAGAAATGCATGAGTAAGAGCAAGACATTGAAGATGTTGAGTCTTTAGTGCCAGTTCAATCACTGAAGAAATGCTGGATTTCCTCAAACAGGAGATGATGATGAGCTCACAGAAATGCATGAGCAAGAGCAAGACATTGAAGATGTTGAGTCTTTAGTCCCAGTTCAATCAGGTGGCCGCGGTAGCCGAGTGGTATAGGTATCGGATCGTGGCTTGCTTTGTCACGGGTTCGAGCCCAGTACCACTAAAGACCCACCGTGTAGGGCAGCGATGCACGTTAAATCTGTCGAGAGCTGAAACGTCCTCCCGTTGGTGTGGTGTGGTAGTTAGGAGAGGGGGGGGTGCCAGCTCAGGTGTCGTCCACGTCACTTGACCATGGTTCAAAATTACGTGGTCCGTCGCCAAAAGCCCTCGTGTAGCTGAACAGTGCGACATTAATATTCAATCAATCAACCCAGTTCAATCAGAAGATCAAATGACGGCTGGTAATTTGACTGAAGGATTCTGTTCAATAGAAAAAGTGTTACACACAAAAAAAATTTAGAAAGTACATACTTCAACGAAGAGCGTATTTTTTTCCTACAAAACAAGAAATAAAAAAAAATATTAGGATGCTACGAGGAAATTTTTTGAGGGATAAGAAATCTTTGAGCCAGCAGAGACTACTAGTTATTTTATGAAATCTTTTATATCAAAATAATTTTGGTTTGCTATTTCGCATTTGTGTTACCTAAGATTTTAGTAAATATATTTGTTCAAAATTATTATTATCTTTTTTCTCCGGCCCCCAATAAAATAATTTATACCTATTTATATGGGAAATTATACCTCGACTTACGTGGTTATCACTCAGTCCCACCTATCGCATAACTTCGGGGTATTACTGTAATATTTCCCAATGCTTGAAAAACTATCGAAGATAGTTTTATTTTGAGGCTCAATGTAAGAAAAATCAATGTCACAATAACATAATGTTCGGAATTAAATTTTCACATCACGTGAAAAAATTTCCGTACCAATAACAGTATCATTGCGATATATTAAAATCTCATGCTTACTTTAATAATTAAAAATGACTTAGGTTGATTCTGCGAAAAAAGTTTGGGAAACTTATTTGCCGAATACATATAAATGTAAAATCGATGCCACCAAATACCCTCCAAGTACACACGGATTTGTGCTCGTTAAATCAGTGGGTCCGAAGTCTTGTGGGCTGAGTAACGAGCGCAGGGGACTGGAGAATATTTCCCTCCCCTTCAGTTCCATGCAGAAATTGTGGAGGTGGAGATAGGTGGTATCACTATCTATCGTCCCTTCGGGGAATTTCGCCGAGCTACATCGTAGTGTCACCTGTATGGTGCTCAAGGCTAACGACAGGCGTACTTCTAGCCCCTTTCCACGAGGAATTTCGTGGGCCTCGATCTGACAACGTCAGATAGGTGGCATTAGAAACAACAACAACATGCAAGCTCTAATATTTTCACTGATTCTCAACACACTTAGTTAATGGAAAACAATTTAGTACAGAAGCAACTGTCATAAGCCAGTCAAATGCTTAAATGTATCTGTAAATATTAGTCAATTTTTTCAATAGATAATTTTTAACGATAAAACAAACAATGACTTTTAAAAAAAGACATAATTTTTTAACGGAAAGAGCCAAAAGTCTTAAGAGCCATAAAGAGCCACACGTGGCTCGTGAGCCGACCTTTGGTATTACTAATTACAACGTTATTTATTGATCATGTAGCTTAGATTTATGATAGGAAGATAACTTCTCATTCAATAACAAAAAAAATAAAATACTTATCTGATATAACCGCGCGAGCTACTGGTACAATTCTCAAAAACTTTTACGTGGTCTCGGAGCAAATTTGGAAGAAATTTCTTCAAAATGACATTTTAGAAGCAACGGAAACGTGATCGATTAATGGTTCTGATTGCTGCTATTGCTGCTAGTACAGAAATACCTCAACTTACGCGAATTCGGAGTTACCCGATTTTAACATATCGCCGATTAGTCTTTTTTTTCATCATTAAAACTCAGGTGAAATTATTGCCAGAGCCTGATGAAATTGGAACTTTGATTGAAGAAGTTGTGACGGGGCTTTATCGCGTATTCTATTAAAACCTCTTGGGAAATCTTTGGGGCCAGAATGGCAATTCTTTCCAACCAACTCAAGAAGAGAACGCGATTACGCAGATTAGGAATTGTGTATATATTGGAGCTTTAGTATTCGCGTAAAGTTCTTTGAGGAGGTCTTATAGTGCTAGCTAAGTTCTAAGAAGGAGAGCTCTAAGTGACTTCGAAACCAGAAGATCATCCATTTGTCGGAGCAAGTTGTATCAAGGATTAAGAGTCTCAGGGGTGTTAAATTTCTCTAGAGGTCTGAAAATATAAACAATTTTCAAACAGGTATAATTCTTTTAAATTTAAATTAAATGATTCGAATCTTTTACACATTATTTATAAAAGAATAAGGCTTCAGAAAAGTATAAAATTTTTAAAATATAATAATAATTTTAAAAATCATAAACATATAAAAATTCTTTAATAATTATTAAGTATTTTTTGCGTTGCGCACACTATTTTTTAAAATAGTAGTGTCTGATGTATAAAACTTGATAGAATTATAAAATGCATCATACTCTTTAAACCCTACCTAATTTTAGTATTATATACCTTTTGTATTTCAAAATATTTGTAAAATATTGCAATTTTTTAAATATTTTTTTAAAATGTATCTTTTTTTATTTATTAAAATATTTAAGTTATTATTCTATTTACATAAAAATAGCTACAGTGTAATAAGAGCACATTTAACTATATAAATCAACTTATAGCTAGTAATTAAATCTACTATTTTAGAAAATAGCATGCGCGACGTAAAACTTAACAAATATTTCTGCTAGAAAAGTTTCTTATTTTCATATGTTTATAATTTTTAAAATTATGATTATATTTTAAAATTTTTTATACTTTTCTGAAGGCCCATTCCTTTATAAGTAATGTGTAAAAGATTCGACTTATTTAATTTAAATTTAAAAGAATTATACCTGTTTGAAAATTGTTTATATTTTCAGACCTCTAGAGAAATTTAACACCCCTGAGACCCGACGATATAAGGACTGGTAGCTGTTCGCCGTGGATTAGCGTTAAGAAAGATTAGATTAAACTTTAGTTCTAGAGCGGATTCTAGTAAAGTGAGGGAATCATCTATATAAATATAGATTCGGTGGTTTAATGCGCTATTTGTTAGAATTGTAGTTTATGTCTCATCACTCCTGATCATAAGCCTCCTAGCGTTGTGTTGCTTTGCTGAATATAAATTGAGAAAACAATAAATCTCTGAGTGGGGGGAGGGGTCAATCTTTTATCCCCTCAAACTTAGGTCGCGTGCATGATAAAGAGATGATACCCACAGCCAGTGGGCTGTCACAAAGTTGTCAAGCTTGCCATGCAAATAAATTCGGAAGTGGATAGTGATGACTTTCAAGAACTCTTGAATTTTCATAATAAGGACCTGACAGTTGATGAACTCATTAGAAATACACGAGTAAGAGCAAGACGTGTAAGAATTTGAGTCTGTAGATCCAATTCAATCAGTGTGAGTGAGTGAGTGAAGATTAACGTCGCACTGTTCAGCTACACGAGGGCTTTTGGCGACGGACCAAGTAATTTTGAACCATGGTCAAGTGACGTGGACGACACCTGAGCTGGCACCCCCCTCTCCTAACTACCACACGACACCAACGGGAGGACGTTTCAGCTCTCGACAGATTTAGCGTGCATCGCTGCCCTACACGGCGGGTCTTTAGTGGTACCAATTCAATCAGAGGATCGAATGACGGCTGGTAATTTGACAGACCTCAGTTTAACTGAAAAAAACGCTACCAATTTTAGAAAATACATACTCCAACGAAGAGTGTATTTTTTCAACAAAATAAGGAATAAAAAAATTATTAGCATGCTACGAGGAAGTTTTGAGGGAGAAAGAAATCTTTGTGCCAGCAGGACTTGTTGGATTTTATGAAATCTTCTACAACAAAATATCTTCGGTTTGCGATTTAGTATTTGTGTTATCTAAGATTTTATTAAGGTATCCGACTACGTTCGGAACCGTGATTTAAAAAAAAAGTGCATAAATGGATAATTTTCATGATATTTAGTGTCACTTATATTAGAATATATGTATAAAATTGTTTTAAGTACATTTTGACAAAAAAATGTATTTAAATGCAATATTTTGGCAAAAAATTAACTTAGAATAACCTTTTCTTTAAAAATGTTCTCCTTTTATAAAAAAAAATGCTTCTAAAATAATAATATTTTGCTTATAAAGAGTGTTTTTTTCCAGGTATAGAAGTTTAAGTTGGCATTACTTTCCAAGATGGCGACTGATTTAACAGCTGTCAAGTGATTTATTCTCAGTTTGGTTTGGCAATTCATCAAAACGATCATCAAGCAAGGCGTAGATTCGTCGAATGGGCCCAAAACGAGATTGCCGTTGTTCCCGATTTTCATAAGCGAATTTTGTTTAGCGATGAAGCACACTTCTGGTTGAATGGCTACGTCAACAAACAAAACTGCCGCATTTGGAGTGAAGCTAATCCACAAGTGTATGTCGAAACACCGTTACATCCAGAAAAACTGACTGTTTGGTGCGCTTTATGGGCTGGTGGAATCCTTCTTCAAAAACGATGAAGGCCACAACGTTACAGTCAATGGTGATCGGTATAGAGCCATGATTACTAACTTTTTCATTCCTGAATTGAACAATCATGATGTCCAGGAGCTGTGGTTCCAACAAGACGGTGCAACATGTCACACAGCTCGTGCCACAATCGATTTATTGAAAGACATGTTTGGTGACCGCCTAATTTCACGTTTTGGACCTGTGAATTGGCCTCCAAGATCTTGTGATTTAACACCGCTAGACTATTTTCTGTGGGGCTATGTAAAGTCATTGGTCTATGCGGATAA
Source organism: Trichonephila clavipes (assembly GCA_019973935.1). NCBI lineage: Eukaryota > Metazoa > Arthropoda > Arachnida > Araneae > Nephilidae > Trichonephila > Trichonephila clavipes. Next base: position 262,258 of record BMAU01015500.1, read on the forward strand.
GCCACAAACGCTTGACCATTTGGAAGACAACATTCGCCGTGTTATTGCCGATATACGGCCACAAATATTGGAAAAAGTCATCGAAAATTGGACGTCCAGATTGGACTACATCCGAGCCAGCCGCGGCAGTCCTATGCCAGAAATCATATTTAAAATGTAATGCCACAAGATTATCTTTCGAATAAAAAAAATTCATGTCAATCGAATAATACATCGTTGTTTTATTGCAATTTAAAGTTCTATACCTCTAAAAAACACACCCTTTATAAAGCAAAGACTTCTCCAGAGAGTCTGAACTATTATTTATTTTTTTTTTTTGAAAAATTCACATTTTCCGAGTTACAACCAATTGAAATAATTATCGGAGTTTTTTACTTAAAATTTCTCCCCTCTGTTTTCGTAAAACATGGATAAACCCACTTCTAAGTTATATATTTCAAAAATTCTAGTTGAGCCTCTGTACAGAGGTATGAGCTATATACAGGCAAAATAATATTATAATAGAAGCATTCTTTTATAAAAGGAGAATATTTTGAAAATGGGTCATTCTATGTTCATTTTTTGTCAAAATATTGTACTTAAATAATTTTTTATTGTAATACTATTCTTAAAACAATTTTATATACGTTTTCTAATCTAAGTGACACTAAATATAATAAATATTATCCATTTATACGCTTTTGCAAAATCACGGTTCCGAACGTAGTCGGATACCTTAAAATTTTTTTTTTCTAATTTGTTATTTTCTTTCGTCTCCGGTCCGAACTAAAAATAATTTATACATATTTATATGCGAAATCATACCCTGACTTACACGAGTTCGATTTACGCGGTTATCACTCAGTCCCATTCATCGCGCAAGTTCGGGGTATTAGTGTGTATTACTATTATATCTAACTGAATTTCAAATAACTTTATGGAGCATTTCCACGTTTCCTCTATAAGAAGTGGCCGTTAAACATTTTCATTAACCTTCAGGAAAAACCACAAATTAATTTTGAGAGGAAAACTTCGCGCGATAGTCAGTTACAATGTAATCTTATAGAACAATGTAGATGCTTGCCTTTTTAGAATTGATGGTTGGTTTTAGATATTTTTCGATTTAAAATTTAATATAGAATTTATGAAATATTTAAGAGAAAAGTTATTAATTTATTATATGACTTACTCTTGAATGAAAGCATTGGCTTTTTTTCCTTTCTGAAATGTGATCGAGTTCTCAAGAATTGTAGACTCATTCTTTTTTTTAATTTTATTCTTCCAATAACAATTTTCAAATTGAGATTATATATATATATATATATATATATATATATATATATATATATATATATAACATTAATTTTTATCCACAATATCTTAATTTAATACAGACAATTAGTAACAAGAATGAAGCAGATTTTTTTGACATACATATCAAAATAAAAGATAATGTAATAGTTTTTTATATTTATGATAAAAGAGATTTTAATTTCAATATTATAAAAGTTTCTCATTTGGAGAGTAATGTACATGTTTCTATATTCAGAAATATTGTTATTAATTACATACAACGCAATAAATTTCTGGTGTCAAAAAAATCAGAAATAATAAATAACTATAAACATTTTACTAAATATTGCTTAAATCAGAAATACCCAATTAATTTTTAAATAGTTATATGAATAAAGCTATTCAAAATAGCAAGGATTAAAAATCCTGAGATTGATAATAGTTTATTACTATAAACTTACATATTTCATAGTTATAGTTACCTCCATATTCTAATATTAGATAAAATTACTTATTATTTTACTCATATATACTCTAGTGTTACTAAAGTTATGGTAATTTGTAATTCTCTTATTAATTTTTATTTCCATTCTTTTTACACTTTTGTTAAGTGCTACATTTCAGCCATTCACATGATTTAAATCTGCATTAGAGTCCAGAATCTGGCAATAACTTTTTTATTTCACTCAGATTTAGCGCGGGCTCTGCATTTTTAAGTGCAATTTTTAGGTAAGTTACATCTATCTTGTAATGGATTTAGATATTCCTATCCATTACTTTCAATAGATTTTTGCTCAGTATTATTTACATAAAGGGGGAAGGTTGGCTGGCCAACCCAACTGGAATTTCATGACGTTGCTCGACTGTATTAAATAACTTTGTTTTAAAAACAACAGTCAGTTATTAGTAACTTCTTTAGGCATGTTTTGCTGGAGAGTGAATTTGAATGAACGTCACGTTCGCGTTTGTAACACTCATTCAGCTTTTTTCGTCATTGTTATAATAATGTTATTGTTACAACAATGAGACAAAATTTGGCGTCGAAAATTGGTTTTCAGCCAAACTGAAATTTCATGACTTTGCTCTATTGACTGTATTAATTAACTTTGTTTAAAAAGAAATGCTTTTAGCTTGTGATTAACATGAAATACATTATTAAAATCCCAATCTCTACAGTGTTTTACATTTTTTACAAATTTCTATGGATTTTCTTGGATTTAAAGTCCCCCCCTTCAAAAAAAAGAAAGTTACAACTATTTTTGAAGTAGAATGGTACATAGTATATCTTTCTCAACGCTGCCAAGTTAGACTGAGATGGAATATTGTAAAACTTCTTTAAACGATTAATAAAATTTCGTAATTTTGAAAATTTTCTATTTTTTCTGCTTTTTTTTGCAAATAAAATATTTTTAAAAAAGGTTCTTTTCCATTTCAAGGAGCCATAAAAATGCAACGAAAAAAATTGCTAAAATCGCCAAATGCCAGTAATAACTAATTGCCATACACTTATGACAGAGTTGACCAGTTTGAGGTTTATGGAGCATGTGCAGAAAGACAACTTTCTGATACATTACAACTGATAATTTTCTTTCTTTTTTTAAAAAAAAAAGTGATTTAGAATAAAAAACTCTAAGAATATAAGAAAATGCTGAAATGTTTTCATCAGATAGTATTATTTACAATTTGAATCTTTCTTTAAACAGTGAATGGAAGCAAATGTCTAGGTTTTCTCTTCAATACATTATAATAATGAATAAATAATTTTATATGACAATACTATATATATATATATATATATATATATATATATATATAATATTCCCTTGTTTTTTATTCGCCTAATTAATCCCTGAAATAACATTACAAAAGTTGAAGTTATCACTTCTACCGTGCGGTCATAAGCATACAATCTCTCTCTCTTTTTTTTTAAATAATCCTATTTTGTAATTCTGCTCACCAGAAAAATATCTATAAAATTAACTACATTTCTAATGATTAAATCATGTGATTTGAAAAATTGTGCAAATTTTTTGAAAAAAGTCTATATTAATGAGATCTTTTTTTTTAAAATCAGTCTTCTTCAATCAAACTGACTTTAATTTTAAATTTATAAAGAAACAGAGCTACCGGAACAGAATGGTATGCTTTTAAATTACAAACTGAAATCCTCCAAACGTGAGTTTTGCTTATTTAAAATGAAGGGGGGAGCACACTTTTTAGTGAAAGGGTAAAACTATAGAATTTTCGTTTCGTGTTTGAAATGCGTGTGTATTAAGCCAAATCTGAATGTATATTGTGTCAAGGAAGTATTCTTCTAATTAATATTTTTGATACCATTTTGAGAGTAATATTATTGGAAACGTACTGTGTGTGTGTGGGGGGGGGCTAAATGTCACCAAATCTAATATTTGATACTTGAGCACTTTGCTTTATTTACAGCATTAACTCGTCATGGTAGTGATGTAATAAGGTTCTGACATATCTCTACAGAGATTTCAGATCATGTTTTCTGAAGTGATATTTCTAGTTCTTTCATACTTACTTGCCAGAAGGTTATTCAACTCTCTTAAACGCCTTTCCATTTCATCCCACAGATTTTCTATTACACAATTATTAAGACTTTTTGATGGTCATTTCAGATGATGAAATACACCATTGTTATGGTTTAACCAGATCTATACAGTTTTGACGTGATGGGGAGTAACATTGTCGTCCTGATATTTTCCGTCACCATCTGGAAACCAATCTTCCATTAACGGTTTAAGGTATCCGACTACGTTCGGAGCCGTGATTTTTCAAAAGCGTATAAATGGGTAATATTTATGATATTTAGTGTCACTTAGATTACAAAATGTATATAAAATTGTTTTAAGAATAGTATTACAATAAACAATTATTTAAGTACAATATTTTGACGAAAAATGAACATAGAATGACCAATTTTCAAAATATTCTCCTTTTGTGAAAAAAATGCTTCTATTAAAATAATATTCTGCCTGTACATAGCTCAGACCTCTGTACAGAGGCTCAACTAGAATTTTTGAGATGTATAACTTAAAAGTGGGTTTACCCATGTTTTACGTCAACAGAAAGGAGAAATTTCAAGAAATAAGCCGATAATTATTTCAATGGGTTGTAACTCTGAAAATAATGTGAATTTTTTTAAAAAAATAGTTCAGACTCTCTGGAGAAGTCTTTGCCTTATATAAGCAAAATATTATTATTTTAGAAGCATTTTTTATAAAAAAGAACATTTTTTTTTAAAAAAAAAAAAGGTTATTCTAAGTTAATTTTTTGCCAAAATATTGTTTTTAAATGATTTTTTTTTGTCAAAATGTACTTAAAACAATTTTATACATGTATTCTAATCTAAGTGACAGTAAATATCATGAAAATTATCCATTTATACGCATTTTTATAATCACGGTTCCGAACGTAGTCGGATGCCTTAAAGGTTGTAGGAAAGCTTTTTTTTTTTTTTTTTTTTTTGACAATTTGAGATTTCTACATTTTTAAATTGTACAGATTTTAGCCTTTCTAAAAATACCTTACTTTAACCTCTAGGGTAATTAGAAGCCCTTAAAACCTATTTTTAAATGATCATCGAAACTGGGCCATGCCCATTTGAATGGCGAAAAATGTAAACAAAGTACTTCGTTTTTGCTTAAAAGTCGAACGTCTGATATAAGCCAAAATATTTATCTTTTATTTTAAACTAAGCCTTTTATTTTTTTTTAACTTACTAGCCGATTAGAAGTCTCACTGTATACATTAAAATCAATTTATCTCAAAATTTAATATTTGATGTTCGATGTACCTTTTCTGAGAAACTACTGTTCACAGGTATGTAAATTTTTTTATGATACATTTATAATGGTAGCTAACATATACTGAAATGAACTTTTTGTTAAATACTCAAAAATTCATTTTTTACAAATTTTTTTATGTGAAAATGGGTCAAATTTGCGAGGTTTGATAAAATGTTTTATAAATCACGAAAAAATTCAAAATTAGCTAAAAGCTCATTTCAGTATAATGAGAAAGGTGTACTTTAATTGTATGAAAAATTTCAAGCATGTACTTATGACAGATTTTGAGAAAAGGTACATCGAAAACAGCCAATTTAACATTTTCAGTATAGAGACAGAGAGATGTTTCCAACTGCCCCTAACAACATTTTTTTCTTCAATGATATAGGTATTCATTTAAGTTCTGTTACCCTTTACAGTGATAAGGGGACCAATCCCATTTCAACTAAAAGCTCCCTAGAAAATTAACCCTTTACCACCAACCCGCACGACTGGTTGTACGTAATCTGGATGAAGATATTCATGTTGCTCCCGACGAATTCTTTGTTCACCATTATTTGTAAAAGTGTAAAATGGCTCTCATCGATTCATACAACTTTTTTCCATACTTCTTCGTCTCAGATTTTGTATTCTTTAGCTGAGAGAGAAAAGCGTAGTTATTTTCAATTTAAAACTGAAAAATACGGATTTCGTGTTGATTGTCGACTTTAAGCTATTTTCGTATTGTAAATTGAGCCCCTTTGTAACTTGTAGAGTTGTCAATCGTCTGCTTTCCCTGTTTTTCTTCACAGTCCGCTTTAATTTCTTTTTATCACACTTTGTCATTCTGGCTCAAGTGTAGTATAGGAGGGCCACTTTGGATTTGGCGATTTTTCTTCGTATTTGGCGATTTTTATCTAAATGTCATGGTGAGATAACGAATTCATTCAAAATAAATAATAAATAATTCCGAATAAAGTACCTTGGTGACCGCTTTTAGTCACCAAAAAAAAAGGACCCTATACTACACTTTAACCGTCATTCTTTTGAATCTATGTCCAAGCTTTAGATGATGAAACTTTTTGCTACCTTTAGTTAAATATGCTTTATATATCCTTATATATATTACGCTTTTTTTTATTCTAGGATTTTTTGAAATTGCAGATACCTTTACACATTTTGTTGCACAGAAATAAGCTGCTCTTTTTTAATCTCACTAAAAGCTTTTGCTGATGCCATCATAAAACAAAAACAACTAGTTTTATAAAATTAAACAATCTTAACTTTAAATAATAGAGTCGATTACTTGGACAAATACATTTTCTAAGATATTAATCAATATTTTCTATACTTGCAATCAGGACCGGCACTAGGGGGGACAAGCCGGGCCCCTGCCCGGGGCGGCAACCTTAGGAGGCGGCAAACTGGCTGTAAAATTAACTAGTTTATGAGGAAAATAAACGAGTCAGAATAAAAATTCGAAGGAAAAAAATATTTATGCAAAATATTCACGTTTTCTGTGGAGTCCTAAAGTTTTTTCTTTTTTTTAACGAGTATTCATTAGTATTTAAAGCCGTGTTTCCCTACGCTGGTCCCATGGGGGAAGGGGTGATAAAGAAGAATTTCAGCATCCTGTTACTTATCTTTCAACTAATTTCCTATAACTGTTACTGCTTTGTATACGTGAATTCGGGTACTATTGAAAGAGATAGATTTTGGCACAGATAAGTCTCAACAAAAGTGATGAAAAGCGCGGTCAAGTTTTATGAATGAAAAGAAAGGGGCAGAATGACCCTGAGAAAAAGACCCTTTTTCGAAGAAAACTGAGGGAATCTTGTGTCAATTTGACTTCTGAACTAATTCTTTTAGTTTCCTGCGCTTAAACAGACAAGACAAAGTAGGACAACGAAAAAGGCAACAATATTTTCATTTTCAAATTCTTTTTTAGATTTTTAATGCTCAGGAATTTTAATCATCGCGTAAGATAAAGTGAAAGGAAAAAATTATTTTGCTACATTTGCGCTTTTTCTATTTTATTTATTTATTTATACATAAATATTAATGTCATTAGTTTCGCAGAATATTTTCATGTTGATGAACATTTTTAAGTATGTGTGTTTTCGTAGCTTGAATGTACCGTAATCTTCTTAAAACATTTTCGATTGACATTGCTATTCAAATGAAAAAAATATTATTTGCCTCTCGTATAAAAATAACTTCCTTAGTCGCTTATAAAGGACGATAGTAGGTTATTTAAAATGCAAAACATTAATGAGCTTTTGAGTACTTTCATTAATTATTTACCATACATAAAGGATCCTAACAGCAATAGCTCGAAATTGAAATACAACTTAGTTATATTTATTATGATGATTTTGTTTTGTAATCGTAATATATCATGATAATTTGTTTAATAATAAATGAACTAGTCTGTAATTGCTAAATATTTAATTTATATTGCTTCAAACTGTTGAAAGAATTTTCAAAGAAAAAAAAAGTTAATTTTACTTATATAGACACTTTTTTTCTTTTTATTGAATGTAACATGTGAAATAAATATATAATTTTTCTACTCTATTCTAAGACTATTAAGTTAGCCATATTCTTTTGTAAGATTAAATTATAAAAACTTGAACAATATATTATTTATATATATAAATATATATATATATATATATATATATATATATATATATATATATATATATATATATATATATATTGCATGCTATTGCTATTTTAAGAGGAATTTACAACATACCTTTTTAATTAAGATCTTTTACACCAGTGATTCCCAAAGTGGTCTATGACGACCTGCAAGGGGGTCCACGTCAGCAAAAAAATAATTTGGGGGTCAATGAAGTGTAAGTGTGGGTCTAAGTGATATTGGCTCTCATTAAACTAGATCGTGAGTTCAATTTTCAAAGAAAATTTAATCAATTGGAAACCAAATTTTACTTGTTTGGCAGATGTATTTACCAAATTTAATGACGTTAATTTGCCCGTACAAGGTGACAGCATAATTTTTTTTAAAAAACACGAATCATTTCAGAGTTTCTTTCCAGAGTTAAACTAAAGAAGTATAATACTGGAGGTCCGGAATTTTCTCAAATTAACCCAGACTATCTATCAGCACGTTTTAACCAACGTTCAACATTTAACTGCCTTTTATTGAGATTTTGAAACCAATTTTGAGAATGCTTTGACTATGGTAATACCACAGTAGGCGATGAATTTACATGGTCACATTGGGAAAAAAATGTCACATGACAACGGGAACTGATCGTGATATGCACCAATGAAGATTTTAAAGTTTAGAAACGGGTTCCTGCAATTTTGGCTTTAAAAAAACAAACCTGTTATTTGTCCAGAATTATGGAATATCGTGAGGAAGTTATTAATTATTTTTCCTAGTAAGAAGAAGTTTCAGGCAGTTACCTATCTCCAAAACAACAAAAAGAAACTGGACACTACTAACAGAGGATATTTAAGGTTAAACCTGACAAGATTGATACTAAATGTAGAAAAATTGTTATTGTAGCGCCAGATTCAACCCTCGCATTAAAATCACTTGTATGTTGCTTGGTTGTTTTATTTAACAGTTATTTTATATATTAACTTTTAATTTAATTAATTAACATATGCTTTTTAAACTTTTAACTCTATACTTCATCAGTTATAAATTTAATTCTTTTAAAGTAGTAGTAGTAGTAGTAGTAGTAGCTGTCAAAAAGACATTTAAGTTGATAAAATTGCAAAAATTCTATATTAATTAAGCAGGGGTCTACCCCATACCGAAAAACATGGCAAGGGGTCTGAGACAAAAAGCTTGGGAACCTCTGTTTTACACGGACAATTTGAAAGAATATTTAATGCAGTCTAATAATTAATTATGTGTATAATTAATTACATATATTACGTGTATAATTAATTATAAATACTATGTGCATAATTAATTATGTGTATGCTTAATTATATATGTTATGTGTATACTTATATATATATATATATATATATATATATATATATATGTATATAAATATATATATATATAAATATGTATATATATATATAAATATATATATATATATATAAATATGTATATATATATATAAATATGTATATATATATATATATAAATATGTATATATATATATATATATGTATATATGTATAATTAATTTTAAAAATACATAAAAAATGTATAAAATACCTTTAAAATATTGCAAAACAGTTCTGTATGCTACTAATAAAGTTCAACAAAATGCATATTTTGAAAAATTTAAAAATTGAGGTAATAAATTATCTGCAGTTTAATATGGAAGAATTTTAAGAAAACATTTAAAAGACTTAAAAGATTTTAAACCAAAAAAATACAAATATTTTTAAAAAATACAAATTCAATGCAAAAACATCCTTTAAATAAATAAATTGCAAAATTTCAGGAGTGAATTTTAAATTTCGAAAGACGATAATTAAATAGATAATTAATTTGAATATATAGTGATATCAAAATAATATAGAATTAGCAGCCCTAATAAGCAGACAACAATGACTTGAAGTCTGAATAACTTCGAGAAAGCATTTTTAAAATTAAATTTCAATCTTATTAAACTATGTTTTATTTGGGATTAATACATAAAGGCTTTAATTCTCAATCGTTTAATTGCAATAAATACAAATATAAAATACTTCAGAACATAACCACTCATTCAAGACATAAACGAGAGTCTCTTAATCAGTGTCCCGTAGAACATTGGTGCACTAAAAATTAAAAAGTCGATGTTTTCAGTGTGCAAGTGAATGAGTGAATGTGGGATTTAATGGTGCAAGAGCCAAATCTGGCTATACTGCGCCAAACATTTGTTAAAATATTAAAACATTTGATAAAATGTGTAACAATATTTACAGCACAGTTTTTTAAAAAGTTAAAATTTCAAATCACGTATAAAACTCGTTTTCAAGGAATAAAAACAAGCAAGTCAGACAAGATCTAAAAATAAAATCATTAAAAAAAGACTAGTGAAAAATTATATTTTAAAAAAAGTTTAAACATTTCATGTTAATAAAAATTAGCTCCTACTTTTTCTGAGACGCGTTGGAGTTAATGCGCGTAAATATCCTTTAGGATAATTTGTAGGACCTTCTTTAAGTGCGAATTTAACCGTAGGATTTGGCTCAAGTTCCTCCTCCTTCACGTCATAAGTTATCATGTCTTCCTCATCTGTTGCATATTTTGTAGGTGCTGACTTTCTAGGTCTATGGGGAGCCATTTTTATTTCAATTTCTGGTTTCTGTAGTTTTGGGCGCTTTCTTCTATTTCTTGAATTTTGTTTTACACACTGTGGGATTTCAGGTGCATTAGAATGTTCACTATTGGATGTAGTAGGGATAGACTCTGGTAACGAAACTAATAGTTGAATTTCAGTTGAAAGTGCAGCAAATTTATTAGGAGTTGTAAGAGAACGGGTTTCAGTTTCTAAAGATGAAACAGAAGTATTCAGGTTATTGCCAGGGGAAGTAGTTGTAGTAGTAGTAGAATTGGGTATTTTTAACAAAGACTCACTTTGTATTGTTGGTATTATTGCAGATGGGGAAGGAAGTAGATGTTCTTGAGTTGATGATGATGACGTGGAGACGGTAGACACTGAAGACGAGGTACTAGGCATCGGATTTTCAGAAGATACGGGTTTCAGACATTGTAAAGGTGGACAGATTATGTTTGTTATATTTGAATCTGTTTGGGTAGTTGTGGATATAGTTGAAGGTTTAGTAGCCTGAGCATACGTTTGGGTTAACTGAGGAACTATTAATTTGCGTGCTTCGAAATAAGATATGTTTTTATTGGTTTTAATTTCTTGGATCAGCTTTTCTAATTTCCATTTTGGGCATAATTTTGAATCTGATGGATGAGACTGGGTACAATTAACACATTTCGGTCCCAGAGTACAATCCGTGGAAGAATACCCAACAGAAGCGCCTCTAGAGCATGTTAATTGACCGCGGCAGGATGTTTGGGAGTGACCGAACCTCTGGCATTTGAAATAGCGCAGAGGGTTCGGTATATATGGACGGATTTTACAATTCAGATATCCAGCTTTTATTGTGTTTGGTAGTTTTGGGCTATTAAATGTTAAAATTAAATGTTTTGTGGGAACAATTGTAGAGTCTTTTTTATTGTGATTCTCCTGACCTGAGTGACACCCTGATAAGAGAAACCTTCAAGTATCTCTGAATCAGGAGTGCCCAACAAGTCAGGTTCAGAAATAACATCGCGACAGGAATTCAGGGTTTTATGTGGACTTACTCTTTCAGGGTTATTAAGAAATGATTTCGCGAGAAGAAAGGACTTGGTTTGTAAAGCTGACGTAGTTTCTATTAGCAGATCCCCGGAACGCAATCGTTTTACGGATTTCGGTTCACCACCTATTCCGATGAGGGTTTTATGAATAGCAAAAGGTGATATTTTTGACATGTCATTGTTTGCAAGTGAAATAAGTAAAAATCGAGTAAGTGCAGAAACAGTATCAATGTTGAGAGTGGGTAGTACGAGGTCTTTACCCGGGCACAGCAGCATTGGATCCATAAGCGTGAAACAAAACTTCGTCCTGGCATGCCTCCACCCACCACGGAGTCCAACAAGGGAGGCAGTGTGCCGATCAACTGACAATAGTCAGGCACGGTGCTTACCTGGAGTACACCCAGAATATAGTGGGGAATAATAATAAATAATAAACAGGGCGAGGATCCAACGGGTAAACCCGACACCCCTTATCTGCAGCACTAACCCTACAGCAGTGTCTCTTTGGGGATACCGAAGAGAGGTACCACCAGCCGATTGACAGGAGCGGGCTCACTCCTGCCTCCCGTCTACAGCGAAGCGTGGGCCAAAGGTATTCCCAGGACACCATTTTCCTCCTTACGGGACACCACACACGGCAAACATGCGGGTTGAAAAACCAACGGTGTTAGTAGAAAACCAATAAAGCAACATAATCAAAGTATTTAAAGAAATATAAGAAAAAGAAACTAAATTAACGCAATACAAATTATAAACCAAAATATGTTAATAAAAAATGCAAGTTTTCTCATTAGAAAAAACTAATTTGGACTAGATACTATATAAAATATTTGTTTGTGATCTGGACGTGAAAAGAAGAAAAGGAAAAGTGGGATGACAAGAAAGAGGGTTGAAAATAGAGAAGGATCACTAGGGTACCCCGGGTTCGTGAAACCCGTGTTTACGAAAGATAGTAAACCCCTTGGGAAAAGGAAAAGATCACTAGGGTACCTCGTGATTGTGACACCCGTATTCACCTAAAGAAAGTGAGTCCCCTGAGGGGGTTTTCAGTGTGTGCAATAGTTCTTATTTAATATTTCATTTTACTATTATATTTCTCAAAAATCCTTTAAAATGTATTTTTCCTGATTGTGAAAAGGTTTAAAAGCGTTAGTATGTATATTTAAGAAAAAATTCTAGTAATAATAGGTTCTAATCTATAGCAATATTTAAAATCTTTAGAAAAGGCAACAATAAGAATGTCAAAATTATGACAGAAGTTTCTTATAAAAAACTACAGGAAAAGGATTAATTAAAGTTTTATTGTTACAGAAAAATAATTAATGTGGAAGAATATAAGTACTATTCTTTTGTTGTGTGTGTATTCCCAGTATGAAACTATTTAATTAAAGTGGAAGCAAAATGTGCATTACAGAAATAAAAATATGATGAACACAATTTATATAGAAGATAAATGATTTCAAACAAAATCGTTGAGAAAGCCAAATAGATGCATTAAAACCACTAAGGTATCAAGTAGGAGGGATATACGATGCTTTACTTGCTGTTTGTAATAATTCAAAGATTGACAACTTTATAAGAGTTGAGGTTTCTGGACTATTAAGTTGTGTTAAACAATTTAAATTCTTATGCTGCATTGTAATTTGGTACAAAATCTTAAATTGTATCAATCCTATAAGTATGCTCTTGCAGACAGAAGACTATGATTTACCATCTGCTATGATGGAGTTCTTGAAAAATCGTAAAGAATTTTTCAAGGATCTTAGATTGGACACAGCCTTAAATGAAATGCTTTGCGATGCTCGAGAATTCCCTGACGAAATTGAGATACTGGCTAAAATTTTGAGCTCAATAAAAATGAAAGTCCAATCGAGATTTTAAAATTCATATCGAACCTGGATTTTGCTCCAAATCTCGGAATAGTCCTAAAAATATTGCTTACTCTCCCAATAAGTGTGGAAAAGGGAGAAAGGAGTTTCTCCAAATTAAAATGAATTAAAAAATTTTTACGCTCCACAACTAACGAGGATCGGATAACGGCTAGACAACAATAGCCATTGAACAAGTACTGGCTGAAGAAATTAATATTAAAGAAATTATAAAAAAATTCTCAGAATTAAAAGGGAAAAAGTAACACTTTTAAGTTTAACTCTTGGTTTAAGTGTATTTTAAATATGTAATTAAGTTTTAATACTTAGTGGTTCTATAATTTGTTTTAGTATTTTTTAATATCTGTATTTTATAGTTATACACTAGAAATGACTTTTTTTGTGTGCAACCCTAATTTTAATTTAGTACCAAAAACATAAATCAATAAATTAGTACTTTTTGCTAACCAAAACTTCAACATTATTGATAGCAATTTTTTTGCTCTCATTTTATTTTACCACTAAGCGTGGAAAGGATTCAGGTTATCTCTTTTAATTTTCGTTATAAAAGAGTGGCATTTTACCTCTTTGCTCGGGGTGGCGAAACTGCTAGCGCCGGCCCTGTTGCAATTTAAGGAAGAATAAAAATTAAAATGAGTGTTAGGTGACAAGTTATTTGGCCGCTGTGTTTATATTAATGGAAAAGCACTAATTCCGTTTCATCAGTGGTTCTCAAACTTTCAATATACGCGACCCACTATTCAATCATCATTCATCGCTCCCCCCTTCATACAATAACAATGTATTGAATTCAATAATGCTACACTTTGTCACTGAAGCTACAATACGACTTGAACCTCTTATGTGCCACCGACGTATATAAATGTCTCATGCAGCCAAAGCACTAATTTTCTGGCCGTATATATACGTCTTTCCGAAGTACGATTTTTTCTGAGCAGTTCTATCCATAAAATTACTCCGAAGACTTTGGAATGCAATAAAAGGATCTTGGCAGTGTTTGCGAAGGATTTACTTATTTCCGAGGATTTGCTTATTTATTTCTTTTCTCCTCCCCCTCCCCTAGAAAAAACATTAAAATACACTCGTCTATGTAGAAGCAATGACATTGGGTAGCGGATCACGTGACTTTTAATCGGCAATTAAGAAATAATTTATAAATCGAACAAATTATCAAGGTAAGTGTTAATACACGCCCATAGGATCATTGATAATTATCAAACTTGTTCTTAATTTAGTATTGTTAAATTAATAATAAAATATATATTGTACAGTACTGGTACACACATTTATAAGTGTATTATATCATTGTAAATGTGTATTTTATATTTTATTATATCAAAGTATATTGCGTTTGTTTACTTTCAGTAAATTAATAATTCTTTAAATAACCTTTTGTTTTCGACTTTTCAATAGGCTCGCGTCCCCCTCGTAGAGTTATCACGCCCCCAAAGGGGTCGCGCCCCACAGTTTGAGAAACGCTGCGTTACATTTAATAATCACTACTGCAAACCATCAAACTCACATTATACTATGGCTCGTTTGAAGCCACTTTGCGCAAAAAGAAAATATGTTAAGAAAAATTAAATCTTACAAAATATATATTATTATAAATTATTGCAAATACCCCCATGGTTTTTAGGAGCTCTTACTGTAAAAAATACTACATTTTTGCTTACTAATTTGGAAAAAATGTACAGTAGAAAAATACATATAGAACAAGAAATACTTTGCAGCTTAACTGACCTTAGTAAGCCTTTCATTAAAACTCAATTATTTTTTGTTTATAATAAGGGCATTTACTTCTTTTTAGGACAAACCTGAAATGATTACTTCCTCCGAAGCTTCCTAATATCTTCGTATCAGCATTTCAACAGTTTTAACTCATGGATGTGTCATCAAAAACGTCCTTCGTTACGTCCTTCCACAATACCAGGGGTATAATTTGTAACTTTCCGTTTGACACAATTCTGAACATTTAGTTGTTAAACAATTTCTTTGCAGACACAAAATAGTTTTCATATGAGAAAAGATTTGTCCACATAGATATGTAGAACCAAAAGTGAAAAGCAGATTATATGCGATTTTCTCTTCAAACAAATAAATATCTCCCCCTCAATGATATTTTATAATTTAAAATAACAAACGACAAAATCGACACAATCATCTTCAGATTTTTTCGTAATTCCGCAAAAGTTTACTTTCTGTGTGAAGATGTTAGCCCAATAACCTCCATTTCAAACCTATCTGTTTCCATCCACTCAAAAATTGACAAATTTGTAGAGCGCCACTTAGAATTGTGTGCACTCGTGTCATTATAGGCCTCATGCCACAGATTGCCGACTCCTGGTTTAGTGTATCATTAAGTAATTATGGTGATATAATAAAGTTTTAAAAAATTGATCATTTAAGGCAGTGTTGACCAACCTTTTTATCGCCGTGGACCGGTCAACGTTTGTTAATTCCTCTGCGGCCCGCTGAGGGGGAGGACGTTGATTGTTTATATTGTAGACTGTTTTGATTTAGTAATTATGATTAAATTCTATTTAATCGTGACTTCAGCATAAAATAAAGCTACACCAATAAATGAATCTAAAATGATTTAACAAGGAATATAAAGTGATTTTCATAAAAAGTAACCCAAACCCCCCCAAAATTATGCCACAGTAAATAAATGGGAAATAATTGAATGTTTCTTGCGCGGACCGGTAGTATTTGATTTAATCCAAGGACCGTTGGTTGAAGACCACTGTTTCAGGGTACCAGCCTTCTTGGTTAATACACAGGAACTGCATTCGAATGTTCTGCGCTACATGTACACTAAGTGGTTTGGATGAGTTAAAAAAAAATTCTCTTTATCACATTTTTTTATATTAAATATTCTAATGTATATATATGCAGCGGTGTGATATCTACAGAGTGTTTTTTTCCAGATATAGAAGTTTAAGTTGACTTTACTTTTCAAGATGGCGACTGATTTAACAGCTGTCAAGTGATTTATTCTCAGTTTGGCTTGGCAATTCATCATGAATAGACTCACGCCTGAACAACGCTTTCAAATTGTGCAATTTTATTTCGAAAATAATGGTCGATTTTCATAAGCGAATTTTGTTTAGCGATGAAGCGCACTTCTGGTTGAATGGCTACGTCAACAAACAAAACTGCCGCATTTGGAGTGAAGCTAATCCACAAGTGCATGTCGAAACACCGTTACATCCAGAAAAACTGACTGTTTGGTGCGCTTTATGGGCTGGTGGAATCATTGGTCCGTACTTCTTCAAAAACGATGAAGGCCACAACGTTACAGTCAATGGTGATCGGTATAGAGCCATGATTACTAACTTTTTCATTCCTGAATTGAACAATCATGATGTCCAGGAGCTGTGGTTCCAACAAGACGGCACAACATGTCACACAGCTCGTGCCACAATCGATTTATTGAAAGACACGTTTGGTGACCGCCTAATTTCACGTTTTGGACCTGTGAATTGGCCTCCAAGATCTTGTGATTTAACACCGCTAGACTATTTTCTGTGGGGCTATGTAAAGTCATTGGTCTATGCGGATAAGCCACAAACGCCTGACCATTTGGAAGACAACATTCGCCGTGTTATTGCCGATATACGGCCACAAATGTTGGAAAAAGTCATCGAAAATTGGACGTCCAGATTGGACTACATCCGAGCCAGCCGTGGCAGTCCTATGCCAGAAATCATATTTAAAATGTAATGCCACAAGATTATCTTTCGAATAAAAAAAATTCATGTCAATCGAATAATACATCGTTGTTTTATTGCAATTTAAAGTTCTGCACCTCTAAAAAAAAACACCCTTTATATGAACTTGTACCAACATCCCGCGAAGACGATCGTTTTGGCGTGATGGTTAGCGTACTTGCATTTCATTTGCATTCGTTCGGAACGGAAACTACCCAGAACGAACCTTCCCTCCGACATATATATATATGTCGCAGGAAAATGATGAAATTTAGGCTTTCATCAAATCCAGAAGGGAGATGAGATCAATTCAACGAAGATGTTAAAATAACGTCTCTTTGAGGTCATTTCCCTGATGTAAGCAAGTGGTTTGATCAAATCCCCGAACTGTTTTAGTGAAATGATGAAATGAACAAGTCAGCATTTGTAAAGCTCTGTTTTCATTTGTTACCGCTCCCTTTTACCTCCCCCTCTCTCCTCGTCCGTGCTAGGCAGCGCCGAGCTTCTGACATGACGCACCAAAACAAAGTGACCTAATTATCATGTGTTTTAGTTTTATTTAGTTATATTCTCTTTGCATTGTTATCTTTCGATTGATATATCACTTTTGTATGCCTGAAAACTAGAAACTGGATAAAACTTCAATTGAAAAATGTGAGCAAGCAAATTAAGGAATGCCCTCTTTATAGATAAAAAAAGCTTTTTGATAATAAAAAAAAACTTTTTTTAAAAAGGGAAATAATAGCTAAAAAAGGGCGATACGAATAAAGCATGGTTCTGAAGTTTGATGTATAATTTAAAAAAAAAATGTTTGAAATTTTACTACAAATATGCTTTTTTAAAAAAAAATACCAGCTTTATTATCTGATTATTTTGTTGATTAATTTTGGATAAATAATTTGCAATTGAATGATTATTGTAGTATTAATTACTCTACTTTTAATAAAGCGTCATGTTTGCTAAATAAACACTTTTTAAATTCTTGACAATATTATTTCATCATTTCACTGAAACAGGTTAGGGATTTGATCAAGTCACTTACTTTCCTTAGGAAAATCACCTTACACAGTTCTTATTTTAACTTCTTGCGAGAATTGATCATCTCCCGTAGGAACGTGATGAAATCCCTAATTTAATCATTTCCCTACGACATTTATATACTATTTTTGGGGACTAAATAGCTATATTTAAATATTTAACTATTGACGACGACTTAAAATAGTTCTTTATTCTGTTTCCCTAATTTAAGGGGACATGGTACGATTTAAGCAAAAAATTTTAATTTAAGGATTTTTAAAATTGGTTTGATTACTTCCTATGTATGTATACTATGTTAAACAGATTTTGTGCTCAAAATTTCATAAAAAGCTAGCCATGTAATTTTTTAAGGAAAAAACTTAAAATTTGTGAAGTGATTTTAAAAGGCCACTCCTCGTACAAAAATGTACGTACATGCATGAAATTTGATGTACAAATATGTCAAACTGTGTATAATAAAAGTTGGTATGGGTTTTGCGTTAACGTGATTGGTATTCATACAATACTTCTTTTTATGAATGTTTATTTAAAATTCCTTAAAAAATGTATTAATTATGAGTTCAATTATTTAAAGAAAATTAAATATTGCTTTTTGATTCAAAAATGCATACCAACTTTTTTTACATGTACTATTTTCAATAGGTAAAAAAAAATTCAAAGCATTAGGAGCAATAGGAAAAAAACCTTAGCATTTTAAATGAAGACAAACTAGCTATTTTATCTTTCTGAGATAAGTCAGTTTAAAGTTTTGATTTGCCATAGAGGTGTGATTAAAAACGAACGTGAAACCAATCATAATTCTGCGTTTTTTAAGTTTAGAGCTTTCAAGTTTTGTGAGGTTATAGAAAAGTATATAAAAAATAATTTAGGCTAAAAAAACTAAATTTGATTTTTTGACCGATTTTGGTCAATTGAATCGTACTGTGTCCTCTTAAAGTTTAAGAATTGTTCGATTTCATTTAGGAATGACACTCGAAATTACCGCACCGGATGACACCAAAGCTAGAGACGTCATTCAATTCTGGTATGCGATATAAAGCCATCACGCCAAAGTATTAAAGAATAAGGGGAGGGGGAAGAACAAGGTCCCAACATCCCCTAGAGTCGCTATTTTCCCGCTTGTAAAGCAAAAGAGCGTCGGAATAAAGTATACCTAATCAGGGCGTTCATCTGGGAAAACGTAAATTTTTGCTACCGCCATATCTTCCCCCACCAGATGCGAATTCAGCGCTGATTTCTCGCCGACAGTTTGATACAGATTTCTTTCCCATTTCGATGACACAAATAGGTGACGAAGAATGTCTGAAGAGAGAGGGGGAACACACCATGACACTTATTCCCCCAAACCCAACTTGTGGAATCCCCATTACTCTGAGGTTGATATGTCTTACTTATGGGGGGTGGTGATTGGGAAGGTAAACACAGAGAAGTAGAAAACAAAATTGTATACCAGCTCCTGGTGTGTCGGTGAGGTGTGTTTAGGTAAAGGGAGAGGTAAGCTTAGGGGATGAAAGCACATACAAATGGACTCCCGCGTTGTGTTTTTATCCTTCCATCTCTATTTACTCAATGGAATGCGGACAGCCGCAACTACGGAGGTTGAGTATGTGTAGCCACTTTCTGCACAAATTATTTGGGACCATAAGGGCGGAGGGATTGACAATCGCTTATCTACGAAAGAATTGTGAAAAGTACACACCTTAAAAAGATTATTGCGATCCGGACTGCTGTGAGATGGCACTGATAAAGCAGATTTTTGCTGTTAAGGGTTACAGTGCATATTTTTACCTCTTTGAATGAAGTGCTTAGTAGTTTTGAGGGGTTGTGACACTACTGAAATCAGATTAGAGCACTTAATGCTTAGGGTTTTTTGAAAGGATGTTTATGCATGAGGGGATCTTTCACCGACTGTGCTATTTTACAACTACTTAAGTGTTGACGATAGGCCAGTATCGGATTTGAATGCCTTTTGTCAGTTCGGATTTTATTGAGTGTTCTTTTATTGGCGAGTGTCAGATAATTAAGGTGATTCTGATTTACGCTCATTCCTTAGATAAGTTTCTCTCGTTTTTTGCTCAATTTTCTTTCTAGAAAAAAAAAAGGAATTTTAAGGAAACATTCTGTAAACATAACGACATAACGTTTTTTTACCATAGTGGGAACTAAGCATTACTTTAGATTTTCGGTTTTCGAAAAAAAAGGGGGTGGGGGAGAGAGAAATTCATTGTAAGAATTCTTAAAGGCTACACAGCATCCTTTTTCAAAAAAAATATTTTGGAGACAGAAACAGTAAAAATAATTTATGTTTTATATTCAGATTATATTATTAAGTTAATTCTGAAAGTAAAAAGTCAGTTTGACCAGCCATTATTTAAAATTTTTTAAAAATTAAGAATTTTTGAAGTTTTTTTTCAAATTTATATATATATATATAGAATGGTCAATTTTTTAAAAAATATTTTAGTCACTTTAAGTGATTTATGTTTGTTAGATAGTTGCAAAATTTAGTATGAATTTAAAAATCTGATCCCTTGTTGGTTTTTAATTATTATTTCTTTAATAAAACCTGGGGGAAAAAACGAAAATTTTTAAAATATTAACTTAAGCATTTTTTAAAGAAATAATTAGAGATATCAAACCTAAATCCAAAATTTTATGGAACATACTATTGAGAGTATATTCATGAAATTTCAAGACTCTATCTTGATAAAAAAAATAGCCTTACAGATTAGAAAACACTTACATTTTCAAAATTAAAAGCTTTGGAAAAATACACTTAAAGTTTGTAAAGTCATAAATTAAAATCTAGTAATGCATGTATGTAAGGCTCTAATTTTTTTTTAATATAACTTATGTTCGACATTAAAACATTACTTTAATTAAATACGACTGAAAATATTTTTTTAATTTGAAGTATATTTTTTGCATAATATTGATAGCATTTATTACGACGACAAGTTACAGATTAGAAAACACTTACATTTTCAAAATTAAAAGCTTTGAAAAATTTAAAGTTTGTAAAGTCATAAATTAAAATCTAGTAATGCATGTATGTAAGGCTCTAATTTTTTAATATGTTGTTTTCTAACTTATGTTCGACATTAAAACATTACTTTAATTAAATACGACTGAAAATATTTTTTTTTAATTTGAAGTATATTTTTGCATAATATTGATAGCATTTATTACGACGACAAGTTATTCAGCTTAATCTTAGCCTAATATTTTCACAAAAGTTTTGAAACGCAAAGCATGTATGTGCAAAATAATAATGATACCAACTTAAGCTAAAAATTGCCAAATTTGTACATGAAATTTAATTTTTTTTTTTTGAGTTTTAAATCTGGACAATTTAGCAAGTTTTAGTTTTTGTTGCATGACTTTAAAATGTTATAATAAATGCACTATATGTTTACTTTAATGAAGTTTGGTACATCATGGAAATATTTAGTTTTATCTGCAATACTTAAATTCAAAATGCTTGTATTCGTAAGTCTAATTTAGCCATGACATTTTCTCAACGGGAAAGATTAATGATAAAGCTTAAAGGATAATATAGAGTATTTTTTAAAATAAAAATTAGCCTTGAAATCAACCTTAATTAATAATTATGAGAACTCAAAAAACTCAAAACATAATCCGGTAGAAATTGGTAGAGATGATTCAGGGAGGGTTGATTGTGCTCAAAAATGTTTTTAATTAATCCAATTTAAGAGTGGAAAATGCTTTAAAATGAAACCGAAACCAAAACCTAAGCTCATAGAATATCTTAAAAGCTTTCTTATCAGATCTGAAATTTAGTGGCAAACTTCCCCAATAATATGGGCCACAAGAAAAAAAATCGATATTTTTGAAATTTGTAGGGTATCGTGTAGCCTTAAAAAACAGAGGGGGAAAAACTCCTACTTTAATGTCTTGTAGAGCTGCGATGACGGTTTGTAGGCATGCGTAATACATACAGCGCAAGTCGCCCACAAAGCTAGCTGATTTTAGCAATAATCCACCATTAAATAAATAAATAATGATTATAATAATAACTACAATCTATTTCTTGCCAAGAATTTTCCTTCATGTTTGAAATCAACTCCCAATTTACTTACTTTTAGGAAAAATATACCAAAACTAATTGTTTATTTTAAAATGTTCTCTCATTCCTGTTTTCTTTTCATTAATAAATAAAAACTACAAAGAATGATTAAATTTCTTGAATATGCATACTATTACCTAAGAAGTAATATGTATTTTATGTATGGTGTGTGACGGGCTCACGCTTCTTTTCTTTAACATGTCCTTTGGGTTCTTTAGAGCCAGAATAAATGGCAACTCTTTCCCAACCAAATCCAAGAAGTGAAGTGTGAATGAAAGATGCAAATTAGGAAGCTTTTAAATATCAGAAGTTAGAGTAAACGCGATGGCATTTAGAGGAATGTAAACAGTTCGTGGTTCTACATTGAAGAAGTTTTAGGTAACGTTACGTGGCGAAGAATAGTAATTATACGTGATAAGGATCCATTGATCAAGGTGCATACCATTGCACTCGAGTTATTGCAAGCCTTCATCTAGAATTGTTGTGATCGTTACTGATACTACAGCAAGGTAGGGTTGACTATTTAATATTAGGATCTGTAATAGTATTGGAATCGTGTTTAGGCGAGTCAGTTATTGATAGTGGTTCGAGTTAGGTCAGTTCGGTAATATATACACTGGCCTCAAAAAGTTAAGGTACAACCGGGTTTTTGTGTCTAATTTGCAAATGAATGAATGTAGAAACAAAAAATTTGGAGGATATGTGCCTTAAATAGTTTTTATTGAATGCGTCATAGAAATGTGTATAAGTGTATTGCAAAAACGATTTATAACAAAAAAGCAATCTCTGCGGAAAAGTGCATTCTTGGAGAAAACAGCACATCACAGTGTTTTGTGGTAAAATGGCATAAAAACAATACAAAAATAGGTTCTAATAAGGAATGTGTCCACCCCTAACTTGAATGCATTGGCGGCATCGATTTCCCATGCTGTTTATTAAGTTGTCGGACACCGAAATAGGAAGCGAAGACCAGACACAGAGTAAGCCTTGTTTCAGCTCATGTAACGACCTTGGAGGAGGATTTAAAGCAGCAACCTCTCTGCCAAGATAGTCCCAAATATGTTCTATCGGATTCAGGTCTGGAGATCGAGCTGGCCATTCCATTCGTTCCAAACCGTGATCCTCCAGATACTCCTCAACAATCCGAGCTCGGCAAGGTCGTGCATTATCATCCATCAGAATGAAGTCGTTACCAATAGCAGCAGCATATGGGCGGACATATGGATCAAGGATCTCATCCCGATATCTAAGACCAGTTACGGTTCCTCCATGGAACACATGCAGGTCAGTGTGGCCACCGAGCGAAATCCCTGCCCAAACCAGGATTCCACCACCTCTATAACTGTGTCTTTCAACAGTGTTGTATTGATGGTATCTAGTGCGCTGTTCCCTCCAGATCAGTAGACGCTCTGAATCACTCTCCATTGTAAATCTGGACTCGTCTGTGAACAGCACAGAAGCCCATTGTTGCTGCGTCCAAGAAACATGTTCTCTTGCCCAGCATAAGCGGTTCCTTCGCTGTCGTCCGTTGAGGGGAACGCACACAACTGGTCTTCTTGCATACAAACCTGCATTGTGAAGACGATTTCGCACCGTAGTAGCGGAGATTCTTCTTCCTGATGCTTGAAAGTGGTCTGCAACGAGCTGCGGCACAGTAGTGGTTCTTCTCCTTCGTGCCGAAAGAGCTAGAAAACGGTCTTCTGCAGGTGTTGTAGCTCCTGGTCGGCCTGGAACAGGTCTTCTGGACACAGAATCTTCGGATTGGTATTGATCCCAAAGTCGCTGAACAACACTACGAGACACATTGAGACGTCTAGCAGCATCAGCCTGCGACAATCCCATTTCCATCCATCCAACTGCCCGCCACCTTAACGAATTGGGTAAACGACGTCTCTGAGACATTTTCTAAACTCTATTGACTATTGTCACCGAAACTGCCAACAACTGTTGAAAATCAACACAACTTACACACAAAAGTACGAAAGCTTGATATTTGCATATTTTTCTCTCACTCATAAATATACGTTCTTTTCTATAAAATAAAAGTTGTAGCAATCGTTTTTGCATTAATGTTTTTAAAGTTCGTTATTATCATTCATGTAAACTATGCATTTTATTGTTACTGCCATTTTTTTTATGGTGAGCTTCGAAAAACATGTTGTACCTTAACTTTTTGAGGCCAGTGTATATATATATATATATATATTGTGTGTGTGTTTTGCCACCGTAGATTCTCTCACATATATTATTATAATTTAATTTGTTAATGGATTAAGTTTAATATCTTAATAAAGCTATATTAAGATAATGTATACGTCTAGTTCTTCCGTTAATCCTACTCTCTCTCTCTCTCTCTCTCTATATATATATATATATAGCTCACGTTAATACCCAAAGAGATAATCACCCTGGGGGAATATCACAGGTGCTACATATGGAAATGGTGTGGCTACTCAAATGATGCATTAGATAGAACGAGGTGGATATGTTCTTTGATTACCATGCTCGCCAAATGTGACATGCCTGGATTTCTTCTTCTAGAGTTACATTAAGGGTACGTTGTAGGAAATTTCTAATCAGTCTGAAGAAGATATGGTGACCAAATTGTCAGTTAGTCCTGGAAATGTTCGTGACATGCCTGATAATATGCACCAATCCATGCACCGCCACTGTGAATCTTCTATCACTTTTGACGGGGTCACTTTTTGAAGCACCTCTTGCAAAAAGTTTAATCATTAATATGTTCGTTTCCTTTGTCTTTTTTCACTTACAGGAAAATACGTTTAACGTGAAAGTGCTTAACACGAAATATCGGTTAGTACGAAATAATACAACGGTACCGACAAGCTGCTATGTATTTTTTTCTCGAAACGATAATCGCTTAACATGAAAATCTTTCCCTTCTGCGAATGAATAAAATGAGGAAAACACACCAGCCGGATTGGACTGTCTTATTATATCACCGGAAGAATTCGTTGCAGTAGATGATGGCAATGTGTGTACAGCCCCAATTACGGTAGACAAAGACATTTTGAGCTTTTTCAAAGCTCAAAAAATATCATTGATGCAGATTCCGACGTTGGAAATGAAATGATTAATGCAGCTCCTGTTCGCACGTACTTCCGAAATGATAAATGAAAAGTAAGTGCAGTCATTTAGACACGCATTCCAATAATGAAATGAGTAATAAAATGGACGTCATCCAACAATTTGTTGCTAAAAAAGACAATGCAGGAAAAATATTAGATTATTTTCCAAAAACTCAATAAATGTTCTGTTTTTCAAAAAATTTTAAAATTTTGTATTAAATTTCTTTAAGTTCTTGTGAATGTTTTTGTTTCTTTGATTGTTATTAAGGTATCCGACTGCTTGCGACAACTTTTTTTTGTAAAAAAAAAAAGGAGATATGGAGATCTTTTTGTGATTTTTATATTTATTTAGTATATTTTAAGGAAAAAATCCTAAAATTGGTAAAAGAAAAAAATATTATTATTATTAAAATGGGAAAAAACTAGTAAAAATGTACGAAAAATTACACAAACGGGGCCCGCTCTGTACAAAGATTTTATGAACAAATTCTCAATTTTTCAATTTTGATGTGTTATTTTGTTATTCCTGTTTGAAGTGACCATCACGATAAGAGATATTTTAATTTTTGCCAAAACTAGGGCACTTTATCTTAGTCATTATACGAAATTGCTTAAAAAAACGGACTATATTCTTATAAAGGACTGCAAACTTTGAAATAAAACAGTGATTGATAAATCTGAAGATCAAAACACTTCTACTGTTATGCAGAACATAAGCAAAAAATTTCAGCTAATGATTTTCAAAACTTTTTGAGCAATCGCAGTCCCGTTTGAGTTTTTCGAAAAAAACACATTTCGAGTAAAACGCATTTTAAAATTTGACATCTTGTGTAAAGTTATGGCATTTGCTTTTACTAAAACGCTTGTAGTTTTTGTTCTAGTGGAGGGAAAATAAAGTACTTGGTATTGTTATTAAGTTAATAAAATGGTCTATAAAATAAAGTCATAAAAAATTTGCCAATTTTTGAAAAAAATCATGGTTTTAGGGTAGTCGGATACCTTAAATACATATATACATATCTATGCAAATAAAATAAACTAATAAACTTAATTTCGTTGATGTTTTTTTTTTTTTTTTGCAATATCTTTTAACACGAAAAATATTTCAATCCCTTCAGTTTCGTGCTAAGCGATTTTCATTGTAAATCACTTCCCTTATATGTTTAATACCTATTTATGTTCTACAACTTATTTGCATGGGATATTTTCTCATTTACATTCTTATGCTAAATTTTTTTTATTTCGGTCTCCTCTATCTGTCTTTACATTTTTGCTAGATATATCTGAAACACCATGTGTATAATGTGTCTTATAATTTTTTAATTTCGACTTTTTATAAGTTTAATTAGAATTAATGAGGCATGTGGTATTAATGTTAATGTTAGAAACTGAGCGAAGGATTTCATTAACTGACCTCATGCTTTCGAACTTCTTTCAAGTGATGAGGATAAAATGTTGGTAGATATCGACACTACCTTTACTTCTACCATCATGCTATTTGAGTTTGAGTGTAACTGAACTTACAGTAGAACTCTTTATTCTCCAAAACAACACTACCTTGAATTTCCTCTTTTGTTTTCGGAATAAAATAAAGATATCGATCCGTTTTTGAAGTTAATAAAAGATTTGAGTTATTTTTAATACAAACCTTTACTTATTTGAAGAAAAATTAATATTTGTATCAATTACAGCATGACTTGGCGAAAATTTTTTTTTATGTAGTATTTTCAGTGATATTAAAGTTAAAAAAATATTCTAAATTTTCTATGAATTCAATACCTACCAAATAAAAACCAATCAAACAGTGATTATTCACCTTTTTGTAAAACTTTTGGTATTGTAGAGTGAAATTGGCCCTTACTTTTCTTTTCTTATTTAGAAAGTCTATTCGATTCTATCAAATCCACTTCTTCGAAGCTAATTTTCATTTCCCGAAATTATTTAAGTAAACACGCTAAATATTGAAGTGTGTCATATTTTTCTAATTTTACGTTTTTGGATACAGTCGGGAAAAGATAGTGTGAAGTTTACCATTGAAATTCTCCTATCCTGAGCAGGACATCAATTGTGCTCTTAATTTTACTTAAGCTGGTGAGGATTTAACTTGAAATACATCAAATCTGAATCTAGCTGTTATCGTTAAATCGGGAATTGATTTAAATGCAGTTTGCATTACTTTTTCATTTCTATTAAACTGATTGCTATTTCTTTACCTTGTTCGCACCTACGTTAAAAATATAGATTACTCTCAGACTGATATAAAAGGGAATGTAATGGTAATTCAGATTTGTGATTGACAGATGCAGGTAGGAACGACAGACCGACGGCACCAACTACACCAGCCTGGTTGCGCCGCTGTTTGTGATTACAGGCATATTGTGTGTGCATTACAGCGATGAATAGCTCTTACACATAAAGAAGTAGTGCATCAAAACATATAGCTTATTGTATAATTGGTATAGCAGATACCAATCGATATTGCTCGTAGCACAGAGGAATGTCCGCAAGGTTTCCATTGCTGTGATTCCTATTGTCTCAAAACCACAGCCATTTCTGCCTACATTGGTACGTTGAATGGTGGACATAGACAACTTAAATGACACAATCTTATACTTACAGGCAAATATATACTTTGCAATATTACAATGGTAGGAATAAACTCTGGAAACACCATGAAGAGAGGTTACTTAATTGTTGCCTAATGTTTCACCATACTGGTCTTAAACTCTGCATCATGGTTTCAGATGGTAATGGATTCCTCTTCCGCATCCCCTCCACATTGTCAGTAAAATGACTATTTAGGGCAATACTATGAGACTTTGAAGTCTGTTGTCCACGCTTAATTTCAGAACTTGATTGTGTGTGATGAATGTTCAAGACTACCTCATCCACCAAATTGCATTACTACCTTGGCTTCTGCTCTCCCGCTCTTTCTCCTATCGAACAAATCTGGTGGAAGTTTGAAGCTGCTACACCAAACCAACTTTGATAACATGTATAGATGCAGCATTAGACATCCGAAATCTCTTTCATTCATTGCCGAGATGTGTAGTAACGGTAATGCCGTTGCTGCAATACACACTGACGACTTCATCGTTTTCTTCACTTCTCACAAGACTGTATTTTCAGTTATATCATCTTTGAAACAAACTTGACTTTGATATCTTGTGTGCGTTTTGCATTTTGGATGATCAGTAGTGGATATTTATTCCTTTATATGTATGCGTGTGTCATCTTTTGACAAGATATAACGCAAAACACATTATCCTGTTCTGACAAACCATGACAAAAAAATTGTTCAACTATTGCTCTGGTCAGCATGTTTTCCAGATCTCTCACCCATCGAAAACATATAGTCATGGGTCGTAGAGAGACTGTCTCACCACCACTCAGTTACCAATACGATTGATAAAGTACTGCATAATAGACTTGAAGCAGTAAGGAGAGGCTTGCAAGTATCTGCTAAATCCCTTCATCTTCAAAACCCTGTTTTCTTCCTTCTATGCTTTAATAACGTTAGGTTTTTTCGTTGCAATTTAATATCCGGCAGAATATGTACATATATACAGTCGGACCCCGATTTACCGAGCCCCTATTTAACGAATTTTTCTGTTCCTCAAGG
Source organism: Trichonephila clavipes (assembly GCA_019973935.1). Classification (NCBI taxonomy): domain Eukaryota; kingdom Metazoa; phylum Arthropoda; class Arachnida; order Araneae; family Nephilidae; genus Trichonephila; species Trichonephila clavipes. The sequence goes on from BMAU01015500.1 coordinate 291,057, forward strand.
CAAACCCCCTTATTTAACGAATAATAAAAGCCTGAATTAACGAATTATTTCGACAGCTGAAATTTTTTTTATTAGTTTACAATAGAAAAATAGAATTTTTTTTCAACTGACATATCCTTTTGTCGGAAACACTCTTTTCTTGTAAACAGCCAGTTTCGACTAGAAAGGGTGCAGACCATTCTTCGATTTAATAGGTGCAAATTAGTTACGAGTATAACCTATCGTGTGTGTTGAATAAAGCAGTCAATTTTTTTCTTCCCTCATTCCACTCCACAATGCAGAGGACATTTTAAGGTTTTAACAATTATGTTATATTTGTAGATGGACTACCTATGTGTGCAACTGAAGATGAGGAAATTGTTGATTTCTCTGATCCAAATGAATAGTGATTGACTCAGAGATCGGCATAAATGACGTAAATTTTCTTCAATGCATAAAGTCGAAAAAGAATTCTTTCGAGTCAGAATCAAAAAGATTTTCAAACATTTATTAGTCAGTATTTTAAATTTTCTAATTAACTGGTGCGTAATAATTAACTAAAAGTTTTTTTAGCTGTTTTGATTAAAAAGTGTGTAATTTCTAACTATAGATATTTTTTGTGTTGTTGCTTATTATAGAATTTTCAAAAGGGAAGTGCAAAAAATTGCATTTTATTTTTGACTTCGATATAACGAATAACCCCAAATTAAAGAATGAAATGTTCGGCCCCATTGAGTTCGTTAAATAGCGGTCCGACTGTACATCCTTTCATGAGTTATGCGCTTAAGGAATCCGACAACGTTCTGAACCGTGATTTTAAAAAAGCGCATAAATGGATAATTTTCATGATATTTAGTGTCACTCAGATTAGAATATATGTACAAAATTGTTTTAAGGATATTTTGACAAAATTATTTTTTTTATTTAAATACAATATTTTTGCAAAAAATTAACTTAGAATAATCTTTTTTCCAAATGTTCTTTTATAAAAAATGCTTCTAAAATAATAAAATATCTCGCTTATATAAAGTAAAGACTTCTCCAGAGAGTCTGAACTAGAATTTTTGAAAAATTCACATTATTTTCAGAGTTACCACCCATTGAAATAATTATCGGCGTTTTTTTTCTTAAAATTGCTTCCTTCTGTTGTCGTAAAACATGGATAAACCCACTTCTAAGTTATATATTTCAAAAATTCTAGTTCAGCCTCTGTACAGAGGTCTACCCTATATACAGGCCGAATATTATTATAATAGATGTATTTTTCACAGAAGGAGAATATTTTGAAAATGGGTCATTCCATGTTCATTTTTTGTTAAAATATTGTACTTAAATAATTTTTTACTGTAATAATATTCTTAAAATAATTTTATATACATTTTCTAATCTAAGTGTGACACTAAATATCATAACTATTATCCATTTATAAGCTTTTGCAAAATCACGGTTCCGAACGTAGTCGGATATCTTAATGGCAATTCTCACTTAAATAAAAAGATTTTTGATTTATTTATTAAATTGCACTTCTAAACAATACGCTGGTTATTCGTGACTTAACTAATAATTTTGAATAAGTAACGGGGATGATATCTGAGCTAGCATCTCACTCTCCGATCTTTCGCATCACCCAAACACGAAGATTTAAGACTCAATAAATTCAAATTTTTTTATCAGAGTTTCTTTTCTATCTGAAGGAGGAAACGAGTTATATACTCGTTAGAAGTAAAGCCGACCACTAGTTCCTGACCATGACGACTTGGTTATCACAGCTGCAGAAACAGCTCAAGTCTGTTTAACATGAATGTTATGGAATATTTTACTTATAACAAACCAAGAATTGCCGTCTGTAATTGCAATATATGAATCGTGAATTTTCCCGATGGGGTAATTATTACTGTTTTATCCTATTACAGATAGTATTTTTTCACTTTCTCCGTAAAGGTGTAAAAACAGGGGTAAGCAACTAGCGGTCCGCGGGCCACATGCGGTCCCGCCAACTAGAAAAGCAAGATAACATTTTGAACCAAGATTTTTTTCCAGTACGTGATCAAAGATTCGTCTTTTATTTCTCACTATTAGGAAACCAAAATACATGCATGTGTTTCTACTAAGAGATCATCTACAGCAGGGGTACCTATTTTTACTATCGGGCCGTATACATATGACAGCTATTTCACCCGTACTACTGAACAATTCATGTATATTGGTATTTTTTTTTTAAATACTACGCTTTTGCGACTAATCAAACAATTACTGATCCTTGTTTGTTTTTCACTACCAAATAGTCAACTTCCCAATCGTCTTGAAACAACTTATTTCAGGGGTGGCGAACCTTAATGGTTCAACGTGTCCTTTTTTCTAAAGAAATGTTTAATGAGGTATAGAAGAGCCATCAATTTTGACTTGTGATAATTGGGAAAATATATATAATAAAAGTATATACTAACAAAAAAACTCAAAACTCTTTATTTACTACGAAAAATACATTTTGCCCCGCATAGAATTAAAGTAACATTAGTGTGACTTCTATTGTTGCAGATTAGAAGACAAATAACTTATATTAGGATTGTAAGATGTTACTTTTAGCAGAATGCACGCTGAATTGGAGTCATCTGCCAAACGGTTTCGAAGGGAGTCATGAGTGTTATTCAGTGGTGTAACGTACATCCCCGCATCTCAAGGGGGGCTTCTAAGAGACCCAAAGCCTGATTGACGCCAAGTACGTACCCTTTGTAAAATTCGGCTTGGGGCCCAAAAGTTGACTTTTCAGGGGGGCTCTAATATTCTCCATTACGCCATTGATGTTATTCATCTCTGAAAATAATGACTAACAAGCGCAGGTAGATAAAAATAGGGTTAAAACGGCATAAGCTAGCTTCTTCAAATAGTTAAATGTGTCCGGAATCAAATACTCCCCCCCGCGGTTGATCCCTCGCGTTTGTTCATAATACTTTATAATGAAATTTGTTATTTTGAATGGTGGAGCGCCCAAAATTGTGAGTCGCGTGCCATTGGTTTGACATTCCTAGCCTATTTTCTTCGAATATTTTTCGCTCGCAAGACATGAGGGATGTTAAAAATTAGTTCCGTCCATGAAATGGTCTCTACTCTACTGTTATCATTAGCCCTTACAATTACACAAAGAAAACAAAAAACATCAATTTGAACCCGTACAACATCGACAACAAAAAGCAAAACTGATATATTTGATTTCTTGACAGAAAGAATTTTCCGCCAAATTTTTAATACATTGTTCTTAAATAGATGAATTTCTCCGAGCAATAGGCCGTGACCGGGTGACTTAAAAAGGTCCGATGGGTTGTTGGTTGAGTATCACTGCTCTGCGGAAATTCATTTTGCTCTGTCATTCCATTGCTGCTGATATAGATACAACACCTGCGGAGCTAGATCTGGAACTTATTATTGACTTTATGCTATGGCATTGAATTTTATAAATTTTTGTCTACTGTGAAATTTCAATGTATGAAGAGAAATTTGAGGGGGATATTGTTCTTTATATTTCAGCCGACATATATTTGTGTGAGGAAAGTTTTTCTTGTATGAAAATTAACAAGAATACATATAGATGCAAGTTGGCTGACATGTACGTGCTGGAGATTCAATGAGCATTTCAACAAGCAATCTTTCTTATTAAAAAAAACAAGTAATATAATTTTTTTTAAGTCAATACCTACTTAGATCAACAAAGAAAAGTTTTATTTTAGCTACTTTTTATTAAATAGTTACAATTAATATGAATATGTATATACATATGATAGAATCACAGCATTAAGTGGTAATTAATTTTTATTAAGGTATCCGACTACTTGCGACAACTTTTTTTTTGAAAAAATGGAGATATGGATTTTTTTTGTTATTTTTATATTTATTTAGTATATTTGAAGAAAAAAATTCTAAAATTGATAAAAGAAAAAAATTTATTGTTATTAAAATGGGAAAAAACTAGTAAAAATGTACAAAAAATTACATAAACGGGTCCCGCTCTGTACAAAGATTTTATGAACAAATTCTCAATTTTTAAATTTTAATGTGTTACTTTGTTATTCCTGTTTGAAGTGACCGTCAGGATATGAGATATTTTAATTTTTACTAAAACTAGAGCACTTTATCTTAGTCATTATACGAAGTTGCTTAAAAAAACATTGACTATATTCGCATAAAGGACTGCAAATTTTGAAATAAAACAGTAATTGATAAATCTGAAGATCAAAACACTTCTACTGTTATGCAGAACATAAACAAAAAAATTTCAGCCAATTATTTTTAAAACATTTTGAGCAATCGCTGTCCCCGTTCGAGTTTTTCGAAAAAAACACATTTCGAGTAAAACGCATTTTAAAGTTTGACACCTTGTGTAAAGTTATGGCATCTGCTTTTACTAAAATGCTTGTAGTTTTTGTTCTAGTGGAGGGAAAATAAAAAACTTGATATTGTTATTAAGCAAGTAAGATGGCATATAAAATAAAATCATTAAAAAAATTTGTCAATTTTTGAAAAAAATCATGATTTTAGGATAGTCGGATACCTTAATTATCATTAAATATCGTATTGTCATACAAAAAAATCGTGTATATAAAATTTCAGTTCAACTGAATACTTTAAAACGTGAGAAAAAAAATCTTTTAAAATTTTGACCTAAGTCGCTAAAAAACGATGGCCAACGTGGCTGTATCTGTAATTCTTTAAATAATTAGTTGCAGTCACTTAATTTTAATTAGTTATAATTAAATTATAGTATTTTTACCCAAAATAATTGTGTATAGAAAATTACAGCTCAAACGAGCGCTTTAAAATGTGAGAAAATAAAAACATTTTCATGTTTTGGCACAAGTCGCCAAAAGGGTCGCTAAGTCGCTAAAAATGATGCCAACATGGCTGCATTTGTAATTCTTTGAATAATTAGTTTTAATCAATTAATTTTTATTAATTAAAAGGAAATTACTGCATTGTCATCCAAAATAATCATGTATACAAAATTTCAGCTCAATTGAGCGCTTTAAAATGTACCAAGATAAATAAATAAATATATAGAGAGTGTGAGCTAATAGTAGGAATTGAAAAATTATAGAAAAGTATGATAGGGTACATTTGTCTCATCAAACTGATTTTAAAGTTAAATGTACTTCTAGCTATAGAGCAGGAGTGGGCAAACTTTTCTAGGGTACGGGTTGCTTCTAATTTTTTCAAGGTGTTACGGTCTACCCAGTGGCGTAGGTGTGTTGAGCTAAGAAAAAGGTCTACAATATTTATTATAACTTAATAATGAATATTTAATATGCACTTACCTACATAAAAAACACTTTTAAGATGGTGTTTAAAGCAAAACGCAAGGTACAAACGTAATAATAGCCACAAATATAACAATATCAAATGATACATTTATTATCAAACAATTCAAAATGCATTAAAAAATGGAACATTTTCATTTGAAGTTAGTTCTCGTTGTTACAGTCATTAGAAGACTTAATCTGCATACTGTCAGCCAATCTTGAATATTTCGGTATATAATTACCAACTGCTAATCTTCAGGCGGTCACGCCGAAATGCCTTGGCGGTCCACCGGTCGATCGTGATCGACGTAATGCTCACCACGGCTATAGAGCAATAGGAAATTAGCACAATGGATAAATTGAATAAAACTGACACTATTTTATTTATCTTATGTTAATGAAGGGAAGGGTACCCCCTGTCTGCCTGACGGAGGATCAACCCCCTTTGTATAAATTGTACAACTGTTCATACTCATTGCTCAAATTGTAAAGCTGTAATTTACATGAATTATATAGTTCTACTAGCGGTCCCGACAGACGTTGTCCTGTACATACGTTTTAAATCCGAAAATTACAAACTTTTTTGAATAAGTTGTAACAATCTGGACCGTTTTGATGAAATTTTTTATAAAGAAAGTTATTACAATACCTGACACCATCACATGTACAGTTACCACAATTCGAACTATCTATTGCGTGTGAGTATGTGTTTACAATGAACTAAGTTGAATATATTAGAAGCTATTCTGAATAGAAACTTAGTTTTAATTTACAGGTATATTTTTTAATGCACAAAAATTACATTTATCGTAATGCCATTTAATGCACAATGTTTTTGGTTAATCCTTGAGGGGTATAAGCAAACAAATGCGATGGTTTGCCAAACCTCGGACATGGAACATATAATTGGTCAGGCGAAAAAAGCAAGGGTTTTCTATATTTAAGCCATAAATTGTCACTGTTTGACCTTGTGACTTATTAATGGTCATAGCGAATACCAAACGAATTAGAAGTGGCAAACATTTGAATGGGTAGGTGAGTCTGAAAGAATCATTGGGATCTGTGGTAAAAGTACAACTTCACCTTGAAGTTTGCCGCTCAAAATAGTGGCCTCAAGAATATTGCCCATGATTTTTTTATGAACAATCGCGTGCCCTTACTTAATTTTGGTGTATATTTAAATAATTATGGTATCAGACCGAATTGTGAATCTAAATCATTCTCGAATCCACTTGAACCCACACAAAAAATATCCAAATCGGTCCAGCTATTTAGGAGGAAATCTGTCACATACACACGCACAGAAGAATTACATATATAAAGATTATTTGAAGATACTAATTAGAAACGCTAAAAAAAAGCATGATTCCTCTGTATTTTTGTAACAATAAAGACCCGGTTTGGCCCGGCTGAAAATCGATTTTCAACGCCAACTTACGTCATTTTTATAACAATAACGTTGTTACAACAATGCAGGTGAATATTGAGTGGAATGTTTCTAATGTTTTTAATTAATATCTTTTTAACTAATTATGATATAGGACCGAATTGTGAATCTTAACCATTCTCGAATTCACTTGAACCCACACAAAAAAATTCATCAAAATCTGTCCAGCCGTTTAGGAGGAGTTTAGTCACATACACACGCACAGAAGATTTTTATATATAAAGATTTATTTGTTCATTTTTTTCACAAAATTCGTCATTGGTGCCCCTCTTCTGTTAAATTTACCACTGAGAGAAGCTGCTTTCTCCAACACTTCTTTCATAAAGTCCTCAGATTTTGATTAACCAGCAACTATTGCAGCTTCCTTGAAAGTTGAGTATTTCGTTCCGTTGCTTGTTAATACTAAGTCTTCGTATAAGACAACGTCTTTCTTCTCACATAACGATTCCAGTCCAGGCAATCATTGTATTATATGAAACGAAGAACATGGTTACCAATTCAATGCGTTCGACACATGTGAAATTGGGGTTGTCAAGTTGGCATTGCTACGATAGTACGTAATGAATTTATTACAGTATTGCAAAAAGCTTTTTTATATATATATATGTATAGAAAGAGCAGCGATCCTCAAACTGTGGGGCGTGCCTCTCTAGGGGAAAGGCGTGATAATTCTACGTGGTGGGCGCTAGCACATCGAAAAATCGAAAATAAAGGATTATTTTAACCCTTTATCTACCACATTAAGATTTACTGCAGTTTTTTTTCATGTAATATATTTTTTGTTGAATCATCACATTGAAAATTAAAGGATACACGTAAGCAAAATACTCAACTTTGGGATATTTAATCCGTTAGAGCTAATTAATTAATTAAAGATATTTAACTGTGAAATTAATTACCGCAAAATTCGGCGTATAACGCACACACTTTTACACAAAAAAATAAGATCAAAATTTAGGTGTGAGCGTTATACGCCGGGGGTATAAAAACAATAGATTTAAAAATAACAAAAGAGATGAGCGTAAAAAGAATTACTTCTACATATATCGAAATACAGTTTATTTAAAAGATATGATATGCCTTATGAACTAAAAGAGTTGTTGTTTTAGAAGCATACTATTTTTTCAAAAGTCTGGGATAATACTTCTAATAAATGACTTCAAAACATGAGAACATTGTATACTAACATTTCAGATTTTTTCATAGAGAAGGGGGTGCACGTTATACGGCGAATAAACCTTAAAATAAAAAAATGCTGCGTGAAATATAGGTGTGCGTTATACACCGGTGCGCGTTATACGCCGGATTTTACGGTATATACACTGTTTACTTAAAATAAATAGTCATATCGCGTTTTCTAAGGTATTTATTAACATACAAAAAATAATAAAATACTTACCTTTTTACATAAATTATTTTTTCATGACAAAAATGACAATCTTTGCAATTCGCTGAAAACGCAATTTCTGCTGTATAATTCCCCGCTAAAATACTCATCATAGAACCCGTGCTGCCATATATCTTGGAAGAATGGATTTAATAGAACATTCCTGCTAAGTATCGTCAGAGTATTCGTAAAAATGGTTTTTCTATGTAATTTTAAAGTGAGAGTGGTACTTATAAGTACCATCGGTAGATAAAGGGTTAAAAATATTAATTAACCAGAAAGGAGCAAAAAAACCCCCATTCTGACACAATATAAAATAAAATACACGTTGCATGTTTATTGCAATCTGTTCTAATTTAAAATTAGAAAGGAAAAGTAACATAATACTTATCCTATTACTTAAAAGAAGCTAACGTAAAATATCTATTAATTAAAATTAACACACACAAAATTTGATACTTACCCTGATAATTTGCACGGTTTGTAATTAAGGTCTTATTGTAGCGTCAAAATACATTATTATTGCATAGTTTTTGTATGGAAGGGGGCACAATGCAAATTGTGATTGAAAACTGGGTCGCAAATAGATTATTTTTTAATAATGAATGCAATCATTTTAAAAAGGTATGGTCCACAGGTAGCCTCCGCCCCCACAAAGTGACCCTGCCAGCCAAATCTTCCCCCATCCCTGTCTGAAATATTAAAATAAAATTAATCATTAAGTATTCATCATATCAATCCAAACTGAGTCGCTTACGGAAAAAACATTTTTCAAAATGTTTATTTCTCTTAAAAATAGAGAAATATATATATATAAAATATAAAAAAGACTCTTACACACTCACATAAATTTATTCTCCAAAGCTTGATTAATTAGGCATCAAATACTCATGTTTTGAGCAGTTTTACAAAGACTAATGCAAATCTATTGTATTTTCAAATCACTCCTTTTTCCCCTTTGTTAGCGAAAAATCGTGATTAAAGAAAAACTACTTTTGTACAAAAAAAGCTATAGCGATATCGTGCTGGCGGCTCTCTTTGACTCTTCTCTCTCTCTATTGGAGTATAAATGTTTATTTATACAGGATCAGTAGCGCACACAGGAATTTTAAGGGGGGGGGGGTCGAAAGTTCACCATTCTTGTATCATGCTCCTTTTGATTTTGTCCATTTTCGGGAACAAAACACAGTAAAAAACTAATTATTGAATAAATAATAAGCATTAACTAATAAAATTAATCATTAATAACAAATACATAATTAAATTTTACGTACTATATACTTAGAATTATAATCAATCGGAAAAAAAAAATCAAGGGCTTAGGGGAGGTCTGGACCCCCCCCCCCTTGTGTGCGCCACTGTACAGGATGTATAAGTCCAGCGGTTACAAATTTTCAGGACAGTTAGAGTACACCAAGACAATGGGAAATCACATATCAATGAATGATCGGAAACGCTTTCCTGGCCTCGTAGTAAAGACACAAAACACAAGAAAGACAGGACTCGAATAAGAGGAAAAACATGTTTATTATTCTTGGTAGAGCAAAAATACTGGAAACTCTGACTGGTGTATGCGATAGATGGCACTACGTAAGTCGAAGTATTGGTTATCCAGGAGATTGGCCCACTCGATCATCAAACCTTATCACTTCTTATAGGGTAAGTCTGGTCACTGGTGTAAGAAACTTCCTTCAATAATGCCGAGGACCGTGTTGCACACATCACGGTAGCTTCTGGGCAAATGCGGGACACACCCGGTATTTTAGTTAACGTTCGATCTTCACGATGAGAGAAGAGACTCCTTAAGGCATGGGCCAATTGGGCCCTGGGCCCAGGGCTTTGTCCACAGCGGGACCCTCGTCTGTCTTGACTCAGCCTGAAGAAGATAATGATTCGAATAATTTCAACGGTTGAATGATTTTTCCGATTGTATTCTTCGAAAAGATATAGCAACTGGCTACATGTGATGACTGTCGTCCATGCATAGGCCTAGGCCTACACCATACACCATCATTACTCCTCCTGTCAAAAGGCTGCAGCCGGTAGAGCTGATTTGGGCGATTGTAAGTCATTGTATTGATTGTACGAGTATTTGACAACGTATGCTATGTACTGCCTACTTTTTAGAGTGATTTGTGGGGCCTAAATTTGTGTAGGAGCCCAGAATCAACTTTCACGTTGGGACTGAGGACCTAAATTTGCATTGGGGCCAGAGCCTACTTTTGCGTAGGGTCCCAGGGCCTACCTTTGTGTAGGTGTAAATGGCCTCAAGACGTACCTGGATAAGACTTGCATCACGGTCCGGGGTCGTAATTCGAACATTTACTTTGATGACGATTGTTGCCTCTTTTTTGTTCTTTTTCTTAGGTTTTTTTTTTGCTTTACTAAGGATAATAAACATGTTTTCCCCTTTTATTTGTGTCCTGTCTTTCTTGTGTTCTGTGTCGTCACTACCGAGCCAGGAAGGCGTTTTCGACCAAGCATTGCTGTGTGATTTCCCATTGCCTAGGTTTACTCTGTCTGTACCGAAAGTTTGTAACCAACACCCTGTATGATAGCTTTAAAAGTTTAAAAAATACATTATTATAAAAGTCTAATTAGTATTTGAAATGTGTCACGAGAAAGATAATTAATCCCAGAATTTTTTTTATCATATCCTGTATTTATTTTTTAAAAAAAGAAAGATTTAAAAGTATTGGAGTTGTGTGTATACACATATACAGTCGGAACTCGATTTAACGAGCCCTTGTTTAACAAACTTCGGGATTTTGAAAATTTTCCTCTTACCCCGATTATAATGAAGGCAACCTCCCTCCCTATTTAATGAATAATAATCGCCGAATGAACAAATTATTTCAACAGCAGAATTTTTTTTTATTATTATTGTTCGTTTGGATTAGAAAAAATTGGATTTTTTTTTAAATTACACATTCTTTTTGCTTATAACAGAAAAAGATTTTTCTGCAACAGACAGAAAATTTCGACGGGAAACGGTGCAAATTGTTATCAAACTTTACAGATGCAGATGAGGTATGAGTGTAACCCCTATCGTGTGAATTTTGAAAACAACAGGAAATTCCTCTCTTATTTCATCCCACTCCACAACGCTAGGGATATTTTAAGATTTTAACGATTCTGTTACATTTGTGATGACGGACGGCCTATTTGTGCAACTGGAGTTGAGGAGATTGTTGATTTGTTGCAGTCAATGAATAACAATTCTAATGCAGAAATTGATATTGAAACTCCTATCTTAAAACTTACATTTTCTAATTACTTTACATTGTTTGAAAACTTTGAAAACATACCTTACACAACGAAATGTAAATGAAGCAACATTATATTCTCTGCATAAAGTCGAAAAAGAACATTTCTGAATCAGGAATCAGAAAGATTGTCAAACACATCTCTCTCTCTCTCTCTCCGTTCTCTCTCTCTCTATATATATATATACAGTCGGACCTCTATATAACGAAGTCGCTAAATTCCGGAAAAAAGTTCGTTATATGGAAAATTCGTTATATAGAGGTTCATCATTTAATATACTTTATAAGCCACATAAAATAAATTTTAAACTCATAAACACTACGTATTAAAAAAAGGAATTATTTACACCTTTTTTAAATTAATATATATATATATATATATATATATATATATATATATATATATATATATATATATATATATATATATATATGTTTATTTTATATATCTTACCCATCAAAAAAGAAAGAAAAAAAACTACAAGGAAAACAAGAAAAAAGAATGTTGAAGAATTCACTGTTTTGTCAATATTAAGAAAATAATTAAAACCCAAAATTAATGAATTTTAAGCACATTTTATAATATAAAGCATACAAGTAATATTAATCATACATTATTTTATAATTAGAACACGGGGACATGGGACAACTCCACTGACGGTGAAAGAGAATTTTGAAGATGTTACTAGTGAACTGGGCAATGGGTTTTAAAGGTTGCCCTTCTTGGATGAAACGTCCGGAACTCTATTGCTCTCGGCGAGTAAGGTTCTAATAAAACCAGTTCAAGATTTATGACCACCACAAAACGTGTTAAAGAGAGAATAACTTGAAATTTTTTCAGAAATACTTAAAAAAAAAGGGGAGAACAAAAATTGAATCACAAAAGAAGTTCGTAATAACGAAAATGTACTTCGCTATAAAGAGGTTATTTTACGAAGAAAATCGTGAAATGTTAAAGGTTCCAGGAAAAAGTTCGCTATACAGAAAAATTCGCAATATAGAGGTTCCATTATATATATATATAGGTCAATATTTCAAAACATCTAATTGACTGATTCGTAATAATTAACTAATAGTATTTTTATCTGTTGAACAAAGAGTGTGTAGTTTCTAACCACATAGATATTTAATATGTGCATGCTTATTATAAAAGATAAGTGCAGAGAAAATTTGTATTTTGCTTGGACCCGATATAACGAATACCCCAAATTAACGAACAAAATGTTCGGTCCTGATGAATTCGTTATATAAAACAGGGTCTGACTGCATATATCCAGTAAAATTACAGTTTTGAATCTGTATTTGGATTCTGAATCTAGCAATAGCTTACTTGTTGCTCCCTGATTCATCGTGATCTAAGCATTTTTGAACACATATTTATGTGCTACCTTTTTCTTATAAGGAATTTAGAACTTTTATCCTCTCTTTTAAATAAGGATTTTGTTCAGTATTATAAAAAGAAAAGAGAAGGTTGGCTAGCGACAAAAAACCCGTTAAACTTCATTTTTATATAAAATTAAAAGCAGTTCTAAGTCAGCATGCTTATAATACTGCAACTTTAATATTTTTTAAGTTTCCATTGTCTGTTTGATTTTTTTAACCTTATTGTACCAATAATTTCTATTTCTCTAGTAGAGATTATGTGTGACCTTGATAGCCTAGTGTTAGGGTCAGGCAGTGCCGGTTCATCCATTGAGTACTTAGGGAGGGGCCCGGATGAGCTGTACGAAAAACCAGATTTTATGGTTATAAATTTCTATCCTCCAGTACCAAGGGGACCTGTAGATCTTCAGCGCCCGAAATGAGCTTAAGTCGGCCCAGGGGTCAGGAACTCATGCTCAGTGTACCACTGGTTTGAATTCTGGTGACACTGAAGGCCCACGGTGTAGGTGGGGTTGGTGCACTCAAAATTTGTAGTGCCTCAAACGTCCTCTCATGGTCGTGGTATGGTAGTTAGGAGAGGGTGTGCTAGCTCAGATGTCATCCTCGTCACTTGACCGAGGTCCATGCCCAATAGCCCTCTTGTTGCCTTAGCGCGACGTTAATATAACTCTTTCTCTCACTAGTAGATATTATTACAATAGTTGAAAAAGATTTAACAAAAACTGACTTGTTAGTTTACCTGGTAGCTGTGACCATAATTTGCACGTACAAATTAATAATACATAACAACGTTCCAAATTTTAACCCTTTATCTACCGTCGGTACTTATAAGTACCACTCACTTTGAAATTACATAGAATAACCCTTTTTACGAATACTCTGACGATACTTAGCAGGAATATTCTTTTAAATCCCCTTTTCCAAGATCTTCACGGCACGGGTTCTATGATGGGTACTTTAGCGGGGATGGCGAATAGTTTTATAGAAAAAGTTGCGTTTTCAGCTGGCATTTTGATCGGATTACGAAGATTGTCATTTTTGTCCCGAAAAAGTAGTTAATGTCAAAAGGTAAGTGTCTTATTTTTGTTTTGTATGTTAATGAAGACCTTTGAAAACGATTTGACTGTTTATTTTAAGTGAACAGTGTATATAATTAATTTTACAGTTGAATATCTTAATTAGTTAATTAGCTCTAACAGATTAAATTTTGTTACGTTTATCTCTTAATTTTCAATGTAGTGGTTAAAAAAAATATTGCATGAAAAAAAATGTAGTAAATCATAATGTGGCAGTAGAAATGACACATATCAAAATCCTCTACTAAGTGGGTCAAATGCATTAAGAAGCATTGCATCAATTTTCTTTTTCATTTAATAGCACTAATGATTTTCGAATAACAATTAAGTATAGGATCTTTATTCAAATCTAATTTTTTCAGTACAAATGTCAACCAAGATTTTATTAAATAAAAAAAGCCTTTTTTCAATCAATCATTTTTTTCCCTTTTCCACTTCAAACTACTCAAATAAAAAAAAAATGCTATACTTCCCGAAGCATCACACAACTGAAACAAGGCCAACCTTTGCCTGGACAGCTTCCAACATGCTCTGTCTCACGTAGAAGAGAATATTTCCGATTCGATTCAAGGTGGTCGATCTGCTTGCCTGGGGTTGTTGCGTGGCTGTTGTTTTTCTTGCATCCGTTTCATCCAAGGAGGAGGGGCATTCCACAGCTTGACCCCTGAGGGATGTCTTCCGGTCACTCTCAGCGGCCCATTCCAAACATGCCACCTTTTTTTCCCCATCCTTAATGGGATTCCACCCTTTCCGTTTTAGTTGTGGGTCTTCAGGGAGATTCTGGAGCATGATTAAGAAAATTCTTTGCGATCCCGGTAGGGTGTAAGCTTAATGTTTTCCAGTGGGTCATTTTTTTCTTTATCGGCGGTCTTCTGACATGTCATTCGAATGCACTTTTAGAACAGTTTACCTGCCGACAGCCAGGCTGTGTGTGTGTTTATCGGGCGGTAATTCTTTTTTAGTAGCGGTAGGTAACGGGACGGCACAGGAAAGAGGAAACTCAATTTATCAAAATATTAACGACATCTGTCTTCGCTGTTTCTTGAGAGAGGAGGAAAGAAATTATGGTTTTCAAATGGGTTTCGGGTCTTTGAATAGGTATTCACTATTCCTTGTTATTATTTGACAGGTTGGAAGAAATAAAGAAAAATTGAAGTAGGAAATACATATTTCTCGTTATACGATTACGGAGATATAATGATGAGACCGGAATGGCGGAAGATTTTACGCACTTGTGTTAATTTTTTTTGTAGCAATAGATGAATATTTATATCTATCTAATAGCATAATGCTAAGCAATAACATTTAAAGACTATTTCACTTCTGAAAACCGACAGATTTTCTCTTTTAAAAGTTTTCGTGCCATGTTTATTATGATTATTATTTTTAAATATCTCTTCATATTAGGAATATTATTTACCCATTATTCTCACAATTTTACAGAAGCTTTTATTTAAAATTTTCTAAAGTATTTTTTGGGTAGAATAGCTCTTGGATTATAACCTCTCACTGAAGCAGCAATAAATTTCGAACATAATTTTTCATCTTCATTTACATGATTCTTTCAAATAATAAATATGACATTTTAATTCTACTCTTCGCTTGCCAGTCTTCCACACCACGGCATATAAGGGCAATGAGGCCCAGTTCAGTTTAACACAGATCAGTTCCAATTAACTTGTTTAGTTTAAATCAATGTCGTTTAATTAACACCATATAGCCAGGAGGGGGCATTAAGTCGATCACGATCGATCGGTAGGCCATGAAGACATTTTAGGATGGCCATTTGAAGATTAGCAGTTAGTAATTACATACAGAGATATTCAAGATGGGTGGACAGTACGCAGACTAAGTCTTCTACTGACTATAATTACAAAAAACATTTTTAGAAAAAAATGTTTTAACGTATTTTGAATTGTTTGATAATAAATGCATCATTTGATATTATTATATTTGTGGCTATTATTACTATGTTTGTTTGTGTGTCTCTTGTATTTTGCTTTAAATACGGTTACAAGAGTAAGTGTTTTTGTTGTATTTATGTAGTAAGTACATTTTCCGTATTTATCATTAAATTACAACAAATATTGTAGACCTTTTCCTAAGCTCATCACACCTAAGCCGTGGGTGCACCGCATAACTTTGACAAAATTAGAAGAAGCCCGTACCCTTGAAATGTTTGCCCATCCCTGATATAGACTATTGGTAACGAACGTAATAATTTTTAATCACGTCCACGTGATAAAAATAATATGTGAGTTGATATCTCAGTCTTCTAATTTCCAAACCAGGGTGAGTGAATGAATATTAACGTCGCACTGTTCAGCTACACGAGGGCTTTTGGCGATGGACCACGTAATTTTGAACCATAGTCAAGTGACGTGGACGACACCTGAGCTAGCACCCCCCTCTCCTAACTACCACACCACACCAACCGGAGGACGTTTCAGCTCTCGACAGATTTAACGGGCATCGCTGCCCTACACGGCGTGTCTTTAGTGATGCTGGGCTCGAACTCATGACATGCCTGCCATGATCCGATACCTTGATCACTGGGCTACCGAAGCCCTTTTCCAAACCAGGACAACTGAAGATTAAGAAGTCTGAGATTAAAATATACAGTAGCCTCCCTTGTGGCTACAGTAGCCTTGTGGATATAGTCTCGAACTAGTGTCTGGCATGTCATGAGTTCGTGCCCTTGTGCAACTAAAGATACGCTATATAAAAGAGCTGATGCATGCGTTGAATCTGTAGAGCTCAAAGTTCTCTCGTTGGCGTGGTAACTTGAAGAGGAGCTCCCAGCTCAGGTGTCGTCAATTGACCGAGGTTCAAATTTGCGAGGTGCGTGGCCTATAGCCTTCATGGTCCTGAAAAGTGTGATGTTAATAAACACCCATTAACAATTTTTTTCACACGAAAGATCTTTAAAGAAATCTAGATTCCAGCTTCTTTGGTCACATTAAACATATTGAGACTTAGCAAAAGAAGTGCTTTTCTCTATATGCTATATCTATTCACTGGATACTCAGTTAAGAAATAAGAATTGGAATAATTATATAAAATTAGTAATTATTAGAACAATTATATAAAAATTAATAATTATTAGAATAATTATATAAAAATTAATAATTATTAGAATAATTAGATAAAAATTAATAATTATTAGAATAATTATATAAAAATTAATAATTATTAGAATAATTCTATAAAAATTAATAATTATTAGAATAATTATACAATATTTTATAAATTAAAGGCTTATATTTAACCCTTTATCTACCGACAATACTTATAAGTACCACTCTCACTTTAAAATTACATGCATAGAATAACCATTTTTACGAAAACTCTGGCGATACTTAGCAGGAATATTCTTTTAAATCCATTTTCCCAAGATATATGGCAGCACGGGTTCAATGATGAGTATTTTAGCGGCGAAGGCGAATAGTTTTATAGCAGAAATTGCGTTTCCAGCTGACGGTTTTTTCAGCGGATTGCAAAGAGTGTCATTTTTGTTCCGAAAAAGTAGTTTATGTAAAAAGGTAAGTACCTTTTTTTTTTTTTTTGTATGTTAATGAAGACCTTAGAAAACGATTTGACAGTTTGTTTTAAGTAAATAGTGTACATAATTAATGTTACATTTGAATATCTTTAATTAATCAATTAGCTCTAACGGATTAAACTTCCCAAAGTTGAGTATTTTGTTTATGTATATCCCTTAATTTTTTCAAAGTAGTAATTCAAATATATATATATTGAATGAAAAAAACTACAATAAATCATAATGTGATAGATAAAGGGTTAATATTTTTTTAATACACAACAAACTTAATCTTAAATACAGAGACATAGCTACCACCGTATCATTAATACGGGATCCCTAAGCTACGGGGGGCCCCCAACGTATGTAACTACAGTTCCACTAACAGGGTTCTCATATATCTAAAAAAGGACCCTGAAGGAATTTTGATACAGAGTTTGCTCACAACTTGCTACGCCCGAGCTTAAATACTTATTAAAGTATGAAGCTTAATGTGTTGGGTATTTAAAATATGGATTTTTATTTCTTTATCTTCATTTCGCATCAGAAGGTATAATGCACCTAGTTATACAAAGCTACAGCATCAAGTACAAATTGGCCTTCCCACTTTTAAAACAGATTCATATTGTTTGAACTTAAAATTAAAGGCTGTTTTTCATAAATTATAGTTTACTTGGGTTTTTATATTTATGAGCTGTGCATGATTCAAAAATAAAAGAAAAATTAATATTTCTTGCATAATCCTTCAAGAAATTTCTTTGAAAAACAAAACGAAAGTGTATTTTAGTTACATCAAATTATAAAATTTTTTTAAAAGTTCAATCTTATTACACAAACTTTTTCCTAAAGTATGAAATGACATTATTTGAAAATAATTAAAACGAAAATAATATCTTTTTAAATTATATAAAATCTTCCCTTACAATTATTAATTATTATATGCCTACTGCATATTTATTTTACTTTAAAAAATAACATTTATTTTGAGAATTTTTATTTTTTTCCTAAGATGATAAAAAAGATATTAAATAGATGTAGACATCATTTAAACAAATATTGTAAATAAATAAGCAACATTAAAATATTTAAGAAATCTGCTTTAATTAAGTAATAATAAAAGATGTAATTAATTGCAGTATTTTAATTATATGAATTATTAGTAATTTATGCATGACTTAAAAAACATGTTAGCTATTACTTTAACTTTATTTAACTAGATGGCAGCACTAAAAATTAGAAAGGAACTTTTACTTGTGGCATTTGAGGTTAAACTTTAATGACGTAACTCAATTGAATAGGCAAAATTTATTTTTGGAGTTATGAGGACATTCAGTCTAATTTTCTAACAATATTTATTGCAATGGCTTTAATTATATGTAATTAAAAATTGCGTGTTAATTATTAATTAATTCCTTTTTTATTTGATTACAGGAACGTATAAATATTTACATTAATAATACTTTAATAAATTTTTTTCAATTACTTAACTAAGTTATTAATGCAAGAATTTATATATATATATATATATATATATATATATATATATATATATAAAACAAAGTAACTATGTTACTTATTAGCAAAAACTACTGCATATAATGAAAAACGTAATTTTCAAGGTTCTTCGGTTGATGTTAAAGAACAGGTTCCGAATTCGAAATATTTTTTTCTAATATAAAAGTACTTTAACACTAATATAACATTCTGGCTTCGCTATCCTATAAAGAACCATTTATTTTATCATATTGTTCATTTTTATCCAAGTTGAAACATTTTTTCTAGTATAAAATGTGTTTCACAATTTTTCTCCTATTCCGCAATGCTAAATGAATTATTCTTTTAAATGTTAAAATTAGAAAATTGGTTACTTATGGAATATTTTGAAAATTTTAAAGTATTATATTAGAAACAGATGTACGAATTGTAATGTTGCAAACTTTAATGAAAATTGAAACCTTTTTCTGTTTGAAAATATGCTCTGAGTTTAGTTAAGCTTTTTGTACATTTGGCAAAGACAGCCTTAAATAATCATACGAATAAAAACAAATAAACTAGTAGCTTGTATAAAATCGCTCTGCTAGTAACTGTTTGACTAACTTCTATCTGCACTTTTTTTAGATAGATCATATTGATAGTGAATCCTACTTCTTTTACCCTTAGATAAATAATTTGATTGCTTTTGGTCAAAAAAGTGAATTTACGTAAAATTACGTTAGATCTTGACTACCTCAACATGTTAAAAACTCACCTTAACTCAAAAAAAGTTGATTTTTTGAGTTTGGATTTACTGATAGTTGATAATAAAGCTTTTAGAAAAATATTTGTAATAAATAGATTCATTTAAATTCACTACAATTAAAATGCCTTTTTGGAATAGCAATTTACGTATCTCTATTTTTGAAACTATTTTGTGAAATTCTATTTCAGAATTATTATTCAACTTCACACAAAATAGATGATTTCATCATTATCAAGAAATTCTTCTATTACAGTTTGAATCAGGATTATGCCATACAATTCTTAAAACCACACACGAGACCCACCAAATGTCGTGTTAAGAAGGAATGGCTGGAAAGTGAAAAAATTAAGCAAATGCAGAGAGAGAGAGACAGCATCCAGTAATAAGCAATGCTTATTTTATAGCGATACTCATAACACAGAGCGCAAACAACTCCAACTGATTAGGTTGTAGGACCACCATGGTCGGTGATACTCTCAGCAACATGTCTAAGTACAGGATTAATAAAAAAAAAAACGCATGGTGTCTTGAGGACAGAATCTTCATAACCTGTCAACTATTTGCCAAAAACGTATTATTAAACAAGTCGGTAGCAGGCCAAGCAAGCGGCGTACAATCATTTCTCAGATGTATTTGATATGTGAGATATCAGGGGATAATACTGGTAAGCGAATCATTTACACATCTTGCAGATTACATTGGCTAACGAGCATAACGTCCTGATAGTAATGCGCAATGGACACACTCTTCTACCCTCCAAAGAAAGTAGTAGCACACCATGCACGTAACATTTAGCAAGTATCATTCATAGTGCCCTGAATGCGAACCAGAAAAAGACCTCTATCATACCTGAAGATGCCCCAAATCATGATGTCACGTATTGGGGCTTTCCACATAACCATCCGGATTGGACCTAAATACCTCACTCTTGCACAAAGACTATCAATGCACAAACACAAAACATGATTCAACTAAGAGCCCAACCTATTACGTCATCTATGGCAACAGCGCACTGTAGAGACATCTGTAATAATTTTATACGAAATAGTAGTTGAGAGCTGTTTCCCAACACAAGAAGGTGCATGAAACGTTAAATAAAAAGGCTTAGCGTTGAAAAGATTTGTTTTTTTATTCAACTTAATCACAGTCCACATAATATGACGAAACGCAACCCAGTGTCATTCTGTCGTCTACGTCGATCTAGCACGGTATCATTACAAATGGAGTTTTCTTAATAGACATCATGAATGTCGACTATTAGCAACTAATCAACAGAAAATGGTTCTGGTCGACATGGGAGCATCGAAGATGCCCTGTACATAATGCAAAATGGAGGCTGAAGAGTAGCATACGGGGCTGCAACCGCTTGTGAATGGAAGCGTTGATTTGCATGCGTTAATATGAATGTGGCTGCATCAGTACCCTTCAACCTTGTCAAATTTCCTTGTTCCAACTATGTTTCTCACAGCTCGTGTATTGTGAACGTATTTAGAGGGGTATCAGCTGGGATTTGACACATGGACTAACCTGCACTTCTTAGTCCAATCACCATGACCTTGATGAAATCTGTCTCCTGAAACTGCCTCTCTATTTGGTGGCATTTTTTGCTATTACATCATGTGAACATTGAAAGTAGGAAAAATAAATCTACAATGATTTCCTTGGCAGAAATACCGGCAAGAAAATAGTTCATTCTGCAGGTTCCTTTCCTTATACCCTATTCAATACACACAGAAGTGCTGCGTATTTTGCATCATTCTTCTCAATCAATCAGGCACAAACCTACCCTAAAAATTGCAATTTCTGGACCCTTCTCCTTAAGATTGCACGATATCCATACATTTCATAAATATATTAATCGTCTTGTGTAAATTTCAGTGAAGGTTAAGGTTACTTTTCTCACTGTTTTTCCAACACACATTCTTAAACACCTTATTCATTTATAAAAAGTAAGCATTTTACACAACCAACAACCATAATCAACAAGGTAGCAGTAAGACTCTCTTTAAAAACATTCTTATTGAGATGTACTTTTCAAGTATTTAAGATCTTCATTTTTTAATTGGTCGCGGTAATTGCTTTATTCTCATTTCACAATTTTTATTTCTGTGAATTCCTTATACGTACAATATATTACATTATTTCTATAATGCTGATATCTTTCAAATCTTTATTTGTTTAATTTATTATCAATTGATTTTAAAGTTTTGTTTACTGTACTCATTTCTTTTTATTTTTCGATATTTCCACATAAACTTATAGAGTCACAAAAGGGAAAGTTGGTATTTTAAAGCTAATTTAACTTCTCTTTTTGGGTTATCAGCCCGAAATTGTCTTTTGACTTGTTAAACTATTGTGGTTCTAGATTATATGTATTAATCAAAATCCATAACTTACCCAATAAGCTATAAACATAGTTAAGCACTCTATATAGAAAAAACCAGTAATATAAATAAATTCCTACTTAGATCAATAAAGAAAAAAATTATTTTAGCTAATTTTTATTAGTTACAATTATTATAAATATGTATATATCAATACATATGACAGAATCAAAACATTGACTGGTAATTAATTTTTATTAATTATCATTAAAGTATCGTATTGTCATCCAAAACAAACGTGTATATAAAATTTCAGTCCAACTGAATGCTTTAAAACGTGAGAAAAAACCCTTTTTCAAGTTTTGACACAAGTCGCCAAAATGGGCGCTAAGTCGCCAACGTGGCTGTATTTGTAATTCTTTAAATAATTAGTTTTAATCAATTAATTTTTATTAATTATAATTAAATTATTGTATTGTCATCCAAAATAATCACATATATAAAATTTTAACTCAATTGAGGGCTTTCAAATGTATTTTATTAACGATTGAAAATCCCACTAAGATAAATAAACAAACAAACAAACAAATATATAGAGATTGTGAGCTAATGGTAGGAATTGAACAAGACGAATTTTGAAATATGACTAAGCAAAAGAGTAAATAATTACGCAAAAAAAGGACATAATTCAAATCTATATATTACTAATATAACATGTATTCAGTCTAAGCTTTCCTGTTCCAGATACAATCTCACATAAATTTACTCTCAGGCACTCTCTGCCATTCTTCGATCTCTTCTGTTTCACTCATCACTCCTCTGAAGGGTGGAGATATTATAGTATAACACCGCTGTTGAAACAGCACCCTCTATTTCTTGAATAAGATCGAACAAAAACAAAAAAAATATTTGTGCTCCAAACTCATTTTTCTATTTCCTCTTTTTAATTATGGGTATTTTTTAGATGACTGTGACGTTCATTTATTGGAATCTAAATTAATTAGGTTTTACTGTATATGTGTATGAATTCGTATATTTTTATATTTTGTTGCGTGTGCTTAAAATTTATGAACTTTCCAAAAACACAGAATTTTTTAACTTTTAAGATGTAGAATTAAAAATTCATTTAGCATTACATTGCATGGTACAATATATTTAAGAAAATTATGCTTGAAGAAATAGATATATACTAACCAGAAATAAGTAACATAATAAAACGTGATACCTAGAACTTGGCGAAGGCTAAATCTGTCTATGTTAGGGAATTTTTCTAAAAATGCACTCCATTTGTCTTTAATGTTCGACGATGGCTTCCTTTACACTCATAATGAGAATGAATTTTGGTTTGTATAACGAAATTGTTGATTGGATATGAAATGCGCACCTTGAATTTAAAGTGAGTATTAATATTTACTTAATTTCTTCAAAAAATACAATTAATAATACGCTGATTGCCGAACTGAATAGCAAGGAAATAATTTGGAAAATGGAGAACACACATTATAGTGGTGTTGCCATGTGAACCACTTCCTCTGCTAAGTAGCCGATTAAGCTGAAGGTCAACACACACACACACACGCATCATGTTGCGAAAATTTGTACGCAAACCACAATAATTAAACACATGTATCTATAATTATTGTAATGTGCAAAATGCATACATCATAATATGTACTCTGCTAAAACTACTACATCAGTTTCTGGAATTTTTTACCAATATCTCTATTAATATAACTTATCTCTTTCTTCGTTTACAATTTTTATTTAATTATTTTTTGATGGGTGAAAATCAAAGATGAAGCGTATATATACAGATTTAATCATTCTGTGAATTTTTTGTGACAATGATCATAGTAACTGCTTGTAAGAAGGTTTTTATAATATAATAATAAATAATTATATAATAATAATAATGCGTTGCTCACTAGATAGAAAAAAGTAACATATCAGGAAAATGTCTATTTTTTAAAAAATGTAAGCTTTAGTTTAATCAATATTCGAGCATTTTAAAACAGAATTAAATTAGTACCATAATACAACGTTACCATTATTCGACAAATCACTTTGTTGTTTTTATTTTGTGGAACAAAACTTGGCACATTTTCAAGAATTAGAGCAAGAATTTAAATCATTCAAATCGTTTCGAAGAATCCTTTTGTTATTATTTGTTGAAAAATCATAAAAAATTTAAATAGAAAGAGTGTATATAATTACGTACAAATGAACACATAACGGGCTTATTGAGATATTAGAGAACAACAATACAAAAACTATCATTTGTTTCAATTTTTGGAATTCTCAATGATATTTTTAATGCCTTTCACAGAAATTTATTCTGAAAAAACTTTTTGAAGCTATCTTAACTGTATGATCCAAAAATATAAGCACATTTAAATCTCCCTCCCCCATATAAAAAAAACTTTCCCTTGATATTATATATCACATAATATATACCACATTCAATGGAAATTGTATCTTGTTTAATAATGTATATTTCGGATAAAAAAATATTTGAGTAGATTAAATAAAAACATTTAAAAGAGGAGTTTCCTCTTATTCTTACTCTAGTATTCCGAATTTCTTTTACTCTGAGAGCGATGGAGATTTCTGGAACGAAATTCAAGGATTTTTTAGACTGCAATAAATTATTCTTTCATAATCATTCTTTTTCTGCTGACTTTTTTTATTGTTATTTCTGGATTACAGGAAAATAATACGGCAGTGTTTTCTGGAATGGAAAGCGTTCAAATTCAGTGCGACATCGACTTCTCTGTAAATATAAAGCATTCAAAATGTAAACAAATACGATGGTATCAAGAATTTAGAGTAATGATTTTATGTTTTATCTTTCGTAAGGGTTCCTAGATGATTTTTGAGGTTTCATGTTTTAAAATTTTACTTTATAATAATTTTAAAAATATTAATAGATGAAAAAGTGAAAGATTTTTTTTGTAAAAAGTCAATGATCAATTCAGATTATGGCACATTAATAATCATGAAAAATCGAATTTTAAACTATTCAAATTTTTAATTTCAAAGCCCGAAAAAAATTTCAAGTATTTCAAATTATTGTAGGAATTATCACTAGGAAAGATGAGGAAAATCCTTCCTCATCTTTCTGGAATTTATTTGAAAATCCAATATTTGAATTAAACTTTTGTAACCTGTGATTATATAACTCATACCTTTAAAGGAAAAAATGGGATTTTATGCACTTTCGTAATGGAGTAAATTCGTGTGACGCCATAGTCACATGATAACTGCATTAAGTGTTTCCGTCCAATCAGTTCATAAATTCAAGCAACTATGACATCACATAATGTAACATGTTTTCAGTCAATCATTCCTGCTCTTTGCTGCTGCCAACTTTTATATTTTGCAGAAACTTTCTTTTAAAAAGTAGCATATATTTGTCAACAATAGTAACACATGTAGACAGTGGCGCACACAAGGGGGTCCTGGAAGTCCGGACGCCCCCCAAAGCCCTTGATTTTTTTCCGATTGATTATAATTCTAAGTAATTTAATTAATTACTTGTTATTAATGATTAATTTTATTAATTAATGCTAATTATTTATTCAAAAATTAGTTTTTAACTTTGTTTTGTTCCCGAAAATCGACAAAAGGAGCATGATACAAGAATGGTGAACTTTCGACCCCGGACCCCCTTGAAAAATTCCTGTGTGCGCTACTGCATGTAGATATTTAAAAGTACACGTATAATATAAGAATAAGTTGATCTTTTTTAATTTGAAAAACTTTTTGAAAAATGTGAAGGCTGGAATATCTTTATTCAATTAATAAACTAGAAATGTCTAAATTTTCCGAGTAAAACAATTAGTTCAAGTCTAATCTCAGTTTTGAATGGACAATATTATTGCCATAGTTCCTCCCACGAAAATTATTGTGAAATTTTTTTTTCTTGTCTCAAAATACATACGATGTGATAACAGTGAATGCCAGTCCACAATCAGTAGAGGCAAAGATTGAACTGAGAAGGGTAGATTGTGTGTTTCAATGTATTCCGATCTTATCTGACGCTTATCAGAATGTGTTCATAGTGCTCCTAATGTGGCAAAGATAGTTGAAGCAAATAAATGAAGCATATTTGACCCGTGCCGGTGTGATTAGCACTTGTGGATCAGCATATCCACCGATAAGCAGTATAGGTACCACAAGCAGCTTCTGTTGGCATTTTGCAACATGTGTAAGACACCCTTGAAATTCCCGTGTCGATTCGAACTATTTCCAATCGATTATTTGCTAGTAATCTGTACTCATGGCGTCCGCCATAAAGATTGTCATTGACCCCGTTGCGCAAATGACTGCGCTTGCAAGGTGTCTGAGTAGAGTGACATGGATGACGAAATGACATATGAATGCATTTTCGACGAGCCACGCTTCGATTTGTCAAGTCATAAGGACCAAGAAAGATTGTAGTAACGATGTAGTGACCAGTCCAATCCAGTCATGTGAACACGGTCAAGAGATGAGGATGTCCCCTGAATGGCGGAAGCAGACCCCTAAAGTTTTTTTTGTATTGGTCTAGCATCAGAGCACGTAGTCAGGTGCGCTATTGCCTATTCTCACAGTTTGTTAATATCTGCCAATAGGCAGCCGTATATTGCCAATAGGCAACCTAGATTCATTAAAGCAGTCAATGACATACATAGTGGTGACATCTTGTCTTTTGAGTTGAATCTCATTACTATCTAGACTAGGGGTCGACAACCTCTTAACTGGGGTGTGCCAAACCAATCTACCAGTATGACTAATGCTATTGGCGACGGTCCTCGTAATTTGAATCAAGGTCAAGTGGCTAGGTCGTTACCTGAGCTGGCACCGAGCTTTCACACCACACCAACGGGAGGTCTTTGAGCCTTGACAGATTTAACATACATCAGACCGTCTACACCAGGGGTCGGCAACGTTTTAGCTGTGGTGTGCCAAACCAATCCACCAATAGGATTCAGTGTGCCACACAGTCGGGCATATTCAAAACAATTCGATTTCCGCGATAATGCATGCAGAGAGAATGGATATCAATTATATGGATTAACTGTTTTTTCCGTATTAATATTGCATCATTTAAAGTTTTTTCTGAGCACAAAGTTAAACAACATAAAATATAATTATTTCTTCAGCATAAATAAAAAAAAATTAAAATTGTACACATATATATATTTTCAAACATTTACTAAAATAAGAAATAAACAACATAAAATATATAAGTATTCCCCTTTCTTATAGTTAAATAAAAAAAAATAATTGTAATTTCGAACCTAGTGCTTGCTCCGCTTTACTTCGTTTCTCAAAATCAGGGTATATAAAATTTGGACTTTAATTTGACACGATTCTAAACATTCAGTTGTTAACAACTTTGTGGACTCGAAATATTTTTTATATGATAAAAGATTTGTTCCCTTACATATGTAGAACTAAAAACGAAAGCAGAGTACATATAATTTTCTCTCTTCAAACAATTAAATTTCTCTAGCAATGACATTCAAATAATTTACAAAAATAGATTTAGATTTATTTTTATAGAGTTATCTTTCAGATTTTTTTTTCTTAATTCTCCTCAACTTCCTTCCACTCAGAAATTGACAAATTTGTAGAGTGCCACTGAAAATTGCTCCACGTGCCACATGTGACACGCGTACCATAGGTTGCCTACCCCTTATCTAGACTTTGACGATGGACGTGTGCTTATCGGACGCTACAGAGGTGAACTTCTTCACCTGGAGTATCATTATACAGGACGAATGCCTAGCGTTAAGATCTGGGCACTATTAGATATCAAGGGAAATCTCGCTGTACGTGCATGTACCCCCACTGTACGGGCATGTTCCTGTGTGTGGATGGTGGGCCCTATATTATGAAAGTCGTTGATACCGATTTCTTAGCCCTTATGCATTGCATTTCCTGAGCTCTAATTCAAAAAGACAATGCACGTACCCACACATGTACGGACTTTTCCGGTTCTTTTTCTTCGATTACGCCCCCTGCGAGAAGCGATTTCCTGATACGAAGGTCCACTCTCAAGGAGGCCGAACATGCGGCCCCGTTCTAACTCCGTGAGTTGCCCAAATGGAACTCTGCCTGTTTAGGCGAAAAATTTAGCTTCTAATGAATATTTTATATCAGTCAAATTATGATGTACACATTTCAATATAATTTTAAAGTGCTTTTCATACGCAGTTCATTTAGAAGTGTAAAAGATGTTTTTCCGTTCATAAATGCGTGATCGTGTCGTAAATCTAATAATTTGTATATCTTAATTTGTTTTGCACTTCCGGCAAGTTCCTATTATTTTACACGATTCCTTTATGGCGTTACAGTTTTTAAAACAGAAACGTATAATAGAAGTCAGAAAATGAATATTAAAATAAATATCTGTATTAAAAATACATATGTATATTAAAATAAAAAAAATGTAGAAATATATGTAAAATCCATATATACACTGCTCAAAATAATTAAAGGATATTGCGGTTTTAGGTGGATCTTGTTGCTGGGAAACTTTTTAGCTGATTGATACATGGTCGACAGACGTAGTAGGTTATATGAGAAAAAATTACACATGTTTGGCAGAAAAAAATGCATTTTATTGCGCATTTGTGTACAAAAGGAAAAAAACACAATTTGTGCATATGAGAAAAAAGAATAAAAAAAGGGGTTTTCTTCAAAGGAAATCATTTTCAGTAGGGGGTATGGTTCCTACGGACGGCCAGCAACGTTGAGCACCTTTGAGGAATGGAGTCAATGAGGCTATTAATCACGAGTTGTGATATTCTGTCCCACTCTTCCAGGAGAGCTCTTTCCAGTTCTTGGAGAGTTTGTGGGGGTGGTTTGCGGCCAGCAACTCGTCTTCATAGAGCGTCCCAAACGTGCTCTATTGGATTCATGTCTGGAGAACACGCTGGCCATTTCATTCGTACGATTCCTTCCTCGAAAAGGAAATCCTCCACCAGGTTAGCACGATGTGGCCTGCAGTCATCGTCCATTAAAATGAAGTCATCTCCGATTGCTGCAGCGTAAGGGACTACAATAGGTCTGAGGATCTCATCCCTATATCGGCGAGCAGTCAGAGGTCCATCTCGAATGATGTAGAGGTCTGTGCGCCCGTCAATGGAGATGCCACCATACACCAACACTCCCCCACCGCCAAATCTGACACTTTCGTGCACGAACGCAGGATTATTCCTACTGCCACGGTCCTTCCAGATGAAAATACGCCTATTATCCGGATTAACAGAAAAACGGGACTCGTCAGAAAAAAGAACATTGCTCCATTCATTTCTCCTCCAGTTCACATGCTCTGTTGCCCACTCCCTGTGGTCGCGACGATGCCTTGATGTTAGTATCACATACCATCGGTCGGCGAGCATACAGACCTACACCATGGAGCCGGTTTCGGACAGTCTGAGTTGAAACCGTGGTGCCAGTAGCCGAGCGAAGGTGTTGTTGGAGAAGAGTAGCGTTCATATTTCGGTGTCTCCGAGCCGTTAACACTAAATAACGATCTTCATTGGGCGTTGTTGCCCGTCTACGACCTTGTCCTGGTCTTCGGCCTGCACTTCCAGTCTCCAAAAAACGGTTCCAGGTCCTGGAAATCACACTTTGTGACACTCCAATGGCTTGCGCTACTTCGGCTTGAGTTTGGCCCCCTTCTAACCTACCAACAACTCTCCAAGCTTCTGAATCGGTTAAATGACTTCGCTGAGACATCGTACTCATCGAAACAAAGCAGTCACTGAATGCCGATCATCCTTGTCTTCATTTCATTTGAAAGTCAAATTTCATTCGCTGCCGCTGAAGCGACGTTTTTGACGTCGAACTCAAAATTATCATACTCCACAGTTTGAAAATCAGAAAAATTTGCATTTGTGATTCTCTTCTTCCATTTTTGGCAAAAACAAATTTTGCTTATATCTTTATTTTATATAAAACTTACAATATCCTTTAATTGTTTTGAGCAGTGTATTATGTATATTAAGAATGCATGAAAATTAAAAAATGTACATGTATATTTAAAAAGAAATCTCTATGTATATTTAAGAAAATCAAAAAATATATGTAAAAACGAGAACTTCTCTTTGCAAATTACGAGAATTCCAAATGTTTTTATTTATTTAACCCTTTTTATAGCATTTTTTTTATAAGGTTATCAGAATGATATTTATTTATATAAATTAGACATATATGTGAAATACTAAATACTAAGTATTAGACTTCGAGACTATTTAGTGGCTGCGGTAGCCGAGTGGTATAGGTATCGGATTGTAGCTTGACTTGTCGCGAGTTCGAACCCAGTGCCAGTACTATCGCTGCCCTACACCGCCGTGTAGGGCAGCGATGCACGTTAAATCTGTCGAGAGCTGAAGCGTCCTCCCGTTGGTGTGGTAGTTAGGAGAGGGGGTGCCAGCTCACACAGGTGTCGTCCACGTCACTTGACCATGGTTCAGAATTACGTGGTCCGTCGCAAAAAGTCCTCGTGTAGCTGAACAGCGCGACGTTAATATTCAATCAATCAATCAATCGAGACTGTTTATCCCATATCCATCGTCAGTATATGTATTAAAACTATTATTCATTGTTCTTTATTTAGTGATAGATTAAAATTTTATTTAATTCTAGAATGTGTGCTAATATTAAAACACTGAAAGAAGTTAGTATGCATCAATACATATTATATCGGAATACCAAAAATAATTTTAAGAAATACTTTTAAAAAAATCAATAAAAATATATATATATATATACAGAATTTCTAATATGATTTATTAGGGTTCTGAGATAGATAAGAAGTAAAACGTTAAGGGGGAAGGAAAAATTCTTTTTTTTTTAAATAATCTAGAGAATTCAGAAAAAACGCCTTATATATATATATATATATATATATATATATATATAAAGGCTTTCAGACGAATAAGTAAAACATTATTCGTAATCAAAATTTTAATATTTTTAAATAAAAACAATACACTTCAACCTGATTACTTTTAACATAAAACCAGATTAAATGACATTCGTGAGAAGTTTAAATATTACTATTGATTCTATAATCAACAATAATTCAAACATTCAAAGCCCTTAAAAACAACAACACAAACTGCAACTAAACATCTTAAAGACTTTATAAAATGACCAAAAAATTTCCTTCAAAAATGTCCATTAAAATATAAATGCCAGAAAATGACATAATAAATCGGCATTCCATTAATCTTCTTTTTAATGGGTTGTATTTTGACAGCTAAGCCTTTTCAGACGCGGAAAGTCCCCATTTCATCGATGGCACCATCTAGTGGCGGCTCCCACTACTAAATTTTTGATGCTTGAGTTTATTCAATTCTAGCTCTTACAGGATGCTAAATATTGCCGTGATTTAATTATGCTGAGGGTACCAGAGCCTTATTGGTATTCAAGGGATTTTTTTATATGCCACATAATCATACGACACGCTTTCCAACAATTTTCGCATCCGAGAAATACATCGACTCCAGTCGGGATTCAACCCGCAATCTTAGGCTTTCGAGGCGAGCTTACTACCTCTAAGACTCCGAGCCACCATTAATTTGGCAGCCA
Organism: Trichonephila clavipes; assembly: GCA_019973935.1. NCBI lineage: Eukaryota > Metazoa > Arthropoda > Arachnida > Araneae > Nephilidae > Trichonephila > Trichonephila clavipes. The sequence goes on from BMAU01015500.1 coordinate 322,578, forward strand.
TGATCAAGACTCATCAGTATGTAACTTAAAAACCTGTTATACTTGTACAACGAAATATAATCATGTCATCAAAGTATGGTCTTCACTTATTACCAAGGGAGTAGCTACCGCCGTATCAGTCGTATCAATGATACGAGGGCCCCAAGTCACAGGGGCTCCAACATGTGTAACTACAGTCCCACTAAAAGGGCTCTCATTCTTGAAAAGATGCCTGAAAGGAAGTTTGATACACGGCCCATTCAGAACTAGATACGCCGGTGCTTAATACAGTATTTTTAAAAATATATTACCATAAAATCCGGCTCATAACGTACACTTTGAACACAAAAAACCAAAATCAAAATTTTCGGATGCACGTAATACGCCGGGTAAAAAAATGGTAGCTTCAAAAATAAAGAAAAAAAAAGAGATAAGCATAAAAAAATTAGACTCTAAATAGATTGAAATACTGTACATTTAAAAGAACCGACATACCTAATGAACTTAAAGGTTTGTAATTCTAGAAGTATACAATTTTTTTAAAACTCTTGGAATAATATCTCCAAAAAATGATTTCAAAACATAGTAAAATTGCACACATACATTTCCGGTTCCTTCGTAAAAAAGGGGGTGCACGTTATTCGGTGAATGTACCTAAAAAATGAAAAAGTGTTGCTTGAAAGTATAGGCGCGCGTTATATATATATATATATATATATATATATATATATATATATATACTGTGGCGCACACAAGGGGGAGGGTCTTCGGGGTCCGGACCCCCCCAAAGCGCTTGATTTTTTCTGATTGATTATAATTCTAAGTATATAGTACGTAAAATTTAATTAAGTATTTGCTACTAATGATTAATTTTATTAATTAATAATAGTTATTTATTCAATAATTAGTTTTTTACTGTGTTTTGTTCCCGAAAATCGACAAAATCAAAAGGAACATGATACAAGAATGGTGAACATTCAACCCCGGACCACCCCTTGAAAAATTCCTGTGTGTGCTACTGTATATATATATATATATATATATATATATAATAAAATAAAAGTGAAGAAGTACTAGAACCCACAGTACTAAAGAATAAAGAAGTAAGAAATTCGAATTCAGCAGACACAACAAATGTATATATATATATATATATATATATATATATATATATAAACCGGTGCGCGTTATACACCAGATTTTACGGTACATGTTTACAATTTTATGAGCTAGTTATTCTTGATCAAACATAATTAAAAAAATAGTTCTACCTTTTGTATTACTTACATGAAAATATTACTCATGGCTATCTCATTTTCCTTTAGAAAAACATCATTTTCGCAACTAATTCGTTCCCTAAACTTAATAAAAACGGGTGGAGGGGAAATCAAGGGCAAGGACCCTTTCCATTCAAGAGAAATGATTTGGCGCCTTTGGCACGCAACCGTGACGCCGTTGTTTTCTAAGACAATCGAGCATCTATCGTACTATTGACCGAGGAATGTAATTCCTCATATAATTCATGTCCTTCCCCCCCTTCCCTTGGCTTCGGAAAGGAGCCAACTCCTCTGACAACTGGAATGCTCTTAAAAATTATGACGCCAAATTAGATCCCTAGTTCGTCATGAATGAAAGACTAGACATTTTTTGGTTTGTTTTCTCGTTATTATACCTGGATTTAACGGATATCTTACGCCAGCGTTGAGGGTGGCCCGTTCGCCAAGGGAAAAAAAAAGAGAGAAACTCTAGGAAGAAGACTGCTGTTGCATTTATCCCTTCGTTAAGTATATGGAAGAGGACAGGTTTCATTCAATGGTTTGAAGGTTTTACTCGGAAATAGAAGCTAAAAGAATGATCAATTTGGGCAAGATTTTGAAAGTGGTAAAAAAACTGCAGTAAAAATAGAAAGAAAAAGCGATAAAATAACGAAAAGTAATTTGAATGTTTAAACTGAATTCCTGTTGAATATATATAATTTAAGGTATCCAACTACTTGCGACAACTTTTTTTTTAGATGAGATATGGGGATTTTTTGTGATTTTTAGATTTATTTAGTACATTTTAAGAAAAATATGCTAAAATTAAGAAGAAAAAAAGAAATTATTATTACCAAAATGGGAAGAAATAGATAAAAATTTACAAAAAATTACATAAACGAGGCCTATTCTATATAAAAAGTTTATGAACAAATTTTCAATTTTGATGTATTGCTTTGCTATTCATTTTTAAAATGATCTTCAGGATGAGATATTTTAATTATTATAAAAACTGGAGGACTTTATCTCAGTTATTATATGAAATGGCTTAAGAAACAGTGATTATACACACATAAGGGACTGTATTTTTTGTAATAAAACAGTGATTGATAAATCTGAAGGTTAAAACACTTCTACTATTATACAGAACATACACAAAAAATTTCAGTGAATTATTTTCAAAACTTTTTGAGCAATCTCTGTCTCCGTTTGAACATTTTCAAAAAAAAAAAAAAAAAACAACATTTTGAGTAAAACACATTTTAAAGTATGACATCTTGCTTAAAGTAGTGTGTGGCATCTGCTTTTACTAAAACACTTTCAGATTTTGTTTAAGTAAAGTCAAAATAATAAACTTGGTATTTTTATTAAACTAATAAAATGGTCTATAAAATAAAACCATAAAAAATTTGTCAATTATTGGCAAAATTCACAATTTTAAAGTAGTCGGATACCTTAAAAAGAAATATAAGCAAATTTAGATGAATTGTTGCTCAATTCTGCAAATGTAAAAATAAAGTAAAAATATTTTTCTTAAGTAAATATTTGATCTATATAATTTCCACATAAACTTTTTTAAAAACTGATAAATGATATGAGTTACCCTATAGATTTAAACATATAATACAGTATTATAAGTTGGGTTGAAGGCTAAGGAGGCTAAAAGAGTGTCATCCGAAATCAGACAAACCTGAAAAATAAACACCGTTTCTATACTAGCAGGTATAAGTACTAGTATTATACTTATAAAAAATTGTGCTTTATTTTATTTTGGAAAACAATGTTACATGCAGCATAATTAAGCTAATGATTTTTTGTCTTCATATTTTCTTATCCAGAAAGTATAATGTTACGAATTTTGTGTTATGAATGCTTAAAACAATATAAACAATTTATATCTGGATGTACATAATACGTCAATACTACTTTCTGTAGTATTTATTTTATGCTAAAATTGTGATATTCACAAGAAACGCCGTTTCTTATAATATAATGGTGATTCAATAGAAACTTGGCGAAATGTTGGTGATAGAGCCAAGTTGACATCATTTTAGGCAACCATGTTGGTGAGATGACGACCAAATAGATGCTTCTGGAAATTACTGGAGAAATCTATTCATATCACAATGTGTGACATAAGCGGATCTTTCAAGAAAGATCCTTTCAAACTATAAATAGGAGCCACTCGCTGAAGTTGAGTCAGTATTGCGTTAACCATTGAAGAGTCGACTAGCGATTAGTTGATACAATCGAGCGAGTGCTTGCGAATAATCTTAATCATTACGTACTTGTATTTTTAAACATTGATAATTGTGTCTGATCGCTGCAGAAGGTGTGAAGGCCTTCTGTGATTTATTAAGCAAAATTTATTATTGTATCCTGTTTTAGAAGGATTCGCTCCTGAAGAACTGTCTTGCTCTTTGAGACTAATAGCATAAAATCCTCGAACCAACCGAACCCAACAATAAATATACATTTTTTAATATATACTCTGTCTGAGAAACAAAAATGATGTGAATATGAAAAATGAATGAAATGACTTGACAATTGACTCTAAAAGTTCTTGACATGAATGTCGCAGTATTAAATGAATTAGAGAT
>BMAU01015501.1:0-71758 GCA_019973935.1 Trichonephila clavipes
ATAAGATAAAGACATATTTTTCTTTTCCACAGACATTCAAAAATATAGTGCTAAAACAACATAACATAAGATCAAGTGAAATTCTCACTAAATGTGCATCAATAGTAAACAACGTTAGACAAAGTGATGTTAAATGTTGAAAAGCAACAAGTGCACTTCAAAATGGTATTGAATGTTGGAATACAAATGAGTACATAAATTAAGCATAGAAAGAATAGATATAGAGAAAATAACATGATTTTAGGAATAATGGTGAAAGTAAATGCATACAAAGAATAGATATAAAATAAGTAACAGCAAAATGAGTTTAGGAGCTCCCAAAAACAGAAAAATAGTACATGGAACTATAACACAGAAATTTATCGTACATACACACAACATCAACATTTATATCAAAATATCTCCAGAAATATAAATGCAAAGAAAAATAACGTGTATTTCAGAGATATCAAGTACAGGCAAAATCTCAATCAATGTAATGTAATGTTTCACACAGTCCTTGTCTTGTGAAAATCATGGCTCAATCGTTCAATCGTCCAATTATTGTTTATTTCACAATTCTTTCGTTTATTATTGTTAGAATCTCTACCCAGACTCAACTCATTTCAAAAACATACAATCATAATAAAAATCTTCATAACAGATCACTGATAAGCATTATGATTCTCTTAACTTTCAGAATATGCTTATATCACTAAATACAATCACAATGAAATTATTATAACACAATGTGTCGTAAATCATTGACCTCATCACAACGCTTTCATACAGCTCACATAAACTCATCAGTTCCTACATTTTTTTAAAAATAAGCCTTCAATGTAATGTGTTCATTACGAATAAAGATACAATACACAAATTCAATTACATTAAATTTTGATTTGCTCATGTGCAACAAGTTCTTGTAAATTCAAATTTTAAAACACAATCTTTATATTCGCTTATTTTTTTAAAAAATAACAATGCACTTCTTTTCAAAACTACATATGGGATCTTCCCCCCCAATGTTTGAGGAAAACAAACTTTATATCAAATATACAGAACTGAAGCTAGCACAATTGGAAATTGGATTTTGAATGGAAAAATGTTTGAATCTTGTAGAGAATGAATAATATCTGTTAATTTTCCCGTATATTGATTTGGTTTATCTATTTCACAAGCAACATTTAGAGAGTTTTCTGACAACTTTAAAAGGACCATTATGAGGAGATTGAAGTTTCATCTGAATTAGGGTATGTGGAGGTGCCTGGATATAGGACCAAAGCTCTTAACTTTAAATCTTGCACATAACACACAATGTATCACACAACACCTTGTATTATTTATTTTATGATGCTTAATTGTTCTTGCTTACTGCAATCTGTCTCAGCTTGCCGTACAGTGTGGATAGCTTAATTTTACTTGATTAGGTAATGGTGAATCATATGGCAAAGTTCCTTAACATTAAATATGCAGGTGGAAAGCCAGCAACATCATGTGGCGAGTTATTGTATCCATACGTAACTTGTTCTAACAATCCTTTGTCCAAGGAGTTTTAAGTAGTCAAATTAATCCTTTACATCTTAATTTTGCTACTAATGTCTGATTAACTCTTTCATTCTTTCCATTGTGCATTTGTGGTCTATTTGCTGAAGTTAGTAATTGTCTAATATTATGATGTGTGTTTTAAGAATTTCTTAAATTTAGATGAAGTGAATGCAGCATTTCTATCACTTCTTAAAGCCGTTTCGAAGCGCATCGAATTTGAAAAATTTGTTTTAAGCAATTTCCTGTATAGGTTTCCAGAAGTGATCACCCTTTGGATTGGAAAATGTACTCAGTGCTGGATATCAATGGTAGCAAATGGTCCATGGACTATATGCAGTGGTGGTTTTTTTGTAGAATTATGATAAAGCTTTCAAATCCTCCCTAGAGTGTCACCAGTGGAAAAAGCTTTTCACTTCTTCGGTTCCGAGGTTCTGCTACAGGAACTTCTTCCAATAATCCGTTACTTTTTTGTGTAGATCTTTTATATCATTTGACATGGTTCGGCGTCATTTAACAAAATTTTAAATGTCTAATATAACAAGTCTTCTTCCAGTAGTGAACATTGGGGAAATTAATTTTAAACATCTTTTACACCTGTGAGTGACCAAATTGTTTCATGCGCAGTTGTAATTAATTTTTCTCTCAAAGATAACAGTACTACAATGGGCCTGAATTAAATTCTTTCTTCTGAACCGTTAATACATCATTAATTTTTTATATATTTTGGATCATTAATGTTCTCTGAATTTTGGCATTTAATAATTTCATCAGTATTTAAAAAATGACAAATGGGTGATATATAATGGCATACAGGGTTCCTGGACAAAATTACATGTCTGCTTCAACATTTAACCCTGCCTTTTATATACAAAACTAATATCGAATATTCATACTGAGAAAGTTTTAAACTCCACTCGAGAATAAACGTCCAGCTATCAGGTCGTTATTACACTTATATGTAGCCGTGAATTTGGATCCATGTAGGTAACAGTGGAACTTATCTACTAAGGCATCTATAATTGCTAAACACCTCTTTCTGAAATTGTATAATTTTTTTCTATGTTTCGCTAATTGTCTCTGAGTGATAAGCTATGGGGTAAAGTAGTTCCATCTGGGTGTTGTTGTTCCAAGACTACGCCTATTGAATCGGGTGCCTGCACCTTCACAAAAACACATGACATGGATATTGTGGGCTGTATAATTTAAGTATAGGTTTTGAGATTAAACAATTCTTTAATCCCCTGATAAGCTTCTTGACATTCATGTGACTCAATTCCAAATTGCATCTTTTTAAGTAATTTATTTAATGGTACTCTAAGTTTTGCATTTGAAAATCTTAATAAATTTGTTATACATTGATGGAACCAAGAAATCTTTGGAGTTCTTTTACATCTTTAGGTGGTGCTAATTTTCTTTCTTATTGTTTCAATATTTGGATTAAGGGGAATAATGACCTTGTGTTAGTTCATATCCTAAAAAAAATTTTATTTTTCCCTGTGCAAACTGACATTTTGATTTTTTAAGTTTAATGTTTTCTTTTTTACAAATTTGAAAGTCATTGTATCTAAATGAGTGAGCGTGCTCTCTCCCAAGATTGTGAGTAGAAAATTATTATATCATCAAAATATGTTTAAAGCAAAAGTTAACTGATATGTCTCTCTCTTGTAAAATTTGTCTTACAGCCTCCTCTTGGAAAACAGCTGTGGGGAATTTTTCCAGCCAAATGGAAGCTCTCTAACCACTCATAGAGTCCAAAATTAGTCAGTGAAAGCCAGTTTCTCTGCGTCTTTTTCATGAATTTTGTAATGTGCCAATAACCACTTGTTAAATCGAGCGTAGAGAAAAATTTAGCATGAGTTAAATTATCACCTAGCAAAGTCTATCAGAGGTACAGGGGTGGAATCTTTTCGTGTGATTTCATTTAGTTTTCTACAATCGATACATAATCTTGATCTTTCCTCTTCATCCTTTGTGTGGTATGCCAGTTACAGGGCAGCATATGGGCTATGGGAGGGTCTAATAAAACCTGCTTTTAACAATTCTTCTATCTGTGTTTGTATTTCTTTTAGATTCTTGTTGACTGTTTCTATAAGGGCGCAAAAACTTATAGGAAGGTCAGAGATTAAATGAATTCTTTGTGGCTCTAAATTGATACAACCTACATCATACTTATTTTGTGAAAAATATGGTTTGAAATTTGTCAAGAAGTTGGGTTAAATCTTCCCATTGCTCACTAGTTTGTTTTGATACTGTGTCCTCAACAACCATGGCTAACAATCTTTCAGATCAGCTTCAGGGCTGTCTGGTATTTGATCTAAACCTTTATTATTCTTAACGTTAATATTATCTTCATTATTTGCACTATAGTAGTTCATATTTTGATCATTATTAAGAGTTTTACAATATGTCCCATGATATGTTCTCAACTCACCAACGCACTTATTTACAAATTTAATATTACTTAAATTTTACCACATTGAAAAATACACATGTTACGAATACTAATGTCAAGCTTAAATAAATGTAAATATTCAAGTCCTAAAATAATATAAGGCAATTTAGTATCAATTACAAAAACAAATCTATTTGCTTAGATATACATCCAATATTCATATAAACTTTTAATTATACCTTTGGGATGAATAGTCCCACAAGTTTGATTTATTTTTACATTACTATTTTTTAAAAATTTTAATGTTTTTTAATTGTTTAGATAAATTTATTGAATGAATGACACATTGCTTCCTGTGTCAATTAGAGTATAAAAGTGCTTGAACATACCATTGATTCAATAATTAGTTGTCATCCTTGCCTCTGGTTATTTTCATTTCTGGGCGAGTGAAAATTAAGTCGATTCTGTTGTACAAAAACTGCCTAGGTTGACTGTTGAACTGTTGTCTTCCACTGAATCTCACCATGTGAGATTGATGTGATGTCCATGATTTCCCTTGATTGGAATCGGTTCCGTGGATCAGTTTCTCTGTGTACACTACCGTCGGCTTGGTTATACCATCGGGTATAACTTTCCAGTCTCCACCGGTTTTCGGTCTGCGCTGTCCGGTGTTACTGCGATTAATTGTCGCATGGTTGAGATCCATTCGCAGGGTTCGAAATCTTCTTGATAACTAGGAACTTTGATATTGAATGGGACTGATAATGTCATATGTTCCACACAATGGAACTGTCATCATAATTTAGTTTCTTCCCCAACGAAAGTTTTTCCGTAAAAAGGAAATTAATTCTTTAGTGTCGTTTAATTTTAAGTTGTGAAATTTTCGAATATCCTTTGTTTCGTCGCATCGAACACCGTCATTAATAACTTTGCTTTCTTGGTAAGACTTTTCAAATAGTTGGTTTTCGTACCAAAATTTTAAATAGACTCCCGTGAGATATCTAGAATATTTTGCTTCTTCCATTGTTCGTCTTTTTGATATTCCAAACATTGTTGATCAAAAAACAGTCAAGAAAACTTTTAAAACTGCTAAACTTATTAGTGTCAAATTCAGGAAAAAAGAATTGTTTCAAAGTGTTGACTGCGACTCCTGCCGGAAAGAGTCGTCCTCCATGGTAGTATCGTTTCCAATGCAGTCGCTCGTTCGAAAGAAAAACAATCCTTTTGAAGTTCATTCCATTGGTTTTCGTGGCGTATTTTGCAAGTTCTTTAAGTAATCCTGCCGGCTCTTTGTCAGGCCCCCAGGCCTGCTGGTAAAATGAGGAGGGCATCATCTTCAAAATACTTCTTTATTTTCTTCCATCACATAAAATCTAACATGGCGGCCCTTTGCCGCGCAACCAGGTGGTACAAAAGACAACATTTCAGCGAGGAGACACCAGTCAAGCCTTTTCTAGTATGCGTTCGCCTTCGTCAGCGCTCGTTGCACCTTTAAATAGGCTTATTTACCCACAAATCCTTACGCGATGGTAAAGAGTTCGCTCTATTTTCATTTATTACTTCCTTAATTTTGAATCTAAACTTTTCAAACCCAGATATATATATATATACATATATATATATATATATATATATGTAATTAAAGCTATATATATGTAATTAAAGCTAGAGTGAATGAGAGTAAAATTAACGTCGCACTTTTACACCACATGAGGGCTACTGACAATGACGTCGCACAATGGGCAGTTTTCCCTACCTAGCCCTCGGAAAGTCCAAAAATGAAATTGCGCGAAATAAAAAAAACAACCCACTATTTATGGTCCTCATAGTTTCCCTAGCCATGTGGTAAACAGTTTTCTTCAGTACGCGAAAGGAAATATTCTACTATCAGGGGTTTATATCGGGTTTCTTTTTGCTACAAGAAACACTTGCGAACGTCATTTTCTAGTAAGAAGTTCAATCGTTTTGTCTGAAAAAGATTTTGCAGATATAAACGGTGTTTTTTTGAATACATGCCATGGGTAAGTAATTTCTTGATTTGACTTTCAAATTAGGTTCAAGTTTGATTAAAAATTGTAAAAATATAACATTTAGTACAGCATGTAATTCTTACTAACATATCGGTTAGTAGGAGGTTATCGTTTTTTTGTGTTTATTGGAGTAGAACTTTTGGGATTGACACGGATTGATCACAGTAACACTTAAGTCACATAGAGTAGATATAGACTTTAATTTAATACCAAATTAAGCTGCTACTTCCTGCTATTCCCAAAATTATGATTTTATTTTCAGCGTTGGCCGATGGTACTACTCGGCGTGCCTTATTCAAAGCATGGAAGGAAGAGCAAGATACTAGCGCAAAACTTATGTTGCTTTGAGTTTAGTTAGGACTACAACGGACTTTGATAAATATGAGGACCAGCATCAATTAAAATTTAGAAAAATTGTTAAAATTTCTGCTCGTTTGTAGGGGAAAAACGAATGAGGTGCCATAGAAGTAAAAAAGTTCTTCTCCAAGTCAAATGATACGTGGTTGTCGGGGGAATAATATTTATATTATGTTTTATTATTTTTAAGAAAAATATATACTAGTGTGGTATTTTATATTTATTTAAGCTTATAATAATTATTTTTTCAAAATTATGAACTAAAATGAAAATGGTTTTTCTCGGTTTGTGTTTTTTCACATTCAAAATACCACTTCTCCTACAATTATTTACCAATCACTAGAATTTTTCCCTCTGTGTTTTATATGTAATGCATGTAACAAAATTAGGGATCAATTGTACTGTAAATTGAATACTTTTTTTAAAAAAAATTAAATGTGGGAAATATTAGGCTTTTGGTTGAATTTTAGCACACACACACGTATGTTGATATATATATATATATATATATATATATATATATATATATATATATATATATATATATATATATATATCAACATTTTATTATTTTTTTCTCCAAAACTAATTAAGGTATTGTAAAATCGATCCCTAAAGGTGTTTAAAACATACTCAGGAATATTACAAAAATTTCATGTCAAAAATTAATCAACACAAAAAGAGTAGAATTTTAAAAGTATCCAAATTTCTTAAAATAAATTAAATTTGTAAAATTGTGTGAATAATATGTGGAAATTTTTTATCTCGTATCATTTTCTTAAGTAAACATTATAGGAAATGCTAAAATGTTATTTTTAAATACATACATAAGAAAAAAATGCTCAAAGGGTGCCGAGTCCTTTTAATCACTACCTATTATCCTTTATTGTATATGTACAATGTTATGTTTGATTGTATTTGTTTAATCTTTAACAATTATTAAATTAAATTTTTTTAACTTGCCCCACTGTTTTTTGTACATATTCTCCCACGTGTAAATTACTGCTTCCGTTAATATCTTTAGATCCTTGTTCAAAAACTAGTTCCCCTTAGCAATAATTTATTCTTGATCAAATTCAAACTGGACATAAATTAGTTAAGACCCTATTAACCTTATTTGTTAGTAAAAGACAGAAAAGAATACCCAATTTACATTAATTACTATGAATTTAGATTATTATGAAGACTTTAAAGCCATAAAATAATTTCCATGCGCCAGATTGGGAAAACTGCCCACTGTGCGTCGTAATTTTGAATCTCGGTCAAACGACGAAGAGGACATTTGAGATGGCACCTCCCCTCCAAACCACCACACTACGCTACGGGAGGACTCTTGGCTTGTCAGATGTAACGTGAATTAGCCATCTCTCTCTCAAACCACGGTAGGATTTCCGAGGCACCAGGACTGGGAACTCAAACAAACTGGTCACGAGTTCGAGGTCATAGTCACTAGAGTACCGTTGCCACTTATTAAAGTCAGAAAAATTATATTTGCGAATAAAAGAGAAAATAAAAAATATTTTCAAATAGAGTTTCTCTTTTTCATTTACGAAAAGAAATAGTACATGTTTTCAATCTATTTCCCTGACATTACAAAAACATTAATTTCTTCATATTTAATTGACGAATATAGAATTAATTTGTGTTTCATTTTCCAAACGAAAACGAAATGACATGATTATTTCAAGGAACACAAGAAACAGAAAAAATTGAATTGCTCCTTTGTACCCTATAAAATGGTCCTACGAAACTGAGTATGTTTACCTATTTTCTCAGACGCTGTGCAAGTATGGCCTACTTTCTCCGAAAATTATTTCGCTATCGTAAACATTTTTATTGCTGCGGAGCCACAAATGATGCTTTAGTGTTTTATTGAGTTTCCCGAAGGGCATGTTAAGAGGCCATTACTGTTCCAGTAGCTTTTAGGCTGACAATCTAACATAGGCATGTGGAGCGTACCATGAGTATTAATGGGTAATGTTCGATGTACTTTCTATGTATGGTTCAGTAAAAATAAAATTCGATGCAAAGGTACAAGCAATTACAGCATATAAAATTTATAAAAGCAATTTACAAACATATACAAATGCATTTACACAAACAATTACAATCATATACAAATACACAATTACAAAAAATTACAAACATATACTAATAAAAATATGTACAATTATATACAAATACAATTACAAAAAATTACATATACAAATACAATTATAAAAAATTACATATACAAATACAATTATAAAAAATTACATATACAATTACAAACAATTACATATACGATTACAAACAATTGCATATACTATTACAAACAATTAAATATACAATTACATATACAAATATAATTAAAGGCAATTACATATACAATTACGAACAATTGCATATACAAATACAATTACATACAATTACATATACAATTACAAACAATTAGATATATGATTACAACAATTACATATACAAATATATACAAATACAAACAATTACATATACAAATGCAATTACAAACAATTACACGTACAAATGCAATTGCAAACAATTACGTATACAAATACAAACAATTACATATACAATTTATACAAACAATTTCATTTCTTATTTCATTTGTTCGTCAGTACACATTTTATTTTTGGAACATACCCAGTATATTAATGATTACAAAGTTGATTAAAACGATTAAAAAAAATTTTTTTTGGGGGGGGGCTGACAGAGAATGTTTAAAAGCAATTAAAAATTAACATTTTATATAATGTTTTTTATTTTAGTAAACTTGTGTATAGAATTTATGATATATTTTTCATAAAATTATTCTTCATTCGGAGGAATTGTAGAATAGATCGATCAATGAGAAAATGAAACTGTAGCTGATTTTGATGCAGAAGATTTTGCATTTTTCAAAACCCTGTAACATGTTAAAAAATAATTAAAAATCTTGAAAGATTCAGAAAATATGTCCTTTTATAAGGAATTTAAATAATCACCCCAAAATAAAAATGACACGAAAATGTCGAAATATTTTTGTATTTTCTAGTTATTAAAACAATAATCAGAATTTATGCATAAATTAACTATGCTTATCTCATCTCATTCAAAAGATCGGAGATTAATCAAATACCATTGTTTAGTTATAATATTCATATGACAACTATTAATAGTTACATAACAATGTAATTTTACTTATGACTCGTTTCCTTTAAGTTACACGTGACTTATTCTTTATCATCCCTGGTTAATTAATAATATCAAATAGAAATTTTCGTAATCTTCAAACTTCATTTATTATCTTAATTGTAAAATTCAGTTTTATTGTTCTTTAATATATATTTTGGGCAGAAAATTCAATAGCGTCCATGTCGTGTGATTATACGACATGTAAAAGATCCTTTGAGTGCCTGTTTGACTTGGATGCTCTCGGCAAAATTAAATTCCTAGAACAAGTTCGCATCGTCAGAGCTCAGGTATCATCCTCTGGGGAGGAAACTGGGCGTCAAAATTACTTGCGGCAATTGGTATCGCCTTCATGGTGCCACACTAAAAAGTGATACCAGCTCCTGTGGAATGCACTAGATATGCAATATGAAACACCTAGATAAAATCTAGATATAAAATATGCTAGATATAAAATACCAATCCACAGAGCCATTGGAAAAAAATATTTTTGGATTTATTTTTCAATTATATTAGATTATTTTAATTATATTATTAATTTTCAATTATAATAGGTCTGACTTAAGCAAATTAGATGCTTAAATATTTTTCGAACCCTTGATCTGCTTTTATGTAATAATTTATTAATTATACTTCATTTTTAGGTTTAAAGTTGTCTTGGAAAGAAAATTTCATAAAAATAAATTTCTTATTTTCTCGTAAAATTTATTTTTTGATTGTTTACTTAGCTAATTCTTTAAATGTGGGAGACTCAGAAATTTAAAGTATTATTTTCGCAAAAAATTCAGTAAAAATTTAACTAGAGATGGAAAAATATGCTTAATTCTTTTATGCTGATCATTTATAATTCAAACATTTTTGATGGAATAACCTGGATAAATTTTTACAAAATATATATATGAGGTAGTTAAAAAAATTTGTTACTGAAACGTCTTTAGTTTTCATTTAAACTAAAATTACAATATAGTTCAAATGGAAATATGAAGTAATATATTTTTCTATTGTATGTATATACAGATGAACCCCTGTTTTTGTGTGGTAGATAGGGACCGCATAAAAATAAACGCACAAAAAACATTCAAAAATTTCATAAATTCTGCATATACAGGAAATATATTCGTGGAAACACTACAGAATTTTTTTATGCGGTGGATAGGGACCGCATAAAAAAAGTCGATCTTATAAAATATGTCAATTATTTACGAAATTTATGTAGGAGTACTTCCGTAAAAAAATAAATAATTAAGTATCACACATGGAAACATTTTTAAAGCATACAGTTTTCCATTGTATACTCGGATAAGTTTTCAAAATGCACATACATAATTTCATTGCTACTCATATTAATCCAAAGTCCTGTGATGAATAAGTTCAAAATCGCTTTCATCACTTCAAGATACAATTTCAATTGATTTATTTTTTGGCAACGTAAAGTATGAGATAAGTTTTTATGACGAAAGTCGGGTGGTCAGTTGCTTGTAAATTTCACGATAACCAGATATACATTATTGAAGCCCTTTTTGTAGTTAAATACTCTTTTCTTAATTGGTATCTATTTTAGAAAAATGCTTTTTCATTTTATTGGAAAGTTGGATCCCTGCATATTTTTATCCACTCTCAAAGAATCCGGTTCTTCTTGCCTGTCTTCATAATCTATCAAATTATTGATAATATCACTGTCAATGAAAGTTTCATCTTCAATTAAGCGCAGGCTGCTGGAGCGTTGAGAGAAAGCAACTGAAGGCGCATTGTCGGGAGACTGTTTATAACAAATGAACAGAGTGTCTTAAAGTGTCTACATTTCAGTGGCGTAACGTACACCCCCGCATCACGGGGGTGGGGGCAGGACTCTAGGGGCCCAAGGCCTGACTTACGCTAAGTACGTATTTACCCAATTTATAAAATATTAAAGGTGAAACCTGAGTTTCAGGGGGGAAGGGGTCCTAACATTCTCCGTTACGCCACTGTTAAATAGATACAAAACATTACAATGGCGACAAAGCCATTGAAATTCCTACACCGGATAAAAAGAAAGATCGCACATAGAAAATCGCATAAAAAAAGACCGCACAAAAACAGGTTCTACTGTACTGTAAGAAACTGGAAGGTAAGAGTTCTATGAGTTTATTCTTCAGCTCTTTGAAAATTTGCACACACACACAAATTCATTTTTCTTAAACTGTAGATGCATTATTTGAAAAATCCCGCAGAAAGATTAGATTTGTATACAAGAAAGGAGAATGCGATTTCCCGGTACTCATAAACTGCGTAAGATGAGATTAAAAAATATTATGTGAGTGCTTATACATGACCACACGATAGAAGTGAAAACTTCTGATTTATTCCGGGCAAGAGAATCCAGACGTTCGTACGTACTACGTTTTCGGTACTCACATATTATCGCAACCTGTTGGCGATATTATATGAAACGAAGCACCTGGTTGCTAATTCAGCGCATACGAATTGGGATTGCCAATTTGGAGAGTTATTAATAGAGTTGGCGATTGTTATGATAATACGTAAATACCGTGCTTTCTTATACGACATTTTTCATGGCATCGTTATGTAGCTCCCTTTTTCGTGAGAATTCTTCGATGGATTTGTTTAAAATGTCAATCAGTCTACTCATTTAAAAATATTTATATGTAAATTCCTTATGTAGATTATACTTATATAATTATATGGTACTTATCGCAACAATGACAAAGTTCAAGATAATGCGCCAAGTTGTCAATTCTAGCTTCCCATGCGTCATACATGCTGAATTAGTACCATGTGCTTCCTTTCGTATAATGTCGCCAATACCACTGTGATAATATTTAAATACCGTTTATTTCATTTGTATAACGCTGTATACTATGAAAGGCTAGCAAAACTCATGCCCTGAAAGCCGTTTACTTTTCTTAAAATTCTCTAAGCAGACGAAAGGAGAGGGATAGCACTTTTTTCCAATTAATGATTTTATTTTCTCTCTTGTAATCCTTTAGCTGTTATCGCTAATATAAATCAAAATATTGACAACTTTCTAGCCAAATAACTTCCTTAAAATTTGGGATATAATTTTTTTGGGAGAACATTTTGTACAAAAATACTCTTTCTACTGTATCAAAAAATAGATCCCATGTTCCGTTTCTTCTTATCTGTGATCTACTTATAAGATTAATCTTTATTTTTTTCCTATTATTTTCTTTGCTCTTTCCTTCTCTTGTTCACTTGCTGGAGCTCGTAAAATCGAGTTGCATGACAGTAATTTTTAAATAAAGCAAATAAAATTTCGCAGAAAAAAGTATGCATGAATTTTTTACTTAAAAACGCACTTAAAAAGTTTTCATTTTAAAACTAAGATCTCGTCGCCGACCCAAGCCCGATTGCCCAATGGAGCTAATAAAAAACGAGTAAACTTAACGCACCCGAACCTGACGCTTCACTTCAATTCACTCTTCAGCAAAACGCGCCTAAACAAGTTATCACTTCAAAAATTTAATTCGTAAAACCATGTAAAATGTTATGAAAATTCATCTGCTTAAGTTTTTAGATATGTGTATTCATATTTATGTATTAAATTTACACACATTTAATATTTGTATTTTTAACATTCATACTTTGAACATTTATACGTTTAACATAACTCACAAAACTATTCGATCTTTTTATTTCCAAGGAAATGGTGTTTCTTTTTCGAAAAATTGTAATTTTAAACGTTTTTATAAGAAATTTGGGTTAAGAGATTTATAATAAAAATATTTCAAATTTTAATCCCCCTCCCATTTTTTTTTAAATTTCCGAGCTCTGTATCTTTGCATACTATTAATACATTTTATTCCATTAATGTTATGATATTATGTAATTTTAAAATGAATTGGTCAGACAATTAAAAACATTCTTATACATAGCAAAATTATTTTGAAATACTTGCATAATTATGTATAAATATGTTTTTAGTTGCATATATATACATATGCTGTATGATCAAATGTATGTTACGTACTAGTTCCTTACATAAGACAAAAATAAAATAAGAATGTTGTTGTGTCCCCCTCCCATGTTTTAACAGGAGCTGCACTCTGTGATGAAGTCTATCCACTATTTTTTCAAAGGCTGGATCAGGAATTATTCCTTATTAATGGAGGAGACCACTAATCAGCTCTATCCAGTGGCATAACGTACAACCTAGCACCGCAGGGGGGGCAGGACTCTAGGGGCCCAAAGACGGAACGATGCCAAGTTACGTAAGATCCGGCTTGGGGCCCAAAACCTACAGAGGGGGCCCCTAATATTCTCCGTTACGCCACTAGCTCTATCACCGATCTAGGGTGTTGTATTCTAGCTCGAAGTCGACGTTCTAATTCAGCCCATAGATGTCCCCCCCCCAAAAAAAAATAACTCGCCTTTTTCTCCTAATGGATCTTTCTAAGTGTTAAATTAAGATCGCTCGAACACGTCTTGATTATTTTATTCTTGTCTAGTAGCTTTTATTCTATCCTCAGCAAGACGTATAAATATGTCTAAATCTACAGTTTCTATAGGTATTTGAATATTTTTGAATAAAAAATAAATACTTTAATGAATAATGTAACGCAGATATGATATAAACTATAATACAAAATAAATATCAAAGATACATTTCAAAATAACTTCGACATATTATAGCTAAATTTAATTTTTAAAATATTCCATTCATCCATTCTATTCAAATATTCCGTTTTTCATTCATCCCGTTTCATTTTGATAAGTTAAGGTATCCGACTACGTTCGGAACCAAGATTTTAAAAAAGCACTTAAATGGATAATTTTCATGATATTTAGTGTCACTCAGATTAGAATACAGGCATAAAATTGTTTTAAGGACATTTTGACAAAACAATTTATTTAAATATAATATTTGGGCAAAAAATTAACTTAGAATAATCTTTTTTCCAAATGTTCTCCTTTTGTGAAAAAAGGTTCTATGATAATAATATTTTGCCTGTATATAGCTCAGACCTCTCTACAGAAGCTCAACTAGAATTTTTGAAAAAAATTCACATTATTTTCAGAGTTACCCCTCCCCCCCATTGAAATAATTAATGGCGTTTTTTTCTTAAAATTGCTCCCCTCTGTTGTCGTAATATATGAATATAAACCCACTTCTAAATTATATATTTCAAAAATTCTATTTGAGCCTCTGTAGAGAAGTCTGAGCTATATACAGGCAAAATATTATTATCATAGAATCATTTTTCACAAAAGGAGAACATTTGGAAAAAAGATTATTTTAAGTTAATTTTTTTTTGCCAAAAAAAAGTATTCAGTTGAACTGAGATTTTATATACACGATTGTTTTGGATGACAATACGATACTTTAAGGATAATTAATAAAAATTAATTACGACTTAATTTTGTGATTCTGTCATATGTATATACATATTTATATTAATTGTAACTATTTAATACAAAGTAGTTAAAATAAAATTTTTCTTTATTGATCTACTTAATTTTTTTATATTACTTGTTTTTTACTACACACACTTATTACAGGCTGAGATTAATCATCGAACTCGCAAACTTTTGTTTCGTGAACAGTGAAGGTATCCGAACGCGTTGCAATGACCAAATTCAGTCAAAACACAATATATTTTTATTTTATTGAATAGACCTATCTTTGGCTTTACAAAACATACTTTGTTTTGCTTCTACGCTACCTAGACGGCAAGTTACAATCAACTTTAGTGGCCGTGGTAGCCGAGTGGTATAGATATCGGATCGAGTTCGAGCCCAGTACCACTAAAGACCCGCCGTGTAGGGCAGCGATGCACGTTAAATCTGTCGAGAGCTGAAACGTCCTCCCGTTGGTGTGGTGTGGTAGTTAGGACAGGGGGGCCTGTGTTAGGCCCTGTGCCCCACCCCAGCTCAGGTGTCGGCCACGTCACTTGACTATGGTTGAAAATTACGTGGTCCGTTGCAAAAAAGCCCTCATGTAGCTGAACAGTGCGACGTTAATATTCAATCAATCAATTAATACAATCAACTTTATAAAATTAGAAAAACTAGAAGTGGGACTTAAATCTACCAGAAGTGGACCTTTTTAAATTGTTCAAAATCTACCATGGCATGTCTGATAATTTAAAATATTACAAATTTTTATTTCTATAAAACATTTTTCCCCTGGTATTTGTATTATTTTCTAGGAATTTACTAACATATTTCTTATTGTATGAATATTTTTTGAGTTATAGCCTATTATTTAAATGATGTCAAAGAATGTCATATTTTTTGTATTTACTGGATTGCGTCTAAAAATTTTAAATTTAAAAAGCATTAAAATTTTAGTACATTCTCTAGATAAATGCATTTAATTTGTTTTAGTAATACTTTCATTGATATAAGTTTATTACATTTTTTTTCTAATTGCTTAGAAGTCTTCAAAAAATATTGCTAAAATTTCACTTATAATTGTGATTTTTGTAACATTTTATAATTTTTTTAAAAAAAATATTGTACTTATTAGTATTAATTCCTAAAAAAGCATTTATAATGTTTTAGTACGCTATTTTTTAAAACTTTACTCCAAACATGTTCGGGTACCTTAACAAAAAAGGATCAAAGCAGATTTTTTGACAAACAAATTTTGTAGTACAACATTTATTGGAAGCCAGCATTATGAGGAATGCAAACCTTCGACCAAGAAGCTCTACACTAGATAGTATTGTGGCAAAATAAATAAGCAATTTTTTTTTACTTACATTGCATTTTGGCACCCCCCTTCAGAAAATCTAAGCAACTCTGAACCTAAAGAAAATACAATTATTTCTCATTAAGGTATTCAACTACGTTCGGAACCGTGATTATAAAAAAACACATAAATGGATAATTTTCATGATATTTAGTGTCACTTAGATTAAAATATATGCATAAAATTGTTTTAAGGACATTATGACAAAAAAAATTTATTTAAACAGAATATTTTGGCAAAAAATAATTTAGAACAACCTTTTTTCAAAGCATTCTCCTTTTACAAAAAAGGCTTCTATAATAACAATATTTTGCTTATATAAAGTAAATACTTCTCCAGAGAGTCTGAACCAGGAATTTTGAAAAATTCACATTTTCAGAGTCACCGCCAATTGAAATAATTATCGGCGTTTTTTCCTTAAAATTTCTCCCCTCTGTTGTAGTAAAATATGCACATAAATCCACTTCTAAATACTTACTTCAAAAATTCTAGTTGAGCCTCTGTACAGTATGTACTCTGTCTGAGCTATATACAGGCAAAATATTTTTTATAATAGAAGCATTTTTGATAAAAGGAGAATGTTTTGAAAGTTGGTCTTTCTATGTTTATTTTTCACAAAATATTGTACTTAAATAATTTTTATTGTAATAATATTCTTAAAACAGTTTTATATACGTTTTCTTATCTAAGGCACACTAAATATCATAGATATTATCTATTTATACTCTTCTGAAAATCAAGGTTCCGAACGTAGTCGGATACCTTAGTATAGGAAAAGTCAGCAATACAAGATTTACACATTTTATATTGAGTTCTTAATTCTCTATCGTTTCCGATCATTCATATATATCTCAATGTATCAAATAAGTTTTATCGAAAACTGCAGATTATAATATATAATTGAGATTATTTTCAATCGTTAGTTATACCTATTTCTTAAAAATTAATTTTCAGATTTCACGAGTAGTGTAAAATAGACTCTAACCAAATAAATTTTTCTTTCTTAACAAGAGTAAAACTGTATTTTTAAAACCTTGGTTAAAGTTGTCTTCCACGTCATTCCTTCTTTTAAAGGCTTTTAGGTTAAGACAATACGGTATTTAACTTAAATGACAGGTACTTAAAATGCGTGCGTTAATAGATTAAAATGTTCTTTTTAAAATTTTCTTTAAAATTTTTTTAAAGAATTAAAACATTATAAACTGAATAATCTTAACCATTATAAGCTATTTTAATCATATTTGTTGCATGTAATTCGTAAACATAAAGACGGAATGCTTAATTGAAAGTGTCCAAAAAAGTATTCCATGAAAGAAAGTCTTTCTACACATGATCTAGATAATGATCGTCGATGTCTTTGAATCCCTTATAGTTTGAAAATGATTTTGAAAAAGAGTACTTTTTTGTTACTATTTTTAAGTTGAAATTGTTTTAGATTCCCTCCAGGGTCAAAAAAAAAGAAATTATCTCCTCCGAAATTCACTTTGAGAAAGTCATTTTCACTTTGATTCATTCGATGACAGCTTTTTTTATCTACATGACCTCAAGCAATGCTTTTCACAAAAGCATCAGAGATTAAAATGTTAAAATTCTAATCTATAGCATTATATCAAACCTACCATGAATTCACTGCCATTTTTCAAAAATCAGATAACCAAATCCAAAAGAGATAGAATTTGTGAGCTGCTTACAGCTATATATTTTCGATTAAATTTAAAATATTTAATTATTTTTTGGGTTATGTTTTAATATGAAATACGCTTACAAGACATAAATAAATTGGACAACGTTTTGCTATAAGTCTACATTTGCAAATAAGAGATTTTTTTCGACGAAAAATTTCTATTTTAGCTTTTGAAGAGTTTAATTGAAGCTTATACAAGTCTAGTTTTATTTGAATATAAAAAAAATACACTATTTATATATTTGAGTGTAAATACAATTGTGTAAATAAAAAAAAAACAGGAAAGAGATTGATTAAAAAATATTGAAAATCCGTTGTTTGTTTTTCCATAAAACCAACAATTTTTCTGGTTTATATCTCTTTTTTAGTATGCTTTTTAAGAAATCTTTTTATAATGCCTTAAACTGGAATTTTTATTATTCTATGATACATACATTTTATATTGTTTGTATGTATTACATAGGCAGATGCTTGTGAATAATATCCACATGAATAATATAGAACATATTTATAAAGTTTCTACTATTGAAACCTGAGATTAAGATATCTGTAAAAGAAGTTTGGTCCTTTATTATTCAAGTATAGAAAATTGCATAAAAAAATCAAAGACCACTTTTATTTGTTTGGTTTCGCTGCTGCTAAAGTAAAAGCCTAACAACTAGCTTGATGTCAACACAAACGGACCGGTCCCAATCCGGCAAGACACGAAGAACGTTACAAAGAAATTGTTTCCAGATTTACAAATATAAAAAGTAAACACAGTTAATTAACATAAAATACAATATGGTTAATTACAAATGCTTAGAATAAGAATTATGAAATGCATCTTAAAAATTAACAATTATTTTTCGAAATGTAATTTTCTATACTTTTATGAAATTTCTACTTATTTATCAAATCCACTTGGCTCGTGCAGGCATTGGTTGGCAAATAGTTGAACAATCATTGTCCCAATAGATCTCTAATTCGAAATCGTTTTTGATGAAATTTAAATATATGGAAAACTAATCTATACTTTTTTTTATATATATATATATATATATATATATATATGCATTCAACAATCGTTACTGATAATTTATACTTTTAAGCACACGTTTTTCATTTTGCATTTGAAAAATAATGTTACACAGTTGATTGAATATATTAACCTATTGTTTAGTTGAAAATACGGATATCCTGTTTCATTTCTACATACTTACCATTTCTTTTGATTTTTTTTTTGATTTTATAAATTTTTTTACTTATAGTTTTGTCTCTATACATTTAAAAAGAGGTATCGATTACAACTTAATTTAACTTTGATTTTCATTTATTTAAATACATACAGAATGCAAGTATTTAAAAAATAAAATTAGTAAATAAATTTTTTTTAAGCATGGGTTTTCTTTCAAACTTCACACTTTTTTTGATATAATTTTTTATACCTTATATTTTAAGAACGAATGGGAACATTGAGTCAAATTGACTTTATTCTATAAATAGATTTAATAATTTTATTTGCTGGTTTCAATATTCGACTGTTTCACATTGTTAACAATTGAAAATATGAGTAAAATTAAATTTTTTACGTAATTAGCTTTAATCAATATACTTTTATTAAATAAAATTAAATTATCGTATTGTCATTTAAAATAAACGTGTATAGAAAATCTCACTTCAATTGAGATTTTTAAAATATGAGAAAAACCTTTTAAAGTTTTGACCCAAGTCACCAAATTTGGTTGCTGAAATTAATGCCACCGTGGCTGTATCTGTACTTCTTTTAAGTGACAGGTGTAATTAATTAAGCTTGATTAATTATAGTTAAATAATAATATTGTCATCCAAAACAATCGCGTCTAAAAATTTTAACTCAATTGAGGGTTTTAAAACATGGGGGGGAATCTCTTTTAAAGTTTTGAGCCTGACATAGTTTCTATGTAAAAAGAAAAAAAAACCATTAAAAATAATACTTAAAAATTTGCCCTTGTGTAGTTTTAAACTCTGCAATTTAAAAAGCAACAAATTTGTATGTTGTGTATGCTTTGGGTATCCGTCTAACATTTTATTGTAATTATATCAACACATGAATGAATGTGAATATTTACTGATAGTAGGGCAGCGTTTCTCAAACTGTAGGACGCTCCCATAAGGGAGCATGATAATTCTAGGGGGGCGAGTATATAGAAGAGATGTTTATAAAGATTATTTAAAAAAATTATTAACTTACTGAAAGGAATCAAAACAAAATACACACATTCAGGCATAAGAAAAAATAAAATAGACATTTACACTGATATAATATACTTATAAATGTATCAGTACTGCACAATGTAATTGTGATAGTTAATTTATCAATACGAAATTAAGAATAAGTTTGACTCCCATGACAAGTTAAGACTCCCATGGCTTGTCATACCCAAAATTTAATACTTATCTTGGTAATTCTTACGGCTTATAATTAAAGTCTTATTGTAGCTTTCGCGTGAAATACATTATTATTATATTCAATACATTGTTAGTAAATGGAGGGTGGAGGGGGGGCGATGAAAATTATTATTGAAAATTGGGTGGCAAAAGTGGAAAGTTTGAGAAGCACTATAATAAGGAATATACAAGTGAGTGAGTAAGAGGGCTACTGGCGGCGAACTTCGTAGTTTTGAACCATGGTCAAGTGCTGGTCTGAGCTGGCAGACCCCTTTCCTAACTTCCACACCAACGAGAAGACGTTTGAGCCTCGACAGACTTAGCGTACAATGGCCTCCCTTACACGATGGGTGTAAGGAATACAAGATAAGCCAGATTATTTTGGATTATTTTGTCTTTCTGATGTAATAACGTCAAGATTAACAGTAATCTTAATCACTTTGACAATTCATTCTTTAGAAATATTTAAAGACTAAATCATACAAAATGACATTTCATACTAAATGAAAAATAAAAAAAGTAGCAGTTTCAATTTTTGATGTCCTTGTTTTGTCCAATTTCTGCTTTAATCCTCTGTCTTTGTGATCTTCTTTACTTCTGAAGAGTCTTAACCGCAAAGTTCGATAAAACAAGTAGACCAATTTGTAAAATTCGTTGTTTTTTTTTTTTGCAGTTTGGTTTAAATCTTCCTTTCAGCATTCATTTTTCCTTTGAAAAAGATTTCGATTTATTTTACTATATATTTGTAACAAGATTTAGTGAAAGAGTAATAAAAAAATAGCAAATATAAAACTATCCCAAATATGTTGAATCAATGCTTCTCTTATGTCTTTTTAAATTTTATATAATCTTAAAATCCCATTTTTGTAAATACATTTTATCGTACTTCCATGGATTATTTGTCGAAAAAAATGAGTAATACCAATCACATAAAGTCTGATTTTAAGATGCTTTTGTAACGATGAAAAACATTTGCAATAATGCAGTATTATGAACTGTTTCTTTAAAGAGGGTATAGATAAGTTGGTTTCTCGACAGTGGCGCACACAAGGGGGTCCTGGGGGTCCAGACCTCCCCAAAGCCCTTGATATTTTTCCAATTGATTATAATTCTAAGTATATCGTACGTAAAATTTAATCAATTACTTGCTATTAATGATTTATTTTATTAATTAATGCTAATTATTTATTCAAAAACTAGTTTTTTTACTGTGTTTTGTTCCCGAAAATCGACAAAATCAAAAGGAGAATGATACAAGAATGGTGAACTTTCGACCCCGGACCCCTCCCCCCCTCTTTGAAAAACTCCTGTGTGCGCCACTGTTTCTCGATATGAAAAAATTCTGAACAATGGTGGAAAAAATGTTGATAAATAATTTCCGACGCGTTCTTTCATGTAAAAACAAATTTTGTTTTTTTAAAAAAAAGATTTTTATACAATTTTTTCAAAACGGTACTTAGTTTCTGGACACGCCTCGTATAATTTGTGAAGAAAAAGAATAACTCTGAAGGAAATATGAGTATCATTTTAAATGATTATTCTAAAATTCAAAATTTTAAAAATCATTGCAGATGACTGTCGTGCTCCACCCACCCCACTAACGCGATACAGAACGTTGAAGCATATCGTGAGGGAAATCTTTTTCAGAAGCTTGATATTCATAAATTGAAAAAGTCGAGAACTAGAAGTGAATGTCTCAACATCTATTACAGTGTTACAGCTCCATATAAATCTAATTTTCAATTACATTTGCTCAAGACAAAACTCTTAATTATTTAAAGGCAAAAAAGCTCCAATCTTAGGTACTGCAAAGATATGTTGCAATCGGGTGTTAAGGACTGTAATTATTTGCTCTATATCTGCGCTATGAATTGAGGTTTTCTATTCCCCACGGTCATCAGGATATTCGTGTATGGCGTTGTAGCGATGCTTTAAATATAAACCTACAACAAATAATATAAATTGTTTGAAGCGCTCAGTCAGGTTAAACACCTCTGTTACGTTTGGGGGTGTATAATAGCTACAAATTTAAGAAAGTTGTGTATTTTGATAGGAATGGTAAATTTTCCGAAGTATACTTGGAAGTATTTGATTCTCTTAGGATTCTTCATCGGAAGAACTATTTTATGATGACTTTAACCTTCAACATAAGATTCTGTTTCTTTTCTTATGTTAAAGGTCATCACACATTAGTTTACGAATAATAAAATTAAATTGCTTTTCTTTTGGTGTATCAAATTACCAGATTTAAACTCCCTGAAGATAAGATGGAATCTATTGAAAAAACACATTTAGACTCCAAAGAACAAGAATAAATTCCTGGAAAGCGTGAAATCTGTTGGATGGTTTGAAAGATAGTTGCAAAAATTATTGCAAAGCTTGCTGAATGCTGAACGTGACGTTATTAACCTTCTCACTGCGTAATTATTTTATCAAAGGTTAAAAAATTGCGTATGGTCTTATTACGTATTTCAAATCAACAGATTAAATCTACATTTTAGAGTTGAAATATACAAAAAAAGTTGTATAAAAGAGTTTTTATTTTAAAATATAAACTTAAATCATCAAAATATGAACATAAACACGTAAATGTTTAACGTAAACAAGAAAAGCAAGGGTTGCTAAATGGCTTCTAAAGACGTCAAGACCAATCATATGCTTTGACCTCGAAAATTTCTTGAAATGTAGAAAAAATCTTGAGATATAAAATTCGTAAATTTTATGACGAGAAATTCAATCAGTACAATGATTACAGTACAATCTTTGACAATCTTTACAGTACAAATGATCTAATTTTCATAACCGTATTCAATGATTCCTAATTTTTGATGTCTTATACTAAAAGATTGATATTTTTAGAACTGGAAAAATAATATACATTTTACACACTCTTATTTAACTTTAGAATATTTTAAATCCCTCTCCCCGGAGCTCAAAACTTTTTGAAGGATTTTTTTTCTCACGTTTTAAAGCATTCAGTTGAACTGAAATTTTATATACACGATTGTTTTGGATGACAATACGATACTTTAATGATAATTAATAAAAATTAATTACCACTTATTATTGTGATTCTGTCATAAGTATATACATATTTATATTAATTGTAACTATTTAATAAAATGTAGTTAAAATAAAATTTTTCTTTGCTGATCTACGTAGGAAAATTGACTTAATTTTTTTAATTATATTACTTGTTTTTATATAAATAATCTTAATTTTATAACACCCGCCGAGATGGAATTGTACAGAGTGCAGTACGCTGACAATGAAAATTATTTCGCAGATAGAGAAATAAACCGTTCAAGTTTCTAGTTGCTTTCGGAAACAATGAAATAGTCTCGGAAATATTAAAATTAAAGAGAGAATACATGGTGCAAAGGTTGGTACACAAAGAGATGCGAGGTTTTGAACATACAATGTAGATCTATATCGGTATGCATTTAAAGGTTGACACAAATACTTTAGTAAATATTTGATATATAATACTTTATATGTTAAGTATTATAAATAAAGTATTATATTTTTATATGTATAATAATTCTTTATATAAAGTATTATGCATAAAGAATTATTATATGTTATACTCTAGTAAATATTTGAAAGGTTTCATTTTAACAATTCTAATGCTTTTATTACAACCGTAAAAATATTGTTCTCTGAAGTGAAAACCTAGAAATAATTTCTATGTTAATAAATACAAACTTTCACCCTTTTTTTTTAAAAAAATAAACAAGATGTTTTTTTTTAAGTATTGTACTCCTATTAAATGCATGAATACATATACGTTTAAAATTCAAAAAACACACATAAATGAAAAGAAATATCCTCATCGAACAGATACTTTTGAATAAAATAATAAAAATTGATCTTATGATAATAAATACAAACTTTCATCTTTTTTTAAAAAAAAATATTAGAGATGTTTTTTTTTAAGTATTATTCTCCTATTAAATAAATGAATACATATACCTTTAAAATTCAAAACATACACATAAATGAAAAGAAATATCCTCATCGAGCAGATGCTTTTGAATAAAATAATAAGCCACTAAGAGATATTTAAATGTAGTATCTCACCAAAATATACAGTTCTATAAGATAAATCGAACCCACATATTTTGGATTCTTGCCTTTTTGAAAACATTCCAACTCATTTATTGTTTTTCAGTGCTGCAATGGCTTTTCAGTTGAAGAGCAGATACAGCAGGAAATATATCATTACATGCAGTGCTTAACATTAATAGTATTTTGTGTTCTAAACACCAATAACAATAATAGAGCATTTTTTTATTTGCTCAAAGAAAAATCAGTGAGATGGAAACTAGAGCCACAAATTATTTTGCCAGAAAAAGAAAATACAAATAGAACGGTTGTGGCAATCATCGTAGCATTTCAAGTGTTTAGGGGTAATTTACGCACACATTTGCAATATACGTTTTGTTTTGTATAAATTATTCTTGTTTCATGACGTTTTAGAAATTGGTTTACTAATTATTCACTGTGAAGCAAAAAATTGCTATAATTATTTCTCGTTATGCAATACATTTTAAACAGCATAATTTTAAAATCTATAAGAAAATGAATCATTAGGAAATTTGAAGCATTATATCGAAAAGAAAATTATTTTATTAATAATTCGTT
The DNA here is from genome assembly GCA_019973935.1 of Trichonephila clavipes. Classification (NCBI taxonomy): domain Eukaryota; kingdom Metazoa; phylum Arthropoda; class Arachnida; order Araneae; family Nephilidae; genus Trichonephila; species Trichonephila clavipes. Next base: position 24,924 of record BMAU01015501.1, read on the forward strand.
TACTTTTGAATTTTTAAAAAGTAAACTTATTTTTAAATAAAAGAAATCAAAAATTCTACCACGAAAATTCTACATTATGTGGCAGAAGTATTCACAATAAGGGGAAAAAAGATTCCATAGATAAAAAAAAATTATCTTAGTTTAAATTTGAAGAAGAAGAATTTTACGGAAGGTATTTAACTTTTTTATATATAGGGTGCTGTTTTTTCCGGTAATGTTATTTTAAAATATTTTTTGGATTAATATTTATTAATAAAAAAAAGTTCTTTTAACTTATTACCTAAAATTAATTTGATTTTTAAGAATATTTCTTTGCGTAAAGTGTGTTTTCCACCGCCTCTGGAATATATTCAAAGGTAGAAGAGCTTATGTTTGACACGCATTTCTTTTTATATCGCACTACATGATATTTACAAGATATAATTTACAAATGCTAATCTACAAAAGAAACCACTAATTAGATACACTTTGTATGAAACATTTTCAAAATTTATACATATTATTTACCACGAAATTTCAGAAAACAGGGATCAAAACATAGTGAGGCATTTCACTCAGACACATATATTGTACAATTCCTACTATTAGCTCAACTCTTTATATATATATTTATTTATTTTCGTGGAATTTTCAATCGTTAATGAAATACATTTTAAAGCGCTCAATTGAGCTGAAATTTTATATACATGATTATTTTTAATGACAATACAGTAATTTAACTATAATGAATAAAATTTAATTGATTAAAACTATTCAAAGAATTACAAATACAGCCACGTTGGCATCATTTTTGGCGACTTAGCGACCATTTTGGCGACTTGTGTCAAAACATGAAAAGGTTTTTTTCTCACATTTTAAAGCACTCGATTGAGCTGCAATTTTCTATACACTATCGTTTTGAGTAAAAGTACGATAGTTTAACTATAATTAATTAAAACTAATTGACTGAAACTAATTATTTAAAGAATTACAGATACAACAACGTTGGTTTCATTTTTAGCGACATGGGTCAAAACTTCAAAAGATTTTTTTTCTCACGTTTTAAAGCATTCAGTTGAACTGAAATTTTATATACACGATTGTTTCGGATGGCAATACGATACGTTATTGATAATTAATAAAAATTAATTACCACGTAATGTTGCGATTCTGTCATATGTATATACATATTTAAATTAATTGTAACTATTTAATAAAAGTAGCAAAAAAGAATTTCTTTGTTGAATTTTTTTACAATACTTGTTTTCTTCTTATGTGGTTTAGTAGAGTACAAACGGCTACGTACATTCATTTTTTATAAAGCTGGCATATGGTCACCAATCGTACGCTAATATTTTTCTTGGTGCTTAGGAAGTATATAGGTTGTCCTTTACGACATGAAAATTTAAAATTCAGCTGTGCTTGCCGAAGCTGAAAATTTAATCTGTCTTGTGTTCCCGAATCTCTTCTTCTTCAATCATAGGTGGGAAAAATAACTTACCAACAATCATAAAAAATGAATGTTAGGGACACTATACTTCCCAAGTGAGTGAGTGAGTGCATGTATTTTTTTATGGCGCAAGAGCCAATTTGGGCTAAACAGCTTTTTAAGTACTAAAAGTATAAAATTAGTAAAAACTGTTTATGGTTAAAATAGTAAGATCTCATTAAAAATTTTCAAAAGGTAAAGCTAATAAATTTTGGTGGGGTTTTCCCCACCAAGTCAGAAAAATGTTTAGTTCGTAACCAAATTATTTAAAGTAAAATGTTACCACTTGATGTTGCTAACACGGTTGGTTTTTTTATTGGATTATCAAAGTCGTACCTAATAAACGAATGATTTGGTTTATTAACCAACTCTCCTTTATAGGTGAAACCATTCATTTTTAAAACGTATTTGGATTCGGTTTTCAAGTCCATCTTCTACGTCGTAGACAATCATATCTTCCTCATCCGTTGTGTACTCGGTAGGTGCTGATTTTCTAGGTCTATGGGAAGCCATCTTAATTTCTATTTTTGGTTTTATAGTGTTGGATTGGTTTTTAGGGGGACGTTTTTTTCTACGGGGTTTTGAGGTTTGATTTGTATCCTGGGATGTAGCGGGTATGGTATTGGATGTAGTGGTGGTCGTTTCAAGAACAGAACATGCTGTGGATGAGGAAGATGCAGCAGAGATAGATAAACTATTAGAAGTGGCGGGAGCAGTATCTATTACAGAATTAGGAGGTTGAGATTTTGAAGGCGATGCAACTGTAACAGAAGATGTGGATGGTACGAGTTCTGCCTGATTTGATGTAGAGGATTTATTAACTGCAGGGACTGAGGAAGATATAGTTGGCTTCGGATCGGGGATATTAATGGTTGCAACAATTTTAATGGTGGGCAAACTATTTTGGTAATATTTTCATCTGTTTGCGTTGTAGTGGTTGCAGTCGAGGGTTTGGTAACCTGAGCGTAAGTTTGGGACAAATGTGGAGCTATTAATTTTCTTGCTTCTACGTACGGTATATTTCTATTAGTTTTGATAACCTGTATTTCTCAAGGCTTCATAAAGGGTTAAAAACAACATTCCATTTTAATATTTCGGATAAATCTTTAATAATCACAAAGATTTATTATTTCCTTTATAATCTTGTAAAAGAGAGAGATATTCAGTCTCATTAAACTATATATACTTCTTTTTATTTCCAATGATTCCATTTGAGCTATGTAGAGCAACTTGCGACCGTATACTTGTATACAAAAATGCTTGTAATTGATTTTTATCACTTGTTAAGGTCTGCCCAGTTAATTCTTAATAACACTAAAACATAAAGCACTTTAAAATATTTGTTAAAATAGTATATATTTGTTGAAATAAATATATATAACAAAACAATATACCTTCATTTTATAAACAGTTTTGTATTTTCCAAATAAAATATTAATATATAATATAAACTACACATAAAAAATATAAGTTTTTTTTAAAAAAATTAAATAATTTTTGCATAGAGGCTACAGTAATGTTCTGTTATAATTTTTTAGTGGATTTTTAAGCAAAAAAAATCTTAAACTCTTCATAAATACAATGTATAATTTTTGACATTTATGCAGCAAATGAAATTTTTTTTGTTTACTACTACTTTTTAGCTCTATTTATTATGTTATAGAAAACATATGTATTAAAATATTAAATTTAATGTGTATTAACTCAAGAACACTTAAATAACTCATTAAATTGGAATTCCAGAAACTCTTTACGATCATATTTAGAAAGGAACAACTCTTCCACTTTCCCATTTAAAGGTTTTAAATAATTCACTGAAAAGATTGATTTCTGAAAACTTTAATTTGCTCTGAATGCTTGAATCCCCCACAGCCTTCTCGGTTTGGTAATAAGAATTACAAGAATTTAAAGGAAAATTAGGTGCAGTCAGGAAGACTAATTTATTTAAAATTGGATCGTAACTTCAGGAAATTAAGCGAATTAAACAAATGAGCTCAAAACGGGGAATTCGAAGCATTTTAATCAGGTTTACTTCCTGCATCTTATAACGCTCAATTAAAGCATAATCAGGACAATATTTTATAACAAATTTTAAGTTTTATTAGATACAAGCTGTCTTTTGATTAAATATAATTTATGGATAGTAAATCTATATTTAATTATTTAGTTTATTTATTATCTTGATAATATGTACAGCATTGACAGATTGATAAAGAGTTTTGCAAGTTTTACTCTAATTAAAAATCTACTGAAATCTATGAATCATTATTTAATTACTTAGTGAGAATGGCTTATACCCACAAAATATGTTTATCTAATCAGTAGTTGAGTGAACACAATTGTCAATTATGATTATTTTTATGTACAAGCTTTTAAAACCATAATGAAAATTATCAATCCATAAATTCTTACTAATATTATAAACGTGAAAGTTTATGTGAATGTTTGGTACTCTTTCTCGCAAAAACAACTGAATGAATTTTAATGAAGCTTTACAGTAATATAGCTTATACATCAGAATAACACATCTAGATATATATTATAAATGCGAAAGTTTGTGAGGATGTTTGGGCGTCTTTCACGCAAAACCGACTGAATGGATTTTAATGAAACTTTACAGTAATATAGCTAATACATCAGGATAACACATAGGCTATAATTTATAGCATAGGCTATAATTTATAAAGATATTATGAGAAGTAACCAAAAAATATAACGATAATTGTCAAGTAAGCAGGAACAAATTCTGCCATCTGCAAGCAATTCTGGCATGCGCTGCAAAAAACCCCACGTCAGCATATATCTATCTTTTGTTTCTGAAAGGACACTTTTTTGTTTTGGCTACACAAGGCGCTCGCTTCTAATTAATTCCCGTGATCAGCATAATCCCTAATTTTTTTTTATTTCAGAATAAAACTAAGTTTTGAAGGGAGAGGTTGTTATAAATCTCTCTTTATTTGAATGTTTTTTTATGATTTTATTATGTACATTTGGTAGTAAGAAATTTATCTTTTTCAAAATAAATGCTCTTATCGGTTCTGGAACTTAAAGTAAATAAACTCTCTCTTCCCCACTACATCATTTGGACAAATTTTCAGAATTTGTTTGTGGTTAGTAGTTAATTATAACGCTATAATTTTAATTGAATAGGCCAGATATTGCATTTTTTACTGCAGATTTTGTACTGTATTTTTTGGAGTGAGCGAGTGAGTGAATATTAACATCGCACTGTTCAGATACACGAGGGCTTTTGGCAATGGACCACGTAATTTTGAACCATGGTCAAGTGACGTGGACGACACCTGAGCTGGCCCCCCTTCTCCTAACTAACACACCACACCAACTTAGAAGGAATATTCTACCAATACTTCGCAGGAATATTCTTTGAAATCCACTCTTCCAAGATCTATGGCAGCACGGGTTCTATGATGAGTATTTTAGCGGGGAAGGCGAACAGTTTTGCAGCAGCTGTGTAACTTATTGGGAGTGTTTATCAACGTCACATTATAAAGCAATATGAGGTCCATTGATGACGGACCTCGTAATTATGAGCCTCGTCAAGTAATGGGGACGACACCTCTTCTCCGCTCTTCCAGGCCATGCAAACGAGAGGACATTGAACCTCAACAGATTTAGTTTACATCTTATTAATAATTATGCAATTATTTCTTATTGATAATTATGTAATTATTAATAATTATATAATTATTTCTTATTAATAATTATATAATTATTTCTTATTAATAATTATATAATTATTTCTTATTAATAATTATGTAATTATTAATAATTATGTAATTATTTCTTATTAATAATTATGTAATTATTAATAATTTTATAATTATTTCTTATTAATAATTATATAATTATTTCTTATTAATAATTATATAATTATTTCTTATTAATAATTATGTAATTATTAATAATTATGTAATTATTTCTTATTAATAATTATGTAATTATTCCGTATTAATAATTATGTAATTATTTCTTATTAATAATTATATAATTATTTCTTATTAATAATTATGTAATTATTAATAATTATGTAATTATTAATAATTATGTAATTATTAATAATTATGTAATTATTAATAATTATGTAATTATTTCTTATTAATAATTATGTAATTATTTCTTATTAATAATTATGTAATTATTTCTTATTAATAATTATGTAATTATTTCTTATTAATAATTATGTAATTATTTCTTATTAATAATTATGTAATTATTTCTTATTAATAATTATGTAATTATTTCTTATTAATAATTATGTACTTATTTCTTATTAATAATTATGTAATTATTTCTTATTAATAATTATGTAATTATTGGTATTAAGAATTATTCAATTTTAACAGTTCTGAAACATGACTTTGCATGACTTTATTTTAACCCTTAATTAAATTAATAAAAAGGAAATGAATTACACATTAAAAGAATAAAAATAAATAATGTAAAACGTTATTGCTACAAAAAATGGCAGAAAATTTAAAATGATAAATTGTCATACATTTTTGTAAGATCAGAAGTATTACTAAAGTAAGAGAGAAATTTTCAGGTTTTCCCCCTTTATTTTGCTTATTGGCGTATTTTATTAAAAGATATGTGTACAAAATATGTTCCAAGACTTACACAAAATCAAAAATTTTAAATTTTAAATATTTAATAGCTTGCGATAACTGATTGAGGCAAAGCTTTTGCTTTACCTATTGTTGTTTCGTTGGACAAAATTTTCTGTGAAAGAATTTATATGGACTACAATACACTTGTATTCAATTTTCCTGAATTTGAAAAAGTATTTTTCTAAACATAAAATTTAAGTGTTTAAGTGTTAAGCATTTAAGTGTTAGGCATGTAATAAAAATTCTTGCATTGCCTTCAAACCTAACACATTTGGAATGTTACGTAAAATAGGAAAGCATAGTAAGAAAAAGAGATTATTTCTGATGGTGTGTTCGAAATTTAGCGTAATATCTTATGACATTTAAAATATTCACACATTTCTTATCATATATTTCGTGGATTTTTCTCTAATTTTCAAAAATCATCACCTAGTATATTTTTAATTGTTGCTTTTCTAATGTACAGTTAGTTTTCTTTTTTATTGAATCCTTTTTGTACGTCCCTTAACCTTTTAAAATAGCTTTATTTAAAAAATAACGTGTTTGTGATCGTGTATGAATGGTGAATTATATAAAATTTATGATGGAATATAGTAAGCATTGATACTCTTATAACTTTATTTTTGAAGAATTTTTTAAGAAAAAAAATTATGTTGAAATGTATAAGAATTTCTTTTTTAGTTTTGAATGCTTCTAAAAGTTGAGCTCTTTAAATTTGTTCTAAAATAAAATAGAATTTTTTTTCTCATTTGCGTGTAAATTTTAGGTCTTTAATTGTTCTGAGACTAAAAATGTGTATTCTTCATATTTTGAAATTTAATGTGAGTAACATAAACAACTTTTGTTTATTGAATGGTTTCAGAAGTCTATTACTGTTCAACTCAAATCTTGTACTTACATCTTTCAATTTTTACCCCAAGCAAATATCTAGGTCATTGACCTGTATTCCATTACCCACGTGTCTAAAACGAAGACCAATGGGGTAGGAGAGCTGATGCATGTTAAATCTGTCAGTGTTCTAAGTCCTCACGTTAATGCAATGTGGAAGTGCTGTTGCGAACTTTCCCCCACGGAAGATTGAGGATGTACCAAAGGAAGATACATTTTCATGAGCTAAGCACTTTCATTTATGACTATCAAATCACTCTTTAAAATCGATCTAAACTAAGGGAACTGTCAGGCTAATGACTAATTTAAAAATCTGTAGTAATAAATTCAATACTTATCGCGACAAGTAGATCTTCCGCAATACTAAGCGTCCTAAAATTACCCGTCAAATCCTTTCTCTTGAACTCCGTTAGTTTCAACTATTACTTCTCTAACTCCGCAGATTCCGCATGTTAACAATCACCGACCTCTCTCTAACTTCCCTCTTCACTTAACTTTAAATCGTAACCCTTACTAACATAAATCGCGATTCCTTTACAGAAAGTGGTTTTACAATCATTTAGCGTTATAAAGATATTCCCGTTACAGTGGGGAGATTGGAAAACTAGCTCAATTATATATAGTATTTGTCATTTTGTCTACAACCCGAAGGTTGTAGGTGTATATAGTTTGCGTCGAAGAAAAAGCAGACATTGTTATAAAAATAATTAATTTTATTTATGACTTATCAAGACATGATTAATCCTAGTGAAAACCCTCGGGAGAAATCCGTCAATTTCTTAATCTAACTTATAAGATTATACAAAGCACACTTGTCTCTTGATCCACTTATAAATCACTCTTGTCATCTCTTCCATAAACTACTACAGTCCCCTTCAGATCAGCTTCTCTGTAGATTTCACTTCTCCGAATTAAAGTTTTAGCTTGAATGATAAGGTCGAACAACTCATTACTACGATTAATGATTATCTACTCACGATGTAAGCGACTTCCCCCTGAAGTCACTTCCTCATTGTCCTGCCTACTTAAAGATGTGGGAGGGAATAAAGCCTAACCAGAGCTTTACATGATAAATCTAATTTATTATTATTCAATTGTACTAGTCAACCACAAAGTAAACTACAAAAGGGAGCCATAGTAGTGATATAAAGAAAACAACAACCCTAAGTAAATAAGCGCACGCAATCAGATCAATTTAACCTTAATCAATTCTAACCTATCGATTCCTAATCCACTAAATTAGTATAGTACCAAAACTCTGTCTTTATGTCAATTTGCGTAAATCCTAAATCTCAGCTTAGTAACGCTGCATTCAGATGATCCGCTCCTTCTCTGCTACAATTATCAAACTCTAACTTTATAACTCTATCTAATTTGAATATCAGGGTTTCTTCTTAAGAGGGATAGCTGTGAAATAAATGCTAATGCTAGCCGAAAGATTCCCCAAGAAGATTAGTTGGTGAAGAATGTACTTCCGCCAGGAGCCTTCGTATAGTTCGAGAAGACACAGGGGCCTCTAATGAAGGTAATATTTGTGCCTGGAAGGCGGCCGATGAAGCAGTTGGCTGTACACGTGCATTTCTTACGATGTGGCGGTCTTCTCGACGACTGGTCTGCCGAGGGCGTCCTGAGCCTGGTCGTTTAAAGGACATCTCTCGTATCCACTGGTCCCAACACCCCCTCACAACACAATCAGAGCGGCCTAATCGACGAGCTACTTACTCGCCTAGTTGGCCACCCAGCTTCCATCATGCCGATGATTCTCCCCCTCTCAAACTGCAACATCTGCTCATATTTTCTTCGAAAACTGCGTAATGGCATGTCTATCTCAACTCTTCCTTTGTAAGCAATTCAGCACACTCAAACAAGTTTTGGTTACCTGTTTTATACTCCAAGGAGAACGACGTTAAACGCCCTCTATTGGATATGCGTAATACGCAATCAGTCTGCATTTCTAATCTCATTTGCATATATCCCCAACATGTACCTTCATGCTAAGTTTTGTTACAATCCCGCAATTATTTCTTGGTTCGCTAATTTTTTTGTCCATGAGAGTGTAGTTTTAGCTTTCGGTTTAATAGACAATTACGTGCGAATTTTTTTTTCAAGAAAAGATTATACTTTATGCTGCGCATTGTATCACGCCCTTAGTAGCTGAATTTTGACTAAATCAAGCATTGAGGCCTACAACGCTCTAGTCGAAACGTTAGTTCCATATTTAACCTTGTCAAAGCTCCGTCAAATGCAATTACGAAGAACAGAGACGTTAACTGCGCATTCGCATGATAATGGGCCCTAATTCATAATGGTAATATTAATAAAAGCAGGCATACTTTAGAACTTAGAAATAAATTCGGCTAATTATCTGTTAGCATTAAGACTCATCTCAAATAATTTTTCAAACGAAAAACTCTTTTCTTTCATTTTTTTTCCCTTTCATAATGTGTAGATACTTATAAATGTATCCATATTTTTGAATGCGTTCAAGCGATTGTGAAACATACATAAACAGAACTAGAAATAGTAAGGCGCATACATCGATTGTCTGAAATCCCTTGATTGTATTGGTCTTCTGACGGTGAAGTTCCAAGAGTAGAGCCGATTAGAAAATAAGATATTTTTCACAATCAAGTTCAATTTATAATAATATTCCCGCTTATCATTCTCATAGACACTTCAAATTCTGTTTGTGAGGTCAACAAAGACACAACATTCCACATGCTGTCAAACAACTTCAATTTGTTCTCTCAGACATAAAAGACCAGACACAATCCGAAGCCCCGCTTAATGTACCTTGGTTCCTTCGCATCTTCTTCTCGTTAATTTTCCGGACTCTGGATCAGAATTAATAACAAATTAATAACGTACGTGGCAGTGTAGGAAATAAATTTTTTTTTAGTTAAACTTTGAATATTTAACGTTAAAAGCAAGCATTATATACGCGGAGAAATTTACTTGTTGTTGTCTTGTCCTTCCTGAAGGGAAGGAAAGAAAGTAACCAGAATATGAAACAGATTGAACTTCCAGATGCACACCCGTCGTTGGCCGTAGCCTTGAGCCCCATAGAGGTGAAAATACGATTTAGTTCGGTTTCCCCCCACAATTTAGAGGGAGAACATTCTAAAGGTTCAGGGGCCTCCCACAGCTCTTCCCTTTCCACCAACCTCACGAGAAAATTTGCGGCTCAACGGCTATTTAGAGTACCCCTCCCCCATGCCGCAAAGGCACTATACGTTTACAAACATCCATGTCTTCTCCGGGATTCGAACCCAAGCTCTGCGACACAGCAGCTAGCGACGCTAACCACATTACCGGATGGGTGAAAGGCAATTTACTTGACTCTTATGAAATAACATGATAAGGAACATTTTACTTAACTTGAGATCTCTAAACTGAAATATTTTAACACGTACAGTTATACTTCAATCTATTTTCTAGACCTCTTTTGGAGAGTTCCACTCAAGAATCCACATTCTAAGAATTCTCGTATTTTACAAAGTTTACTTAAGAGAGTTTCCATCGCATGGCTCACTTATCCTCTGCTTATAAGTATCATATTCTTTAAATAGCCGTATATTTATTTATATAGGAATATACATTTACAGTCGTGCCTCTGTATAAGAAGTCGCTAAATCCCCCCCCCAAAGTTCATTATATGGAAAATTCGTTATATAGAGGTTCATCTTTCAATTTTATTTATAAACCACATAAAACAAAATTTAAATTCATAAACACTATATATTAAAAAAAGTAATTATTCACACCTTTTTGTAAATTAATATATATTTATTTTATATATATATGATCTGTAAAAGAAGAAAGAAAGAAAAACTGCAAGAAAAGTTTCTTGACGCCTTTATCCACTTCCTGAAGAATTAAATTTTTTCTTTGATACTCAACCACTTACATTTTGACATTTTCGAGCTGCAAGAAACGAAGTTACCAGTACGACTGATCAATACTACAAATGAACAGATACTAGTTCAAGGACACGAGACTCCACTGAGGGTGAAAGGGGATATCGAAGATGTTTCAAGTGAACTGGACAATGAAGGTTAAAGATTGAACTTCTAGGACGAAATCCCGAGAATTCTACTGCTCTTGGCGAGTTAGTCACCTAATAAAACCAGTTCAAGATTTATGACCCCCCGCCCCCAAATGCGTTAAAAGAGAGAACAACTCGAAATATTTCCAGATATACTTCAAAATTAGGAAGAAAAAAAATTGAATCACAAGAGAAAAAGTTCGTTATATAGAAAATGCACTTCGCTATAAGAGGGCTATTTTACGAAGAAAATCCTTACATGTGTTCTTATATAGAAAAAAGGTTCGCTATATAGAAAAATTTGCAATATAGAGGTTCGACTGTACTTGCAAAGTTGATTCTTCATAATACAAAGGTCTCATATCAAACAATGCCATAAAATAGCTGTAGATATGAGCATGGGAGACCCTCTATAAACCAATCAGATCATTTCTTCTCAAGTGCTTATGTACAGAATGAAGTAAGTTCAATCAAAGTCACTTTGAACGTAAATGTGTTGATTCGAGCTTAGGGCTCTCTTCGATTAATTAGGCTCATTTTAGGATAATCACACAAATAATTTTCATTTTATTTAAAAATTAAATAACTGATATTATTAATTTGATACATATATCGCACGTATGTCAATTTTTATAATTTTATAAAAACTTTCTAAATTTAGTGAAAAATGATGAAATGATAAAACTCTTTCTGATTCTGTTTTTTCGAAATTTTTTTAAATCACATTTAACCTTAGGAATCACATACACTCATCAATGCGTTTATTCAGAATTTATTTTAAAATAATATATTACTTATCTTGCAGTTTTAGAGAATTTTATAAAATTTTTAATGTAGCTAAATTAGAATGCGCAAAAGGTTTAATAACTTGAAATTTAAGAGATGATTTTATATATTTAGACATTTTAACCAGTGTTTTTGTGTAGTTTTTGACTGCAACAATATTGTATCACGCAGTAAAACATTGATAATGCATCATTTATATATATAACTCTTATAATTTTTTTACTTAAATATTCCTCGAATACCTTCAATGTTTATTAAGTTATTTCTTTTTTCACTTTTTTAAAAAAAATTACAGCAAAATATTTTTTGCCACAGTTACTATAAATCCTAACTCACAAGAATATAACTATACCTGCAAAAGGGGGCAAAAATTAATAAGCCAATAATATAAAACCCCACGAAGTAACAGTTAATTTAATTTATTAGAGTTTATTATTCCATATATTATCAAAAAATATTTTTTGTTGATTATTTGTACGAGGAAAACTCACAAAACAAAGCTAAGAATCTTCATTTATTTCAAATACTCTTGTGTCGAAATGTGGATATTTTTTAACAGCTGAAATCCTTTTTATTATTTGTTATTCAAACTCATAATCAGTTTAGCTTGTGTGTTAACACTTAATCTAATTCTTTTTCATAAAAGGAGCTACAAATAAAAATGTATTTTCGGTGCCTTAAATGAAATATATTGAATTTTAGTTTATAAAAGAAAAGCTAAAGTAAATTAAAGGAAATATTTTCAGAAAGTAAAACAAGAAAGGAAAGAAAGTGTCTGTGACTGCGAAACGAAAGAAGAAATATTTTCTAACACTTTCTTGTCTCGATTTTAATAAACTCGAGCTGTTTTCGGTGAAATAAGCAAAGGATGGCAAAGAGAGAAACTTTCTTTTATTTTTAACAAAATCGATCTCAAGCATCCGTAGTGTTTCGACGATATTGAGTTGAAATATAAAAAAAAAACATTTGAATTTTTACATTTGAATTGAAACTTCAGACAATATTTCGAACTTTTTAATTTAGACATAGTAGAAACTGTCTAATGGCGTGCACAGAGTACTTTAACGAGAGGGGTTATAATTAAAAAAATGCAGACGAAAGCACAAAAACGTAACCTTAAGACTAAAAATTAAAATTTTGTTGGTCTATAGAAGGGGTTTGAACTCCCCAACCCCATCCTTGTGTACGCCACTGGTAAAAATAAACAGGGTGTGCCAAAAAAACTCCCAAACTCTGCTCAGCCAAATTCCTCGTCAGGAATACATAAAAAAATGCTCATAGAACTGCATCTGTACAATCCATCATTTGCGAAAAAAAAATAATACGAAAAACATAGTATGACGTCACATGCTGCTCAATGAAAAAAACGCAGCATTGTACACATCAACGGTAGTATTTGCAAATAATAATGAAGGCAGTTCTCTCTGTCAAACTGTCCACTGTGTATATCGAGGCAGGCTTGAGCGCGCCGCGGAATGGATGAGGTCACAAATCGCAGCAGCACGGTATACACCGAAATACAAACAGCACACAAAGGGGGAAATTAATAAGTCCATATAAGAAGTCATGACACGTCCCGATTCACAAATTCTTTGAAATTTCCCTAAAAGTGAAAATTCAACGGCGTGATAGTGGAGGCTATAGAATTGGATCCCCACTGCCGGTTGTGCGGCCGAGGTATGTCTTTTTCAGCAAATCACGTACAAGACCAGAGAAATGACCCGGAGTCCCATCATGAGCCATCATGCCTCAACATTCATGCAGGGAATTTCCATGGCAATATGTTATGCATTCGAAAATGTTCGTATAATGTCGGGCTAAATTGAGGGGAAAAGAAACCTGTTTGACAATGAAGAAGTGGAACAATTTCGAAAAAGTGAATTTTATTGACATAATTATAGAAATCACTCACATCACTCGCGTATACACCCACACAGAGATAAGTGCTGGCTTCATCAGGGAAGGAGGACATTCACACACGGGCTTACGTTTTAGTCTTGATAAATTCCCGTGATACGCCGGACTAAGCAGAGGGGAAAGAAACCGTACAACGGAGCAAAGAATTCAAAGAAATTCGAAAATGATCAATTTACTGGTATATTAATATAGAATTACCACCCACCCCTAGAAGTGTTGATATTGAGAAAGGAAAGGGATTTTTTTTAACACGAGTAAGCCTTTGCAACGCCGGCCCATGCAACTAGTTCTCGGATCATTTTTTATGTACTATCAACGAGGAATCTGGCTGTGCAGAGTTTGGACGCTCTTTGTTCGACGCCTTGTGTGCACATTAAACATATGCACATTTGTTATCACATGAAGGAAGCTCATCAACTTTGTGCAGGCTCAAAGTGCGACTTTATTAAAAAAAAATGTATGCATATATCAGTTTGAACACAAGGTACAAGTTAACTTCTTAGGCTTATATGTATTGAATTGTATAATTAAGTTTTATTCAGTTTCTACTCTTAAGGTATTCGGAACCGTGATTTTCAAAAGCCCATAAATGGATAATTTTCATGATATTTAGTGTCGCTTAGATTAGACTATATGCATAAAATTGTTTTAAGGACATTTTGACAAAAAAAATTCATTTAAATACAATATTTTGGCAAAAAATTAACTTAGAATAATCTTTTCCAAATGTTCTCCTTTTGTAAAATATGCTTCTATTAGAATAATAGTTTGCCTGTATATAGCTCAGACCTCTCTCTCTACAGAGGCTCAACTAGAATTTTTGAAATATATGTCTTAGAAGTGGGTTTATTCATATTTTACGACAACAGAGGGGAGCAAGTTTAAGTAAAAAAATGCCAATAATTATTTCAATTCGTGGTAAATCTGAAAATGTGAATTTTTCAAAAATTCTAGTTGAGCCGCTGTAGAGAGGTCTGAGCTATATAAAGGCAAAATATTATTATAATAGAGCTATTTTTAACAAAAGTAGAACATTTGGGAAACAGATTATTCTAAGTTAATGTTTTTGCCAAAATATTATATTTAAATATTTTTTTTTTGTCAAAATGTCCTTAAAACAATTTTATGCATGTATTCTAAGCTGAATGACACTAAATATCATGAAAATTATCCATTTATGCTCTTTTTAAAATCTCGGTTCCGAACGTAGTCGAATACCTTAACTCGCACTCCTTATATATTTATTTAGTTGTTTATTTATTTATTTATCTTGGTGGACTTTTCAATCGTTAATAAAATACATTTTAAAGCGCTCAATTGAGCTGAAACATAATATACATGATTATTTTGAATGACAATACAATAATTTCAATTATTTAATTATAGTTAATAAAAGTTAATTGATTAAAACTAATTATTTAAAGAATTTCAAATACAGCCACGTTGGCGACCATTTTGGCGACTTGTGTCAAAACTTGAAAAGATTTTTTTCCCTCACGTTTTAAGGCATTCAGTTGAACTGAAATTTTATATTCACGATTGTTTTGAATGACAATACGATACTTCAATGATAATTAATAAAAATTAATTACCACTTAATGTTGTGATTCTGTCATATATGTATATATATTTATATTAATTGTAACTATTTAATAAAAAGTAGTTAAAATAAAATTTTTCTTTGTTGATCTAAGTAGGAATTGACTTACAAATTTTTTTTTATATTACTTGCTTTAAAGTAATTAATATAGAATTAACAAATTTATAATTATCATTATTATTTCAAACTGTACTTAAAAAAATAATTAGGATGGAAAAGGTATAAGTATAAACAAAATTTTCATTTTCAATACATAATACTAAAAAAAAATATTGTATACTTTTACAGAAAAGTATAATTATTATTAGTCTATTTACATTATGCTTATTGGTGTTTCAGTAAATACTTTTGTTATCAAAGGTTTGTGGTAACTAAAATAAGAAATGCGGGTTTTGCACTCAATATCATTCGAAAACACTGCATCAATCGTAGTATTTGATTTTGTCGTAAATATTATTCTGTTATTTTGTAGAGATAAGACGAAATTGTCTTCTTTCGTCTTAATTTTTCCCCTATTTCATGTAAAACTGGAAACTCCAGCCATATTGCCTTCATCATTTGTTTCTACATGAACTAGCTTTCCAACTGCACCAATTGCCAATCCATCTGTCACATCACTATTTGTGGTAATCATGTAATACATATTATTCTCATAAACTGTTTGATAAGGCAATCCATTTGTATCAATTAATGTCATTTTATGTAATTTTTGATGTACGAAAGTTTTTTTTTTTTTTGAAGTACAACTAATACGTATTTTGCAGTTGAAGTTATTCTGTCCGCATAAGCATTCAAGGTTTTATTATTATACTCATTAACGGAATTGTTAGTGTTGAATAATCGTATATCTGAGTAAACTTCATCCACAGTGCAAAAACGAGACTCACAACCATTGTTATTTCTATTTCATCAAGTTGTTCGCCGTTTCTAATTTTTGTAAGTATAGAAGAAAATTGTTGATTCGCTTGACGCATTTCATTTAGTTCATAAAACTTCAGATTTTGCCATTAAATTTCGTCTGTTTCGGTTGCTTATAGATGGGCATAGAACGAACTGGTGGTAATTCACGTATAAATCTATTAAAATAATATCTAATCCACCAAAATTTGACTGAAAATTTCCAGTTGTTTGTTTTAATCTGGAATCAACCTTCAATAATAATTAAGAACTGATAATATTTATTTCATTAATGATTATGACTTCTATGTGTTTGAAATGAGTTCTGCATTGTTGAGCAGTTTCTGAATGTAACGGAAGTAATCTTGATAAAGTAATTTTTAAAGCTGTATGAGCAGTCGTTCCTGAAATAGCTACTGCTGCTTTACTAGTTGAAGCACAAGTTATATATGCACGACAGTTCTATCATTGTTCGTATTGCGATTAAAAATTTCCATCAAAGTCTAATGACGAACGTTTTACGCATCCGGCAAGGCCGGAAAAAAAATTTGAAATTGAGTTCGATATAATGATAAAAGATGCGAAAAAACATGAATTAAAAGTCATATTTGTGCGGGTGCTTTTCGCTTGATATTCTAACTAATTGATAGAACTCATTTTTTGGGCATTACATTTTCTCTTTTTTTACAATCGTAGTAAATTTGTAATAGTAAGTAGTTAGTAAAGTTGCTAAGAATATATATATATATATATATATATATATATATATATATATATATATATATATATATATATACGAGGGGTATTCGGAAACTAAGGTCCGTTTACTTATAAAACATAAAACATTACAGATTTTTTCAAAACACTTCATATTTTAAATTCCTCACATGTGTTTCTATTTTTCTACATTCTTTCCATATTTGTTTAAACATTTGTCATAACGCTCTACGAACTTCTGTATGCCTAAGTTGTAGACGTCTCCCGCCTGTGAGGATAACCAGTCTTGAACTTCTTCTTTCACCTCGTCAGCTGTGTCGAAGCGCTTGCCACCGAGAAACTCTTTTAGGTAGCGGAATAAGTGAAAATCACTCGGAGCCAAGTCTGGACTGTACGGTGGGTGGTCAATCTGTTCTCATCCAAAAAATCTGATCAGATTTTGTGGCAGAATGGCAGAATGGTGTCTGGCATTGTCATGCAGCAACAGAACTCCAGACATCAGAAGACCACGTCGCTTATTCTGTATTGCCCGTCGAAGTTTAGTTAGGGTAGCGCAGTAAGCGGCTGCATTTATTGTTGTCCCTTGCTGCATAAACTCGACTAACAAGACCCCATGTCTATCACAAAACACGGTTGCCATAACCTTGCGTGTTGAGATTGTCCGCTTGGCCTTGACTCTGACTGGTGAATTTGTGTGACGCCATTCCATTGACTGACGTTTAGACTCTGGGGTTATGTGAGAAACCCACGTCTCGTCCCTGTGACAATCCTCTCTAAAAATTGATCACCTTCTTTATGATATCGATCCAAAAATCAAGAGCACAAGCCATTCTTTTCAGTTTGTGTTCTTCAGTAAGCAGCCTGAGAACCCAACGTGCACACAATTTGCGAAATTTCAACTTTTCGGAAACGACTTTGTTCAAAGTTGTTCTACTCACATTCGAAAATTCCAATGCTAAAGTTGAAATTGTGAATCGCCGGTCTTCACGAATCTTTTCTTCCACGGCATTGACCAAATCATCTGTGGTCACTGATGGTCCACCGGAAAGCGGTTCATCATGAACATTTTCCCGTCCGTCCTTGACGCTCTCACCCACTTACGCACTTTGCTGCTACTCATCGCATTTGAGCCATACACGTCGCTTATCTGTCTATGAATTTCCGCTGCTGAAATGTTCTTTGCTGTCAAAAACCGAATCACTTACCGTATTTCACAGTCAGCTGGCTGATCGATTGTTTTAAACATTTTGAAGTAGCACTGTACTTACCACACTGCAACAATACCAATGCAAATGGTGTCGTTTGACGAGCAAGGTATGCCGGGAGTTGGTACGCATGCGCATTTCAATGTTTGCGCGACATTCGATTAGCTACGACGATTCGGACCTTAGTTTCCGAATATCCCTCGTATATATATATATATATATATATATATATATATATATATATACTAGCCGTTATCCACCCGCTTCACTGAGTATTTCACGATGTTGTGCATATGTATACTGTTTACATATATATTAATTATTGATATCAAGCAATAAGAATTCGATTGTATTGAAAAATATATTTATAGCTGTTATACTCTCGCCCCTTGATATAAAAAAAACATAAATTATAATATCTAATTTCTATTTATATCTAAAATAGAAGGAGAAAGATTGTTTTCGCTCACTTAACCTAACAATCAAGTGGATTTCCACCAAAGAAACTTTCAGTGGATCTCTACTCCATAAAATAAACATGCGTGCTAAATTTCACGTCTAAATCTAACAGAACAAAAACGGAATTTTTATCATCAATACCTCGTTGACAGTATTCTTAGCGGATTCCAATTCAACAAAAAAAAAGCAAACCAAATTTTATTATTGTAGTCTTAGCAGTTCAAAAACGGGAATTTTGTCTATCAATACGCCCCAATAAATCTCCCCCGCTTCCCCCTGAGTTGATTTCCGTAAAATCCATTCTTAGTGGAACTATTCAACTAAAGAAAAGTGCTCAACAAATTTCAATTAAATGAGTTAAATTCAAAAAACAGGAATTTTTCTATACCACGCCTTAAACCCTCGCAACCCCACTCCTTTGGGGGTCCGTTTTCGTAAAAATTTTTGTAAAAGGAACTTTATTCCATGAACGGAACATACCTTCTAATTTTCAAGCCGGTAATTCTGTTAGTTGAAAAGCGGAAATATTTATCTATTACGTCCCTTAATCCCCCTCAGTGACCCTTAGGGATCAATTTCCCCCAAAACTATTTTGTATTGGATCTCTACACCATGAAAGGAATAAGCTTACCAAATTTTAAGACTGTACGTCTAATAGTTTAAAAATGGAAATAATTATCTATAACGCCCCTTAAGCGCCCTCAACGCCCCTTAGAGGTCGAAAATCGACCTCCAAGGGGTAAAAATCATTATGTAGGGAATCTCTACTTTATGAAAGAAATCTGTGTACCAAGTTTCACGACTGTACATCTAATAGTTTAGTAATGAAAATAATTATCTATAACGCCCCTTAAACCCTCGTAACGACCCTTGGGGCTCGAACTTTGCAAAATCCGTTCTTAGCTGACGTCTACTCCATGAAGGGAACCTACCTACCAAATTTCAAGTCTGTAGGTTTAATAGTTCCAGAGATATCGTGATTAGTCAGTCAGTCAGTCAGTGAGTGAGTCGCTTTTCTCCTTTATATATATAGCTATGACATCATTGAAACAAAAATAAATTTTTCATTCGTCCTTTTTTCCTTCATCAAAATCGGTGATTATCATTTGTCTCCAGTTTTTCTTGTGTAACCCGTGAGCAAATGTAAAGTGGACGTGATGAAGCAGATGTTGATTGCTAATTTGGCGCGAAACAGGTTTTCGTCGCCTAACCCTTGATTTTTCGTAAAATCACGATTTTATTAAAGTTTTTATTTTTTGAAGGCTTATTTTTTTAATTAATGGTTTACAATTTCACACATCGATTGAAAACAATGGAAATTTTTAAACAAAAAATCTAAGAATATTTTTTTAGTAAACAATTCTCGTAAAAAGACTAATAGACGATAAACGCCAAAATAATTTTAAAAAGCGTACGTTTTAAGCAATTTGTTCAATCTTTGTATAGACCATGGATAGTATCGTTCTGCACACAGAAAAAAAGTTTCGTGACATTATTTTTATAATTAACGAAGTTATTTAATATTTACTTAAAATTTTGAGTACTTTTGAAAAATCGTAAAAAAAAAAGGAAAAAAAAAGAAAAAACAGTGTTTGGCCTTTTTTTTAAATGACTGATTCTAAAAGAGAAAAGCATGAACTTTTTTAGGGTAGAATATCAATTCATTAACGCGAAAGGAAATTGAACGGACACGGTTTAGAAATCATTTTCATAAAAACGTATCGGTTTTGACTCCTTTTAGAAAAAAATCGTAAGAAATAAAAGATACCATTATTTTGTAGAAAAAATTATGTCGTATCGTGGCGAAAAAAAATAATCTTTCCGATTCTGTATTTTTTTTTGTCTGAGTTTGATAAAAAGAATTAGATGACTTTTGTTTCGTCCAATTTATAATAAAATATATTAGTTGAAATAATTCACAATCACACACACAAAAACTCGGCACACTCTAAGTCTTCTTTTTATTCATTTTTTTCACTGTTTCCATTTACATAAGAACATAAATCTTTTACTTACTGATTGATTGAATATTAACGTCGCACTGTTCAGCTACACGAGGGCTTTTGGCGACGGACCACGTAATTTTGAACCATGGTCAAGTGACGTGGACGACACCTGAGCTGGCACCCCTCCTCTCCTAACTACCACACCACACCAACGGGATGACGTTTCAGCTCTCGACAGATTTAACGTGCAACGCTGCCCTACACGGCGGGTCTTTAGTGGTACCGGGCTCGAACTCGTGACCAGGCAAGCCACGATCCGATACCTATACCACTCGGCTACCGCGGCCAATCTTTTACGTACAAAATTGCTTCAATACATGTTGAGTTGTTTCATTTATTATTATAAACTTCTTAGAGTTTTGAATTTATTTTTTTTTTGTTTTATGTATATATATATATATATATTTATATATATTAAATTACACCTCGTGTTTATGATATAAATATTCGTTAAACTCGCGACAGCTTGTTTAAAAACTTGGTGAGAGTCTCGGAACTTCATACATCTTTAACTTACGTTTATCGCGTAACCGTAGCTGGTAACGCGTAACGAAAATTTTCCCCTAACTTGTCATAAAAAGTTAACTTCAAAAATTAAACTTAACTTCTTACTACAAGATTAATAATCTAATTATTTACCAATCGACCGTAAATGCTTTAAAAATTATCCCCCAAATTAGATATTAATTGTAGTAAATAGTTAAGAGATTGAAAATACTTACTGCGATTAGTTAAACAAAATATAGATTAATGTGAACATAAATAAATATTACAGTTATGTGAATTACTTTTAATTTTAATAAGAGATTATATGCTATGATGATAATGTTTTTTTAAATAAATTAATATTAATTTAGTTAGTTTATATTATTCTTAAATTTATTTATTTAAGTATCGATTGTCAGTTTTAATGTTATGCTTTAATTTAGTTAAAAAAAATTCATTTTTATTATTAAAAGCACTTTTATTTTTTCAAAAAAAGAATCTGTTTCCTGCATCAGTAATTTATAACCCTTTTTTTTAAAAAAAAAGTAATGTTCCTTTTATCATAATTACACTATAAATTAATTATTTATAAATTCTTTTTTTTCTTTATTTTTACATATTTAATCGAATCACAATTTTTAGCACCAAATTTTCAATTAAAAGTTTAATTCATTTCATGAAACCACTTCTGAAACTGTTTTGAATGCATAATTGAAATTTTAAAACCCCGTAATTAAAAGTAGCACCAATGCCGGTTCCAGAAAATGGACGTTACGTAATCCAATAACGTTTTCTACTAGTATTCATTAAATACAGATTATTTATGCACAATCAAAATTTTTTCAAACTTTTGTCTTTCTCGACTTAGAATACTAAAAAGAGATTTGATTGTATGGTTTGATATTCTCAATACTCTAGAAAATATTGAAAATAAAAATATTCTTTTTAGTTTCATGGATGTAGAATGAATTAAAAATAGTTACAACATTGCTGGAGATAGGTAGGTTTTTTGTTAGTGTGTACATGTATTTTGGAATATAGTTGCAATAACTTTTATCTACACCTTAATTTTTATAATATAAATAAAATTTTTAAGTAAAATACACATACACACTCTGTCCACATAGACATGTCCACTCCCTTGTACGTTTGCAATCTCTCTCTCTCTTCCTTCTATTTTAAATTTCAGAGTAGAATGCATTTGGCAACGCCTTTTTGAAAACCACGTGACACAATATTTACGATCGATTGGCTGTTGCTGAAATATCTTCAGCGACTGGTCCCGGGATGCTCCGATTCGTTAGGAAATAACAATTTCAGTCATTAGAGATCTGGTGCATGATTACTTAAAGAAATTTGAGTTCCGTCTTTTGCAAGGTCAAGTCTCGACCTTGAAGTTTAAGAGCCGAGGAATGTATCCAGTTTTTCTTTTAGGGCGCAATTGTCAAAATATAAGGCTTCCTCCAAAGGAAATCGTGGTGGCTTTCATATTGTATCTGCAGTACCACTATCAACAAATTATTCCATACGATAAATTCAGTGATTAGTAGCCCATAATATTGTTGATAGTGAGAGTTAAATCATAGACTTCCTCGATAACTCTTATTTCGTCTGCAATCTGTTGTTCTAACTATAACTTTGCTTTTAGTAATCGAATTTCAATAATACTATTGCTGAGAGAAATATATTGTATGAAATATATTTATCTGCAAGGTAAAGGATTAATATTATCAGACGTATTGATGTTACAAAACTGCTACTACACAGTTTATGTTGATCTCTCTTGTGAATTAAATAATTTTTCCTTTACTTCTAAAGTGTATTAAGTGTACTAAATTTTTCGAACTTATTGACACAAATTATAGTGATCGGGAATATTTATAGCAGTAATTTATTCATATCTTCTGTATATCCAGTTGAAAGACCATCAAAATTAAATCTTTGATTAGAATAAACTTCCTGTCTTTCATGTAATTAATAATATGCAACCCCTACTTTTTAATTATAGATATATTACTGAAGATGTTTGTAGTAGATTATAAGAAATATTTGGAAATGCATACATCAGCTTATGATTTATTTCTTAATTTAGGTATAGGTTTTAAAAGATAGGGAATTTTGGAGTTCTATATATCTTTGGTGATAAAAAAAAAGATGTGAGGAAATGTAATAGTTTAAAATTGAATTCATATTTTTTCCTTTACAAAATATGCTACAAGACTATTATTGATTTCTCTTAAATAAAGTTCTGGTTTGTGAAAAAAAAATTATTATTTTGAAAATGTTCGTCAAGCAATTTATTATAGAGTTCATAAATACATGCATAAATACCAGGTATTTAAACAACATAAAATAACATCTGATTTTATACATATATATATATTCAGTTTTATTATTTTTATATTTTATCAACCCTTTAATAATATTGAATTTATAGTCAGCAAAAGCGTCAATTGGTAATCCGTATTTAATGGCAATTTTTAACGAAGTTTCTAACTCGCTTTCAACGAGTTACTAAACATTTATTATTCAATTTCAAGTCATAAATCTATAGTTAGTTCGTCAAATCATAATGAGCTTTAAAACATTATCTTTTACAAAGCTCAGATCTCCGATAATTATTTGATGGCGATATTCCAAGAAATATATATATAAGTATAATTTTTTTAAGAAATTTCATATCGTGCAATTAACATGTGGATATAAGAAAGTTAAGCAAAAGTGAAAGAGAGAGAGATAAAAACTGACAAAAATAAATTAACTAACAGAGATAATAATTGCAAAATACCGTTTAATACAGCTTGAAAGTTGTGATTGTAATGATATTTGTATTAAGTAATAATTTTTGAAATAGACAGAGAAAAGTCAAGGAAAATAAGCAAACACTTGGCATAGTTTTGTAAAAAATTATCTTAAACGGAAAAAAAAATTCAGTGCAGCCTTTTCTAGTAAACATAAACAAGTGAACCCACCCGGATAATACCGGAAGATTTTACTTGGAAAATACACTTCTGGCCATTAAAATTGCAACACCGGGAAGGAATGATCTGAAGAAAGTCAAAATCGCATGAAAAGAAGAAGAGGTTGGGTTATGCAAATGACTAGCATTTCAGCACCTTTAGATTATGCAGAAAGGAGAAACGACTTCTGAAATATTACATTAAAGAAAAGTTATGAAGTGGGTTTCTCATTAGGAAAATGCTTTGTAAGGTAGGAGTTTGCCCAGAACATCGTGTAATGTTTCGAATAAGAAGAAATGCTTACCAGCAAGTGTCTGACTTCGATAGAGACAGAATTGATACCAATCGAGAGTGTAGACCATCGATCCGTGATATCGCTGTTTACTGGTTGTAATCCAACCACTGTCATGCCAATACACAGGGTGTATCAAAACTCTGCGGCGAAACTTTAAGGGATGATAGTACACATCAATACAGACAATAGTAAATAGGAAACTTAGGATCCAAACGTCTTCCGAAGGAGGTAGGTGCCATTAAAGTTTAGGGTCCGAAATTTCAAATGATTATAAAAAACAGAAAGATGAGTCGATTCGTTAGCTGTTTTCGCTGATATTATTCGTTTTGTCAGTATTTTCCCGAAAAATAAATTTTAAAGATAAAGCTCACAAAAAGTGTCAATAGAGGGCACTTTAGACTTTGGAGTAATGAAGAAATATTTTTTACTGTTATTTTCTGTATCCCATTAAATGCTTTCAAAAGCTTAGATTTAAACTTAAATTTTGAGCTAAAAATTTGAATTGTTGGGGTGGTTGAGTAGCGCAAATGGAGTTGTGTTTAGGAGGTGAAATTTGAAACTCCTTCCCCTCTGAACAGAGTTCAGTTATTCCCGATCTTGGTGTCGTAAACCAGGCAGCAACTAATACTTCCTACACGTAGAGTAAACGAGAGAGAGGGGTGAAAAAATTAAAAAAAAAATATTCATATTAGACATGAGTAAATTCTCTGCTCAAAATAAAAAGAAACAATTTGATGTACACACGTAGTGCGTGTGAATGAAGATTGAATGAATGATGACACGTAGAAAATGGTACACGCATGGCTTTCTTGCGGAATCACAAAAACTGCTCGAAAAAGCGCCCACCAGACAAGATGCAGGCCTCACACCGCCGGCGGAGGGAATGTCGAACATTAGCAAATACCCCGGTTATCTCCCGGATTTCGCCTGCTACGACGGCAACCTCGCAACGAGCATCCGTCGGAGTAAACAAGACATGTGTAAATAAGACTCTTCATATGGCCCCAGAGGAAGAAGTCTAGGCAGGAGAGGTCAGGCGAGCTGGCCGGCCAATTTACCGGACCACCCCTCCCAATCCATCGCCCTAGATATGCTGTATCCAATGCGCTTCGCACATCTACGCTGAAATGTGGAGGCGCTCCGTCATGTTGGAACCACATACGAGCCTTTATGCTGTCTGGAACACTTTGCAGTATAGCTTTACATCTTTACATAAAATTAGCACCATACAGGTAAATTCTTGTGTACTACACTTTGCATGCAAATCGGGTATTTTGCGGGGAGAAATTGCTCATATCTGTTATGAATAACTTTTTTATTTAATTTTGTCATTCCTCTCTCGTTTATTTTACGTTTAGTGGGAAGTAGCTGCTGTCTAGTCTACGACCGAGGATCGTGAATAACTGAACTGTGTACAGGGAAGGAGGCAAGTTCAAATTTCATCTCCAGATCACAGTTGAGTTTGCTTAACTTTGCACTACTTTACCACCCCCAACAATACAAATTCTGAGCTCAAAATTTAAGTTTAAGTTTAAATTTTGAAAGCATTTAATGGGATACAAAAAATAAGTAATTGTTCATTACTCCAAAGTCTAAAGCGCCCTCTATCAACATTTTTTGCGCTTTATCTTTAAATTTTTTCCCCAAGAAAATACCATACCGTGCAACCATAATTAACGCCCGGGAGGACAAACATATTACGAGGTCAGCTCTGCAATACCGTGCAACTACATGAGGGACCATTTGTCAATCATGTAGTTTGACGGGGATGTTTGCAGCACGCCTATTGTTTAATCATACAATGTGACGGCGTTTGCAGCACCATGGACTGTCAGTTTTTTTTTACTTTGGCTTCCTTGGCAATCCAGCATAAAGAGAGACGTCAATTCTGGTGCGCCGGCAGACAAAACTGGATACGAGAGTGACACAATGTCGTCTTTTCAGACGAATCTCGATTCTAAGCAGAATATTCTGATGGTCGTATACATGTCTGAAGGCTCTTAGGAAACAGCGCATCACCTGCTTGCATTCGATATCGGCATTGGGGGCTTTGCATCATGTGTGATGATTTCGGTAGCCATTGGGTACACAACAAATTCGTCTCTAGTTCGGTAATTTGAATGCAGGTAATTTGAACGCAAATCTGTACATTTCTGACATCTTACGTCCAATGATTCTGCCCTTTCTTCAAGGCCTGCCAAAAGCGATGTTCCAACAAGATAATGCAAAACCACACGTTACACGTCGTGTTCTGACCTTCCTCGATACTCATTGCTGATCTGGTCTGCACGATCTCCAAAATTTGTCACTGATTGAAAACATCTGGTCAGGGGTTGCTGATTGACTAGCCCGCCACTCCTCTCCAGCTAATATGGTTTATGACGTGTGACATAGATTTGAAGTTACGTGGAAGGAGTTGCCCATATCTGTCGTCCAAACCCAGTTCAACTGTATGCTTAACCGGGTAAGGGCCGTAGAGGCTGCCAAGAAAGGCAGTTTATTTTTTTTTATCCCTGTAAACCGCCAAACTGCTTCGAAATTTAAGCATTTTATCATCATGCCATACTGTTCACGTAAATCATCTTTCTTCCATTATTTTCTTCTTTCGTATTTGTATCTTTTTTATATTTTGAGCTTACCTTCATGATGTTGCAATTTTAATAGTCAGCACTGTAACTGATAAATGCATGAGTAAGATGCTAGTGTAATATACTTACATTTTCTCTAAAGAACAATTTTTAGTCGGGAGAAAACAATTGATGGTATCACACAAGTATATTATCATAAACTTAATGTTTTCCAAAGTAAAAAAGAAATTAGTAATACCACACGAATGACATACATACTCACGTGCATTGTCATTTAAATTCGAAAATGACTAGGAATAGTATACAAGAATAAAATAAAGGCCTTAATTAAATTACGCAATTTATGATATTCAATACAAGTACTTCCTCGTAGTACAAAAATGTTGGTCAACGGTTGATAATACGCCAATCATCAGTCCCATTTGATACAAAATGTAACCATTCCATAGTTACATAAAGAAAAAAAAATCCATTAATTACGTTTTGAAAGCTCTGTATTTACACTATGTACTTAAAAGAGAATATATCAGGGCTTCGAACCGTAATATTTCACGTCCCGGTTCAACTAAAAAAAAATTTTTTTTTTCAGTTTCTGTTCTCGTTCCACCAAGAATAACGGCTTTCGGTTCAGTTCCGAATGAATAATTTTATTTTATGCATATTCTTATTTGCATTAAAATGTAATTCTATCAAAAACAAAAAATGTAATTCCATCAATATTTAGAAGATTTTATTCTTTTTTTAATTTACACATTGTGTGAATTGATACAATTAACCAGCATGCATGATACGAGTGGCGAGCAGAGATTGGTGAGCATTGGCATAGTTGCCCATTATCAAAATCGCAATTGACAACTAGGTTTATGATTCTGATTTGTCTGTCTAAACAGTCGATACAAACATCTGGGGATTATCGCATGCTGTGTGTGAGATGCGAAAATTTTTAACTCTGACTGATATTTTTCTTAAAAAATCCTAGTTCATTCAACTGAATTAAATATGTTTTCTTCAAGTAGTTTCATGCAAAACTGAAACAGAAAAGTTCTAGTTAACACCAAAACAGGAAATCGAGAAGCGATGACCATGTAATGATACTAATTATATGATATTGACGTTAAATTGGAAAATATTAATAAAAGTTGGTTGCAGTAACGAAATGAGTGAAGATATATCGAACCGAAATAAACCGATATTTTTTTCACAGTTCAGTTTCGATTTTCGTTCCCATCAAAACAACGATTTTTTCGGTTTTCGGTTGAGTTTCGGTTTGAAGCCTTGGATAATATTCAGTAAAGATCAGAGCCTGTATTTGTTAACGTAGCACTATAATGCAACAAGAGGGATATTGACGACGGATCCTTAATTTTGAACCACATTCAAGTGACGAGGATGTGACATGAGCTGGCCCCTTCTCTCCACTCCTTCCACACCACGTGAACGAGAGGACTTTGACCCTCGACAAATTTAACGGGTAACTGACCCTCTACACGGCAGGTCTTCAGGGGAACTTCTGACATGCCGCACAGTCACAAGGTCGTAACTATCACAACTATTACGGTGCATGGTGCAGAAAACATTAAAACAATAAATAAATACATGATGTAGCCTTTAATTGTGAATAAAGTGAGCGTGTTATGAAAAAAAGGATATGACTGTGAAACGTTAAGGATAAAGTTTCTAAATATCATTGCTATATATATATATATATATATATATATATATATATATATATATATATATATATATATTTCAATGATAAGAATTTAAATAAATGGAAATAAATATGAACTAAATAATTGTACACACACACTTATAACTATATTGAATGATAGATCTTTCCATAGAGATCGTTCCTAGAATCCTGAAAAACTGAATAGAATCTGTCCATGTAAAATAAATTTTAATTTAAGTGGATTATTTGAAAATATTACATAGTAAAAAAGTAAATATAAAATTTTGAGGACTGTCAAACAGTAAAATTAATTAGTTCCATTAATTTTTCTATTATTTAGATGTCCACGTAATATGCATTTTGTTAAAATCGATAAAATACTTAATTTATATATAATGGCTTTTTTTAATATCACTAGCTACTGAAGTGAGAAGTTTTCAATCTTTGTCATAATTGTTTTTTTTTTTTCAATATATTTTTTATTTTAAATTTTTATATTATAATTGGTAATTGACACAACGAGATAATTCTTATATGTATTTATCGAACAAATCATCCCATTCAATTTTATTTTCTTCGAAAATTCTTTTTTTTATCAGAAAAAGGGGAAATTAGTTTTGATAAGTATAATAATACATATTTTCTTCATTAAAAAATATTTAGTTCTGTGAGAAGAAAATCATAATTGCTTCCTTTGAGTTAAATTTTATATTTGAGCTTAAATTCAAATAGGTTTACTTCAATAAAATTGAAGAAAAATTGACTGTTAGGATATTACTTATTTAGAAAAGAATTTTTATGTCTTGAAAATAATTGTTATTTTAATTTTTTCAGTGAAAATATTCAGCGAGTTGTAAAAGAAGTTCATAATTCTGTAGATAAGCACAGTTTCGTCCATTCCTTTTTACAATGGGGAGAGTCGCTATCATTTATCGAAACATTTCTTTCAGCGCTCATGTCTAGGGGAAATGTCAAAAAACCTTAAAAAATATTCATGGAATTCTTGTAGCTTTAGAATAAGTTATCCAGCGCTGAAAAATAATGGATTTCAGATCGAAAATAGAATAAGCATAATATTTTTTAAAATAATATTTATCTAACATAAAAAATAAAAAATTCTGAGGTAGATGGATATCGGCTGGTGGGTTATTTCATATCATCTAAGTTTGCAAATAGTGGTATTATCTTGTTCTCAAAGATGAAGTATATTATGTTTTAAATAAAAAAATTGAGATATATAGGATGGACTCCAATATCAAATCCAAAATCCAAAAATCAATTGAGTTTTCAGTTCATTCAAATGTGAAAGCTAGAAAATGGAGGACAGCCTCAGGGAAAAAATGAGATCTGAAAGACTGAAGATTTTTATTCAAATTTTAACATATACACATGGAGGTCTTTATTTTTTACTTTTTAGAAATAATAGAAAAACTGAAGAATAATCAATGAATAGTTTTTTAGAGCAGAAAAATGTGAAACTATTTAAATGGAATTGAGTGAATCAATTTAACTGCGTTCTTCCTTTTTTTTCACAGTTCTATCCTTCATTGAACTCACAAAAAATCACTTTGATGCGTATTTTTAAAAATATTCCTTCAAATGAAAACATTTCAATCAGTTAAAGATTTATTTATTCGTGAGTCCTAAAAAATATTTCAAATTTTGCAATTTCGGGAAATTTAACATACAGAAACAGGAAACAACCATTTCAATGAATTGTTTTTACTTAAAGTTATTTCCCAATAAGAGAGAGAATAAATATTGATAAATGATATTAATTCCGGCAAAGGTGAATTTATTCTGAGAAAATTAAACATTTTTTTATTATTACCTCGTTACTTCACACCATGAAGGCTATACCAATCCAAATTAGTGATATAGCTTTCGTGGTTCGACGTTGTTTGTGTTAAAGGAAAAATCTTAAAATTTTTTTATAAAATAATGCGGAGATTTTGAACTAAATTACAACCTTAAATAAATTGATTAGCTTTGAATATTTCATCGACAGAAAAGAAAAATTATAAAATATTTAAGTAATTTATTAAATATTAAAATTTGGTGTGTGTTCGATAACAAAACAGTTTTAAAAGCAATATTAATTTCCGGCTAAGAGTTCGCACTTTTCATTTTTAAGAGAAGTATATATATATATATATATATATATATATATATATATATATATATATATATATATATATACTTCTCTTAAATATATATATATATATATATATATATATATATATATATATATATATATTGGCGGGAAACATAACCAGTTGATACACTCCCGAAGTAAGTTTTACTATTTACGTTTTGCATCGAATTTAAATGTATAATGTGGATACTAGTAGGCTACAATTTTATAATTATATTTTATTAGTTTAGTGATTTTATTATAATGTTTAAACTCCTCCAAATCCTATTCTTTCCTTTCCTCTTGGTGCATAGTATGACAAACTACAGGTGAAGGTTGGCTAGCCCCAAAACTTGTTTAAAACCTGCAATCTTGGTTCCTAAGGCCAGGAGTTTATTATTGTACTATTGTGTCTATTTCTTCCTATTTAGTATAGTTATCTTAGGTTCTAACTATCTGTGTATTTTTATGTTTTGAATTATATATATATATATATATATATATATATATATATATATATATATATATATATGTGTGTGTGTGTGTGTCAGGCCCCAGGCCTGCTAGTAAAATGAAGAGTAATCATCTCTTTCATAACGTCTTTATTTTGCTTCAATAATATAAAATCCAACATGGCGGCCCTTTGGCGCGCAACCGAGTAGAACAATAGACAACAATTCGGTGAGGAGTCATCAGCTAAGCCTTTTCGAGTATGTGTTCTTCTTCGTCAGAGCTCATTCCACCTTTAAATAGGCTTATTTGCCCACAAATCTTTACGCGATGGAAAAGAGTTCGCTCTATTTTCATTTATTACTAACTTAATTTTGAAGCTAAACTTTTCAAACAAGACATATATAAGTTTATACTTTTACATAAGCAATTCTACTATGGTACTTTAAAAATTCGTCGACATTATAACTATTTCTAATACAAATAAGCCGACTGGGTAGCGTAGTTAGTTTATATCTGGCCTTGTATGCCTAAGGTTGCTGGTGGATTTTCATCATTCAGAAAATCGTCAGCTTCCTTGTCGTATGATTATGCGGTATTCTAAATATCACCAGAATGCTTGTTTAGCTTGGGTGCTTTTGTTAAAATTAAATTCCTAGTACCATTTTGAATCTGCCTGCCAGATGCCTACCTCTGAGAAGGAAACTGGGTATCAAAATTACAATGCAGCGATTGGTATTCCACGCATATGGTACCGAACAAAAAAGTGATACCAGCTCCTGGGGAATATACTAAGTTCGAGTATATTTAAGCGTATAAATGGATAATATTTATGATATTTAGTGTTACTTAGATTAGAAAACGTATGTAAAATTCTTTTAAGAATATTATTACAATAAAAAATTATTTTACAATATTTTGACAAAAAATGAACATAGAATGACCCATTTTCAAAACATTATGAAAAATGCTTCTATTATAATATTTTGCCTGTGTATAGCACAGACCTCTGCACAGAGGCTGAACTAGAATTTTTTAGATGTATTACTTAATAGTTGATTTATCCATATTTTACTACAACAGAGGAGAGAAATTTTAGGAAAAAAACGCCGATAATTATTTCAATTGGTGGAAACTCTGAAAATAATGTGAGTTTTTCAAAAATCCTAGTTCAGACTCTCTGGAGAAGTCTAATTTATATAAGCAAAATATTATATATATATATATTGAATCATTTTTATAAAAGGAGAACGTATTGAAAAACGGTTATTCTAAGTTAATTTTTTGCCAAAATATTGCATTTAAATAATTTTTTTGTCATAATGTCCTAAAAATAATTTTATACATGTGTTCTATTCTAAGTGACACTAAATATCATGAAAGTTATCCATTTATGAGCTTTTTTTAAAATCACGGCTCTGAACGTAGTCGGATAACTTAAAAGTCGAAAATAAAAGGTTTAAAAAATTATTAGTTTACTGAGAGGAAGCAAAACAAAAAATTCTTAAAAATCAAAACACAATAAAAAATAAAATACATGTTTACCCGACGTATGTACTTATCAATGTATTAGTACTTCCCAATGTGTGTGATAATTAGTTTATCAATACTAAATTAAGAAAAAATTTAATATCTACTAGTGACTGCCATGGGCTTGTCTTGCAGAACAAAATTTTTTCAAAGGTAGATGGTTGCACAGACATCCAATAGGTTACCCAGAATGTTGCCCAGAAGCCTACGAGTATGCCAGTTGTGATGGATATAAGATAGAGAGCAACAGAGACTAGACTATTTTTCTATTGATATTTATACTTATAGAAATGGATGATTGTGGAAATAAATACCTAATTGAATAAAAAATTATTTTGAAATCTATTCCAATTCCATAGTTAGAATGGAAAAATAGCACATAATACTTATCCAATTACTTAAAGGAAACTTACTTAAAATATCTATTATTTTAAAGAAACACATATATAAAATTGAAAGATTTTGATAATTTTTACGCCCTATAATTAAGATCGCTTTAGCGTCAAAGTACATTATTACTGCATTTAATACATAGTTATTGTATTGGGGGTGCGCAATGAAAATTACGACTGAAAATTGGGTCGCAAAGAAGTACTGCATTATGTAAAGAGTGTTTTTTTTCGGGTATAGAAGTTTAAGTTGGCATTACTTTCCAAGATGGCGACCGATTTAACAGCTGTCAAGTGATTTATTCTCAGTTTGGTTTGGCAATTCATCAAAACGATCATCAAGCAAGACGTAGATTCGTCGAATGGGCCAAAAACGAGATTGCCGTTGTTCCCGATTTTGTTTAGCGATGAAGCGCACTTCTGGTTGAATGGCTACGTCAACAAACAAAACTGCCGCATTTGGAGTGAAGCTAATCCACAAGTGTATGTCGAAACACCGTTACATCCAGAAAAACTGACTGTTTGGTGCGCTTTATGGGCTGGTGGAATCATTGGTCCGTACTTCTTCAAAAACGATGAAGGCCACAACGTTACAGTCAATGGTGATCGGTATAGAGCCATGATTACTAACTTTTTCCTTCTTGAATTGAACAACCATGATGTCCAGGAGTTGTGGTTCCAACAAGACGGTGCAACATGTCACACAGCTCGTGCCACAATCGATTTATTGAAAGACACGGTTGGTGACCGCCTAATTTCACGTTTTGGACCTGTGAATTGGCCTCCAAGATCTTGTGATTTAACACCGCTAGACTATTTTCTGTGGGGCTATGTAAAGTCATTGGTCTATGCGGATAAGCCACAAACGCTTGACCATTTGGAAGACAACATTTGCCGTGTTATTGCCGATATACGGCCACAAATGTTGGAAGAAGTCATCGAAACTTGGACGTCCAGATTGGACTACATCCGAGCCTGCCGTGACAGTCATATGCCAGAAATCATATTTAAAATGTAATGCCACAAGATTATCTTTCGAATAAAAAAAATTCATGTCAATCGAATAATACATCGTTGTTTTATTGCAATTTAAAGTGCTATACCTCTAAAAAATCACCCTTTATATAATATAGCAGTGTCTATCTGAATATAAATTTCTGTTTATTCTCGTTGACTTTGATTAAATGCCGCATTGCACTGCTGTATTTCGTTTTGTTAACGAAGGTCTCGTGTAATATCAAAAATTATTCCATGACTTGCCATTTCAGTGTATTGCTGAAAACTTTAGGATCTTAGATCAGTGTTCCAAGGAGTAATGTATTCGTGTAAATATTGTTTCAGATGTAGTACTCTCGTGTAACGTAGTTCAAAAGCAATAGTCCAATACAATTTAAATAAGTAATTTATGAGTAGCAATATATAAAATTCTAAATCGAATAAATTATTTAAGTATAAACTAAAATTAATCTAGAGAATGAAGATATATTCATAAATTAATGAGAATATAAAGTATATTAAATAAAAGATGGTATAATAAAATATTTCATGAATATAATAAAAGAAAATTCAAATATATTTCTTAAAAAAATAGGTCAAAAATGTGTTTTATGAATATAGTAGAATATTAAAATATATTTCACACACATAAATAATAGGCCATATATCATAAATATAATGGGTTATTAGAACAAATATTTGAAAAGGAATAGAATATTTGAAACGATTACATCTTAACACTATGGAAACATTTAATAAAAAGTAACAATATTTGGGACAACTTTAAACTGCATATTTGTTATTTTGGTAAATTAAGTTAAACTCGCATACTGATTCAGATCTATATGAAATATATTTATATTTTCATATTTCTGTTTCTGAATAAATAAATGGAATGCATATGTTATGTAGAATACTAGAACCACAAAATAAACCATAATAAATTCTTATTTCAAAACTTGTTTAATTCTATTTTATGCACAAATGTGTCTAAAATTTGTGCACAATGCAAATAAGAAAGTTATTTTTAAGATAAACTGGAAAATCTCTCATCCCCCTTTCAGAATAAATTAAATATGCCTCGCATTATCTAATGAATGCAACAGAAAAGATAACATTTGATATAATGCAAATTTAAAGACAGTAAAATTAAATATCTAATTTTATTTACCCATTGGTGAGAAGGTTTGGGGGATTTAAAATGATATGTTTTGTTTAGATGGAGTTTTATATGTGTTTTATCTTCTGAAAAGTAATTTGCACCACAATAGACTTTCTCTATTAATTAGATTGAAAACACGGAAATAAAATCTTAATGCTGTTGATTCATTTCAATTCATTTCATCGTCTATTTCTCGTGTTTCCAATTCTGAAGCTCTCTCTGTTAAGATTTTATTCTTATTTTCTGTGAAATATTCAGATAGATTAACAAGGAATTATTAATTGTGCATGAACATTTTTAACCACACTCTGTGTGAGCATTTTTTCAGTTTCTACTTTTGGGAACTCTCCTTATATACATTTATTTTAATATATATATATATGTATGTATATGTATATATATATATATATGTATATGTATATATATATATATCTTGTTCAAATTTTAAATCGTTAACAAAATACTTTTTATTCATCCATTCAAGTTCAAATACATTTTTTAAAACTTGTAGTGGATGACACTTGTTGTTAATTTAACTGTTGTTTTAATACTGTTTTTTTTCAAATTTTAAAACCATTAATTAATTTAATTAATGAATAAATAGTTACGAACAAAAATAATAGTCCAAAACCATATATAAAAAGGAAAATCGCTCGTTGTGTCCCTGTAGCGCAATGAATAGAGCGTTTGACTTCTAATCCATTGGTCGTGGGTACGAATTCTACCCGGGTTGACCTAATTTCTGAGAATGGGATGTATGAATGAATAAATAGTAACAACCAAAAATAACAGTCCAACACCATATATAGAAAGGAAAATTGCTTCCTCTTTATATTGTGATTCTGTCACATGTATGTATATACATATTTATATTAATTGTAATTATTTAATAAAAAGTAACAAAAATAATTTTTTTTGTTGACCTAAGTAGGAATTGACTTAAACTTTTTTTATTACTTGTTTTTTAACTAATTATTTTTATTGCTAGTCTAAGAACAGGCCAGTACAGAGGAATGAGGTTTGACAGAGATGGTAGAAGTTCTTATAGGAATTGTGATAACTGTTTAGATACAGAGCTAACACCTGCTCATATTTTTGACGGTCCAGCTATTTTTGCTACTCTACAAAAAATAGGGGTCATCTTTTCGTCAACATATCTCTATATGAACAATATTGAACAGATTGCCAGAACAGTCATCTGGGCCCATGGTACTATCTGATTTGGTCCCGTCATGGATTCGACATCATCATCATTATCAACAACTAATTATCTCACATTGTCGATTTTAAAATAAAACTGGCATATCCAGTAAAGTGCTAGAAAAAATTATGCCAAGGTAAAATCTTCAATGATTTTAGAACTATATGCGAATTTAAAAACGGTGCAAGAATAAACAGCTTTATCTATAACTATAAAAAAAATACGAAAAAATTTAAGTTATTTTTTATTTAAAAAAAATTCTTTTTTTTACACATGTAGACAGCTGGAAAAATGTTAAGGACCTAGAATTTATCAACAAAACTGTTACTAGTCTACCAACTTCCCTTTCTTATCAAATAATTTTATTATTATTGAGATAACAGAATTGGGAAGTATTTTAAAGAGTCACTTGGAGATGTTTTTCTAACTTTATCGATGACCACTTTAAACTCACATTTGATGGCGTAAATTTTACCATTTTCATAAATTTCACGAATGCCCCATAAATTTTCTGCAGGGTTCAGGCCAAGGCTTCTTGATGGCTATTTAAGAAATTGAACATTATTAGCTTGAAACTAGGATTTTCTAGAACTTAAATTGTGTATGGGTGCATTATCGGGCTGCAGTATACACTCTCAAGACGCTATGAGTGACGCCTCCGACACCTTACCTTTTGCAAGAATGTTTTGTTATAGTCTTCTGAACTACTTTTTGCTTTCAAATAAGCAACGGATTTCGTTCTCTAAGCATTATAATTGCCCAATAATCACAAATCCCTTAGTACATTGCAAACTAACTCTCTACATTACGCCAACATTGAAACTTTCAGCTTCGACAAACTTAATGTGCATGAGCCCTTATATACAGCGGGTCTTCAGTGACACCAGAGCTGGAATCTACGAATCAAAAACGCCGATCATGAGTTCGCAATCTCAATCAGGATCACTAGAGTACAGCGATTAATTACACTTAACTTTTGAATGTCTCTCTCTCTCTTTCCTTTTATATATAAAGTTCCGTTTTCCCGTTAAAATGCATAACTATGTATTTCATGAAATAACTAGAGAAGTCAGTTAAAGTATAAAATAGATGAAATATTTCATGCTTTACCTAGTTATTTTATGAAATAACTATTTGTTCTATGAAATAACTAACTATGGACCGTTAAAGTGAAAAATAAACAATTTCAAAGTTATTTTATAATTATTTTTTATGTGTAACATCTGTCCTGTCCCCCTTTTTTATAGTTTCTTCACTAACGATGACCTGCTTTGGGCACGGGGAGGGCTTGCTCACTAAAATATCAATCCCCATGTTAATTTCATGGTGCCATTTTTTTTGATGATAGGGGGTTTTTATTTGGGAGATCGATAGTACTACCTGTTAGGTTTGGAAGTACAAGGACTCGACCCTCCCCCAGGTGTCTTCCCCCCAGACAGCATTTTCCCAATAGCTCAACACCTGAGTCATCCAGTCCGCTTGGACCTGGCTCATTCGACCCCTTTGCCTCCATTGTATATACTCGCCAAATTTCTTGCTCATTGAGTCATTTCTTGTATTTTCTTTCAACGTTTTAAACTTTTTTAAATCTATAATATCTTGAAATGTATTTGAGTCTCTGTTTTGAGATTCGAACCCCAGGTTCCCCTTGGCGAGATCCATCCATTTATCCACTTAGCCTTCTTTTGGTTTGTATAGGTCTCCAGCACTAAAATATCAAGTTCCTTTGTTATTCCTACGGGGTTGAGTTGAGCAAACATTTTGCCTCCCCTTTAGAATTGAGATATGGTTTTGATATTTTGAGGTTCTGTAGAATTACGTCATATTGCGAGATACACGAGAAATTGACCTCTCCCCCTCCTTACAGGGCTATTTCCTTTATATCTCGAATCCTAGGCCACCTTGGTCATCCGTACCTGCCTGATTCGATAGATATCCTTATGAGCTTTCTGCACATATAATTTCATTACAAAAATCATATTTCCTCTCCCTCATTTCATGTTTTTAAGGTATTTTAATTTCTTAAAATTTTTCTAATTTCGTCATCTCTCTGAGGATTTTTGATTATCTGCTTTGAAATTCGCGAACCATAGGCCGTATTTCATATATTTACAATCAAGTAATCGTTATTCTATAGAATACCTAGTTAAAGCGTAGAATTCAAACATATTAGGTACTTAAACTAACTTGTCTAGTTATTTATGAAATACCTAGTTATTCTATGATATAATGAATTTTACACTTTAACGGTAACATATAAATACAATACGTAATGATTCAAGAAAATTTTCTTTTGAAGGATTTTAACTCATTATGGTCTTGAGAGTCCTCCAGTACTTCACCTGATAATTAATCTCTCGTTTGCCCGCCTAACGGCAAATAACCATAACCTTGTCTTCCAAAAATTGAAACTTATTCGTTTTTGAAATCAGGATGATGCAACCTCGCATCATCTACGTTATGTAAACCAACCGGAAAAGCTTTTACCATAACTCGTATGATTTCAATAGCTTCGGTTCACCATGAACATAAATAGACGAGATCTTGGAAGTGAAGAAAGGCTGCTTTTTACGGAACGTCATGTAAACCGTGCGCGTTAATGTCTTTGTGTGTTTCTGCTTATTTTATATTTGTAAGTATTTTTCCTCCTAACTGAGTAAGTGTGGATTTAAATGTATCAAGGTTACTCATCTCTCAGCAATTGCAAGCAAATTAATTGATTCCATCACCAAAAAAGTCTTAATCCGAATGCAATCCATCATATATATACACGAATACAGGGTGATTCACTACCAGATCGAGGGTGTGTAGGGGGTACAGAGACGACTCGGAATCCCATAGGAATGCAAGCGTAGTTGCGAGATATGGTGCAAAGAAGTAGAGAAAAGGAGCAGAAGTAGCAACACGATTATGGGACAGAAAACATTTTGCTGAAAGTTTGTTCTACAACACTTATTCGAAGTTACAGAAGTCGTCTGGAAGGCCAAAAAATGCATGGAATTCCTTACGTTCTGGAAGATTCCTAGCATGCCACGTATCCTCACAGAAGCTACAGATATTACAGCAAAGAGGTCCTCAACTGAAGGAAAGGTCGTCTCTTATATCCAACTCTCCATGTGACCCCAGAAGAAGTCCATGAACGTTGAGTCCAGTGATCTGGCAGGCCAATAAACAGAATCACCACGGTCGGTCCGTTTCGCAGCTACGGTACATGCTACCTTGCATTCCTACGTGATTCCGAGTCTACTCTGTATAGGGGTGGCGATCTGAGATCTATTAATCGAAAAATTGATTTCTCAGACAAAAAAAAAATCGATTTTTTTAAATCGATATGTTGCACTGAATCGCTATTTCATCCTAGAAAATCGACATTCGATTTTTCTCGTTTTGGTAAAAACCATAAAAAACGAAGAATTTAAACATTATTTATCGCAGACAGTTGTGCACCTGAAGTATGATCCTAAACTTTATTGGCAAGAACAAAAAAAAAACTCTATCATTACGTTCACTCAATAGTCATGATTTATATAAGTATCGTGGGATCATCTGTTCCTTGTGAGGGCCTTTTTCGATTGCCGGCAACATCGGAAGTGATGAGCGGAACCACACACTTGGATCCCAGTAGACTTGAGAGATTGCTGTTTTTAAAAAAGCTTAGATTCTAAGCATTGGGAACTATAAGCTATATAATCTGCTTTCTAAACTTTTTAATGTAACAAATACATTTAGAAAAAAAATGCCTTCTTTTATACCTGATACTTTGATGTGGTAATAAATTGTACGTCGAATTCCCTGAACTAAAAAAATCCCCTGATTTTACTGATAAAAGATTGTTTATTATGGTATTTTTCTTGTTTTTTTCATGCAATGAATTTATATTTACATTGTAAATGAAGGCTTGAAAAAAATTGATCTTTTTGTGAATCGATTCATCAGGTTACGATTCGAATCGATTTAAAAATCGATTTTTTTCGGAAATAATCGCTATCCCTAACTCTGTAACACTTACACACCCAGAACTTTTGTAGGTGTGGTAACGAATCATCCTGTATAAACATATATGTCTTTCGGCATGTGTGTATGTGTATAAAGAACATTTTAGATTATAACCATCTTGAACAGTTGTTTGGTATAGGTATCGGATCGTGGCTTGCCTGGTCACGAGTTCGATCCCATACTACTAAAGACCCGCCGTGTAGGGCAGCGATGCACGTTAAATCTGTCGAGAGCTGAAACGTCCTCCCGTTGGTGTGGTGTGGTAGACCAGTTGTCAGGTGTCGAGATCCGTCGCCAAAAGCCCTCGTGTAGCTGAACAGTGCGACGTTAATATTAAATCAATCAATCAATCGTGAGATCTCTTTTTGTTTTTCAAATTCTCCAACTACTGTGTAAAAACAACAAGCTGTGATATTTATGTATTAAAATAAAACACATTATCAAGTAGTTATAAGCAAGAATGAAAATTTAACGCTTCATTTGGTACAAGTACAGAAAATTAATTTAATTTCCACACGATAAAAGACAAACCACGGCTGTTTTAATTTATTCATTTTCTATTAACTCGAATACTCAAGTAATTCGAGCGTAAATGAGACACTTGGAAAAATGATGCTGAATAGAAGAATAAGATAACTTGGCAATTATGTAAATACTTAATAACTTTTCGTGCTTATACGCAGAATGAATTTAATTTGTTTCATCCAGCAGAGAGAAAATTCTTGTTGACTTAAAGAGAAAAAGAAAGAGGTAACAAAACAATGAGATCACATAATTTAGAAAGCAGAGTTTTAATTTACAGTAATTTAGAATTTTTGGCATGAGAAAGAACGAAGTAATTTGCTTTGTATCATCTGCGTTTTCCATTCTTCACACTTTGATTCATTAAAATTTTATAAAAGTTTTATTTTAACACACAAAAATGGGTGTTGTTTTAATTATAGAAGTAATGGTATATGTTTCAAATATACACGGAGAAGAGGATTAGATAGAAATGTTGTTTTGAGAGAGAGAGAGATTAAAGGATTTTAGCTTAACAACTAATTTATTTTATATATTAATGTTATTAATATCTGATTGATTGATTGAATATTAACGTCGCGCTGTTCAGCTACACGAGGGCTTTTGGTGACGGACCACGTAATTTTGAACCATGGTCAAGTGACGTGGACGACACCTGAGCTGGCACCCCCTCTCCTAACTACCACACCACACCAACGGGAGGACGTTTCAGCTCTCGACAGATTTACCGTGCATCGCTGCCCTACACGGCGGGTCTTTAGTGGTACTGGGTTCGAACCCGTGACAAAGCAAGCCACGGTCCGATACCTATACTACTCGGCTACCGCGGCCACTATTAATATCTGAAGAGATCACATAAAGTAAACGTGTTATCGAATCCAATGCTATATAGGGTATATCTGTTCAAAGGTTAAAATTTTTTTGGACAGATAGAATATTCCTAGACGAAGGGAAATCAAATAGGAATGAATGATCAGAAACGATTTCCTGGCTCGTTAGCGGTGACACAAAACATAAAGAAAGACAGGACAAGAATAAGAGGAGAAAACATTATTATTATTATTTTCAAAAAAAATGACGAGAAGTCTCGTTTGTGTACGCTAAGGATGTCAAACTCTCGGCCCGCGGGCTACATGTGGCCCGCAACGAATATTTTTGTGGCGGGCTAATATATCGTTGCACAGTAATACATATCTTTGGAAAAAGCAACTGAAAAGTGAAGATTTAATGCGCTTCCCGACGTGCAAACACATTAACAAATCAAGTTCACACAGATGATACTGCATCACATTATAAGCACACAGAAAAAAAGTTTTAAATCTTAGAACTGAATTTGAAACAAGATTTACAGATTTTAGTTCTTTGGAAGAAACATTTTGTTCGTCTACTTCGATTTTCGCAGTAAATACGGACTCAGTAGCCATCCATATGCAAATGGAGGTAATCGAGATTCAGTGCGACTCAAATTTGAATCTAAAATTTATTGAAGTGGGTGTGCCTGAATTTTACAAATATTTACCTGCCGCGTTTGAAAATACTTGAAAATTTATTCGCATAGAAGTCATTTCCATGTTTGGAAGTACTTATTGGTGCGAGCAGCTATTTTCAGTTATGAAAAGAAATAAGTTTCCTGTTAGAAATATAATGACACTCACCTTAGGTCAGTTTTGAAAGTAATAACCGCGAACAAAATTTCTCCCGAATAGTAGCAGAGAAGAGGTGTCAAGTGTCAGGACGTAAACACTAAATTTTTGTTGTTTTTTTATTATAGTGTATTATTCGAAATTAACCCGAGCGTATTTAAATATTGATTTTTTTATAGATCTTAATGTTCCGCCGCTTCTTGATTTTATCAAAAAACAGAAAATTTCTTCAACCGGTTACCACAAATTTCAAATGAATCTATCAGAGAAATCACGGCTTACAGCAATTCTATTCCTAGCTCTTCTAAGAGACCTAGAGCAGTTCTTAATCACTTGTATCTACACCTTTCAGCTCTGAAAAGCTTGAGAATATCTCGATACGAATTAAAATATATATTTATATATATATGTGTGTGTGCTTCTCTCATTGTTACACTAGTTGTTTTCTTTTGCAAGACTTCACTCACTCTAATTCCCCCTTCCCCGCGCCATACCAGTTTTTAATCACGTTTAGTGTGGCAACTTCACCCCTCCTGATCTTATTTCAAAATACACTACCTTTTCTTTCTTTCTTCCAAGTAGTTATTTAAAATTTCCTTTCAATAGCCTCACGCAGTTATTTAAGAGGTAACGAATAACGAGTAATGTTTTCTTAATCCTTGTTATAAAAGAAGTTTATTCCTTCTTTCCTCGTTTCCTCGAGATGCAGCAGACGGGTGAAAGATGGGCTTTGCTGTCAAGGAGATGTGACGTTATTTTCTTTTCGTTTTCCTATGAAAGCGAAACAGAAACTAAATCAACTGGGAGAGTGGTTTTCCACC
The DNA here is from genome assembly GCA_019973935.1 of Trichonephila clavipes. Taxonomy (NCBI): domain Eukaryota; kingdom Metazoa; phylum Arthropoda; class Arachnida; order Araneae; family Nephilidae; genus Trichonephila; species Trichonephila clavipes. Next base: position 68,385 of record BMAU01015501.1, read on the forward strand.
CAACTCTCCACCAACGTTGTTGTGCTGCACTTAATGTGGACTGATATCTGTTATTATATGTAACTTCAATAAACTATTCTCTGTTCAACTTATTATGATGATTGGATAATAGAGCTTTCTCTAAGGTTCCACGTAAATGTATAACCGTTGCCGTTACCTATTGATTTTTTTGCGATTCACCTAAAGGTAAACCTTGTTTCTTTGGCCGAAGTTAGCCTTTGAGTTTTACACCATTGGTGTACTCGATAAATGGTGTTACGTAACCCTAAGCATTAGATAACGGTGCATGTGCATATGCGGTGTTTGCTGCCGCGCTCGCTATAAAGCTTCATTTCGCCAGCTGACAAAGTGGTAATAGGATGGAACATGACACAAACTCTGAGCTCGTTAATATACATCTGGCATATGGAGCCTGCAATTCCAATGGACGAGATGCACAGCGGTTGTACGCCAAGTGTAACGCCAAGAGGAAACCTCCCAGCCACGCTTCCTTTGCATGCTTGCACAAGAGTTTATCCGACAGTGGATCCTTCATCGTTGACTCACAGAAACATAAGCGAAGTGTAAGAACACCAAACAACGAGGAGATTGCGATGAATCTGGTACAGAACTATGCAAGTAATCTCCAGTCATAACGCAATTTACCATATGACGTTTGGCGGTTCCTGCATATTAACGACGTGCACCCATTTCACCTATTGTCCTTTTAATACTCTTAAGGTATCGGACTACGTTCGGAACCGTGAATTTAAAAAAGCACATAAATGGATAATTTTCATGATATGTTATGTCCCTCAGATTAGAAGACATGCATAAAATTGTTTTAAGGAGATTTTGACAAAAAAATTATTTAAGTATAATATTTTGGCAAAAATTAACTTAGAATAATCTTTTTCCCAAATGTTCTCATTTTTGTGAAAAATGGTTTTATTATAATAATATTATGCCTGTATATAGCTCTGACCTCTCTACAGAGGCTCAACTAGAATTTTTGTAAAATTCACATTATTCTCAGAGTTACCACCAATTGAAATAATTATTGGCGTTTTTTTCTTAAAATTGCTCCTTTCTGTTGTCGTAAAATATGAATAAAACCACTTCTAAGTTATACATTTTGTGGAAGTCATAAATCTTGAACTGGTTTTATCAGGTGCCTAACTCGTCGAGAGCAATATAATTCGGGGTATTTCATCTAAGAAGAGCAACCTTTAACCCCCATTGTCCAATTCACTGGGAACATCTTCGATATATATATATATCCACTTTCACATTTAATGGAGTCTCGTGTCCTTGAACTAGTTTCCGTTCATTTGCAGTGTCGATCAGTCGTAATGGTAACTTCGTTTCTTGTAATTCAAAAATGTCAAAACGTAAGTGCTTGAGCCTCAAAGAAAAAAATTTAATTCTCCAGGAAGTGGATAAAGGAGTCCAGGAACTTTGTAGTTTTCCTTTCTTTCTCTTTTGATAGGTAAGATATATAAAATAAACATATATATATATATTAATTTACAAATAGGCGTGAATAACTACCTTTTTTTAACATATAGTGTTTATGAATGTAAAATTTGCTTTATGTAGTTTATAAAGAAAATTGAAAGGTGAAACTGTAAACAACGAATTTTCCATATAACGAACTTTTTTTCGGGATTTAGCGACAGCGTTATATGGAGGTTCGACTACATATATATATATATATATATATATATATATATATATATATATATATATATATATATATATATATATTATTCTCCTATAAGAAATTGTGACGAATATAAAACACGAATTTTAAATCAGGCAGGAATCTTCTCCCCTCTTTCCTTTTTCTGTGGACGTTTCCTTCTTGAACTACTTTTATCTCTTGATCTTACAAAAAGAATAATATGAACCAGAATTCAGTACAGAAACATGGTTGAGTAATTTCAGACTGTTTGCAATATTATTATTTCTTGCATGGTTGGTTTCTCCAGCAAAAAGTATTGGATGAGTTGTATATGGCTTATTAGCAATGTTAAAAACTTTAAACGAGTGATTGATTTCAGAAATAGTTAACTAAAAGGAAGTCATTTTTTAAACACGCGACATTAATACTGATTTCAATTTATTTAGTTCTAGTATTAAAAGTTTGTTTCTGAATTCATCAGTAGTTTCAAAATAAGGAAAAATTAGTATAGAAAATAGTGATGTTATGTGGTATGGTGTAGAATTATTAATCCTGTAGGAAAAGAAAATTAAATATATATGTCGAAAAATGTTTTCGATAGCATTACAAATATAAGGTGTATGTTGTACCTTCATATATATATCCTCGAAACTACATACTCCGCCTTCTAAAGCTACTACATTCCAAACAGCTAATTTATGGCACCCGGTCAAGATCTTATGCATCCACCTCCATTAAAATATGAAATGTGTATCTACCACTTCAAATGCTGTGGAATTTCTGACAGAAATTCGAAATTCCACAGCTTTAAATAGATACGTAATGTGAAATGGGCGGCCTGAATTTCTTTAGGTTAGGATTTATATTTCTTCTGGGACTTTGTAGAAAGAAGGAATCATAAATGAACATCTTTTGACTTTATAAAATTATTTATATTATTTTTGCTTATGTTTAGAGGCATCTGGCGTCTGGTGCATTATAACTTTCGAAGGAAATGTTTGATGTAAGAAAAACAATTTTTTTGAAAAAGGAAGAACAAGATATGGTATTCCATATGAGAATGTGGGCTTTTATTAAGACAAAAAAATTGTATTGGTACTACAAGGTTGAAAAAATTTTGGTAAAAATTTAAATTTTGTCAGAGTAACTGTTGCTGTGATAAAAGTGACGAAGCTGGTAATTTATTACATCTTAATAAGCATTTTAATCAGAACAGCATGATTTTATAAAAGTTGCTTGGTATTTATTAAAAAAACCTCAATATCAGAAACAGAGTGCTTTCTATATCACAGGCAGATTCAGATAGAAATTTTTTGTTGAAATCATTAATTATACTTTTAGATTTTAAATGAATATTGGTTGTCTCTAATATGCGTGAGGTGATGCGCTTATCCGAAGGACAGAGCCCGCGATCTTCGGTACCGTAAGCATACCGTAACTTACCACTGGACCAAAATGGTCACTGCAGTCGGAAGATATTACTGGCTTATATAGTTGATACCGCTACACACTCCCCCAGCAGTGAATCGGTGAATAGACGAACGAATGATATAGTTATGGCGAGTTTGTGTTGCGTGAGCGACGTTGTTGATTGGAGCTTTTGCGTCAAGTGAGTCTGAAGACTTTGTTTTGCTGCATCAAGTGAGTCTGAAGACTTTGTTTTGCTGCATCAAGTGAGTCTGACGAGTTTGTTCCGTTGCGTCAAATGTAT